>WBMW01001864.1:756657-874390 GCA_013396635.1 Penelope pileata
CTCAAGTGTGCTTATTCCTGAGTCACCTTTTCCACCTTGTGCAAAGATGAAGCCAAACATTTAGAGACTGCAACTTTTGGGGGGCAGAAATTCCCTTCCTAGGGAACTAAGAAACTTGTGTGTTTGATAGGAAGATCTTTTTCATGAAGACTGAGATAGACCCTCATAATCTGCGTTGCAGTGGGAGTGGCAGTGGGTTTTGCTGGCCCACTTGCTGAGCAAACACACAGTGCTGCCATCGAAGAGCTCAGGGGCAGAGCTGAGATGACAAAGCAGAGATGGGAAAGGAGGCAGGGAGAGGTGAAGTGACTCACCCCAAATCACACTGCAGGACAGGTCAGAGCCAGCCGGGGAACCAGCATTTCCAGATTCCCAGTCCGAAGATGGCATGACAGCCATGTCAAGGAAGGAGTGAATAACAGAGGGTGTTTTTGTCAGACAATCACCTTGCCTCCTGAGATCAGGAGGACCAACCTGTTCTCTAACAGAGACTCGGTCCTCTCCTACCTCCTCTGTGAAGTCTTTTGGATAAGCCCTGATAAGCCCAGCAAGGATAGGCTCTACATCCACATCACCCTTCACTCCATCGTGCCTCTCTTCTTCCACTCGCCTTCTGCAGGAAATCCCCATCCTGCATAGAACCCCCTAGGTTGTGGTCACTGCACGAGGTAGAGCAGATCTACTCCAAACCCTGGAGCAGATTTACCAGCAGGGCAAAGCTGAACGTGGCAGAGCACCCCATTAGCACCAACTAGCTTGGCATGGCCTCCAAAATCAAGTGACAAGCACCCCGTGGGGCTGTGCAGTCCCAGGGATGACTGGAGGCCTGGGTAGTGCTGCACTGGGTTATTCTACTGGACTTGAGCAGAAAGCTGTGCAGCGTGGGAGCATCCCCCTCCCTGCTGTGGGTCAGCCCCTGCTGTGCCAGATCGCACAAAAAGCAGCTCTGGCCCATCTGCTCTGGGGATGCTGAGCACCGCGCAGTTCCTGCACCTCCCCAGGAGGAACAACAGGCTTTTCTTCTCCATCCTGTGGCAGCTGAGCACACTGAAGAGGATGATCAATATCTATCGACCATCGCTATTTCCTCCAATGGCCCCAGCCCCTGTAGTTATATATCTGCTCTCCTTTTTGGCCTGCTTCCCACAGCAGGAATTCACTCCGTTCTCCTCCAAAGAGAGCTTCACAATGGGGTTTCTCTGAGCTGCCACCAATTCACAAACCAAAATGATGATATTAGGGGAGATGTTTGCCTCTGGTTTTGAACTACTCTGGAAATTTTGGCCCTGTGGGTAGAAAATAACAGCTGCCACAGTCGAAAAAGCAGCTTTCTGGTGACAGTTCTGCATAGAAACAGAATTCTCACCACCATTACATAAAAGGTATTGTTGTATCCTTGCATGGGGAAGGGAGGGCAGTGAAGCAAGGGGTCTCTCCAGTTGTCAGAGATGTGGGACATCCCTGAATCTTTAACCACTGGGTCTGGGATCCAGCCTTCCCTGCAGGCACCTGCCCTCCCTGCAGGCAGCTGGCTCAGAGAGCTAAGCCAGCAGAAACCCTCCCAGACAAGCCAATAATTTCCTGCTGGTTGAGTTCCCTGAACCAGCTCACCCCAGGGTGAGCTGTGCATCACTCCCTGCCAGGCAAGGAGGGGGAACGTGCAGCTGCGGGGGGACAGGGACAAACGGGGTTTGGGGATGAGATGGTTTACATCGGTTTCATCAGGACAAAATGACTCTGTAATCAGGATGAGGGCACAGTCCCTGTGGCAAAGGGGTGTAGAGGATCCACGTGTCCCCTCACAGCCCTTGCACAGAACCCAAAAGGAAGGGGTTTGGGGATCCCACCTGGAAATACTGCCTACACACAGGAATGTCATCCTCCACCTCCAACCATGTGATATTGACTGCTGTAAAACAAGCAACTCTCAGCGAGAAAAAAGAGCAATACTCCAGATCCAAAGCAGGCAGAGGGTGAACATTGGGATGCTCGTGCAAAGCGAGCAACTCCTGGGGGTCTGTGCACCACCGGCTGAAGGCACATCTTGATTGCATCCTTTCAGATAAAAGCTCAGATCCACTCCTCATCTCCATCCTCCCCACCCCCAGTGTTTACAGCTCTCCGAGTCTGATTTAGGTGGTTTACTGTGGCTTTCATCTCAGTGCATCAGCATTTTTAAATTAGTCACAGGTGACTCAGAGGGTTACAAGAATAATGTTAAATCACCAGACATACACAGCCCATATACTTTATTACCTCATTTTTGTATCTTCTTTATGGTCTGTGATAGCAATGACCTTATAGTCTGTGGTTGAAGAGCCAGTTAAACTTGTTCTCTGTCAAAATAGTAATTAAAAAATTCCTATAGGGTAGGAAGCAAACCTTTACTCTCCAGCATATTTCTTCTTCCAACAAGGCTCCTGAGTGAGGCTCAGAGAGTAACAGAAGACAATGTGCACAAATGTCTCTGATGAACATGCTTATCAGCCAGGCAGAGCTCAGTCATCTGCATTAATATTTTAAATAAATATATATTAGGCTTAATGGCATACAACGGATGTCAGAGCCAGAAAAACACAGCAGTTTCTCTTTGGTCACCAAGTAGTATTTGATCTGATTGAAAAGAAGGAAAGAGAAAAAAGGATAAATACATTTAGCAAACATTTTGTATTGTTCTTCCTTTTAAATGAAGATGACAGCTTGACTATATCCTTCCTTTTTTAAATCCCTTTCTCTTTTTAATGTTTCCACTGTCAAACTGGAGGAAGAGAGAATAAAAGGAAGGGAAAATACAGTGACTGAGGATATTCTGGTGGTTGAGGTCACGAAAGAAATAGAAGCAACACTCATAACTATAATTATTTGTTTGGAGAGGGGACAATTTTATCTCCTCAAAATCTACAACAATCACAGTTTTACAAGAGCATGTGTTTAGGACAGGCTCTCACTGCTTGCCCAGGACTTTTCTCTCAATTTCCCCTCTGTTCACCCCAGGAATAACAGGGCCGGAGTTCAGGGTGCAAGAGGGCAGGTCCTGGTGCTGTGCTGTGGCAGCATCCATAGGCAGCACTGGTCCCAGCCCTGCAAAGTGCTGGGAGGAAGAGGAGGTGATGTTCATCCCAGTCTGATGCTCAAGGAATGCTGGAAAGAACCTCCAAAAAGTGGCAGAGACAACCCTGAAAACATCTCGTCCCACAATTTTCCTTGTCCTGGTATTATATACATATACTCCCTACAGCTCTGCCCCACTGAAAAAAGACTTTTCTCTTGAATAAAGGGGTCACATCCAATTTTCCAGCACGTGGTCCTTGATGGGTGCCAGGTGTTTTAATTACTGTTTGGAAGTAAATTCTCAGAAGCAGTAGAAATGCTGGATGAATTGCATCCTTTTATTTTTCTCCTCCCTCCCCATTCGGATTCCCTTTTATTGGTGTCGTTTACAGATTACTAAACAAGTTGAAACACTCAAGCTGAAAGTCCAGCAGTTAAAAAGCAGCAAGGCATTCAAAGCCTGCTTCCCGTGCCATTTTTTAAAGCACTGCACTAAGAAAACGTTCAGGAGAGTGAAGCTTTGCCTTTATATATCCCAGCAGACTTACGCTTTCTAATAGACCCATCTAAATCAACAAAGTATTCCCCAGCCAGGGCCAAGAGTCAGCAAAAATGGCTCCAAGGCAACTGATGCAGCCACAACTTTCCACTGGAAGTTAATGAACTTTTAAAAACATTTTGGGAAGTGATGTACACGCAAGGCTCCTTGGTGTATCACGGTTAATATAATGTGTTCCTTTCCCTGGGGAGATCCTGTCTGAGCTGTCAGCTGTAGGGTTGTTCTACTGGAGTTTTTTCTTTACGTACACAATCCTGTATCTCTCTCTCTCCTTTTGTTTTTTGGGGGGTAGCAAAGGGCAACCAGCTTCTGCTTGTGTGAGTTTTATGCTTCGAAGAGTTTGAAGGGCAAATGAACAGAGGAAAAAAATCTGTTTGGCTGAGTGAAAAGAGGTGTCATGGTGCTGCCCTGAACATCACCAGTGGGGCTGTGCATCCCATGGGTGTGAGCTGCACCCTCATTTGCACATGAGTGTGCATATCACTGCATGGGGAATGGGCAACCAGGATCCCTGGTGTAAGGGAGCATTGGCTCATCTAAATGGCCTCCAGCGATTGAGAGGTTTCTCCTTATAAAGCCCAGGCCCCTTTTCAGGGGTCTTTTCAGGCACACTTCATGAGAACTTGAAGCTCATCAGCTTTCTCTTAGCATGGGTGAGAAAGAGCTGTCAGACTTGGGGAGAAATGGGGAAAAAGGAGGATCACATCCAGAACCTCACTGATCCAGGTGGCCACCACTCCTCCAGCTCCACCCGAAGCCAAAGTTTTCTCAAAGTTGAGCTAAAGCATAAGCTCAGATGCTCAGCAGCCTCTCTGGAGGGAGCCCAGTCCACCACCTCTCTCCTGACAGGTTAATGTTCAGCTGCCTCTAGCCTAAGGGAGCTGAGGTTTAGTTTGAGGTCGAATTTTTTTGGTTTCCATCTAGTGCTGTCCAGCTCTGGGTATTTCTCTGAACTGTTGTTCATGTTCACTCTTCCAACACATCTGGATTCAGCACGGCAGTCCTCCCAAGGCTATGTTCTCCCTATGCCAGCTGGCATGACCTACCTTTTTAATAGATCTGAAGATTAGCTTCTTCCCCCCCCCCCACCCAGAGTTGCAATGAGAGCTTGTCTTGAGAGGTTATCACAGATGACCCTGAAGAAGTTCCTCAAGACGCTGCTTTAAAACACAGAATTTGCTTTTCTGTAAGCACAGCATTGCATTCTTCACTCCTAGAGATTTTTCTTTCAATTTGGCTGGACTAAAAGCATCCTGCTGAACCACGACCAGTTAAGTACACAATCCATATCTCTCAGTATTAGCAACCCACGTCATTCTTATTTGCTAGTCTGCAAATTTCTGTGTCATCTGCAATGCCATAAGAGTTTCCTAACCCCTATAATGTACTATATCACTGCCAAATAACTTATACAGAACATTAAATGGCATTGGAGGAAGACTAGTCTCTGGGGAAGTCACATCAGAGCAGCCCTACTCATTGGAGACATGGCATGAATGGCTTCCAAGACACAGCAGTGAACTGGTCCACCTAATTGTTGTCCTGTTGACACTGCAAAATATATGCTTTTAAAATCAAATTATCATTGTCTCACTGGTGACATTCTTTGAATATGTTTTATAAACAATATCAACATGGTTGTCTTCCTCAGTCCCAGTCTATGACCATGAGAAAGTTACTAGCAGGCTGTTCTCAGTGCCCCTGACTCACTCCATCTAAGAAGCATTCCAAATTTCTCCGTTTCTGAAGGAAGATTTGCTAATATTTGGCAGAAAAATAGCAGAGTGAAATCAATAGGGGGAACTGAAGAAGATTATAGCTACAGGTCATTTGTTTGCACAGCTTTGTTAGTGACCTGACTAAGGGAAACTTAACATAAGCTTGATGTTTTGGAGACCAGAAAATGTTCACATGTTCAAGGAGAGTAGGAGTCAGAGCCTGTGAAAATGGACACAGTGAGGGAATGTCCAGTAGAGCAATATTTTCGATTTTCAGTGTTAACTGTTTTATACTGGCTGAGGGAGCTGGGCTTGTTCAGCCTGGAGAAGAGAAGGCTCCAGGAAGACCTCATTGCAGCCTTCCAGTACTTGAGGGGAGCCTATAAACAGAAGGGACATCAACTTTTTACATGGGTAGATAGATGTAGAACACGGGGGAATGGTTTTAAACTAAAAAAAGAGGAGAGATTTATTTAAAGTAGATGTCAAGAGGAATTTTTTTACCAAGAATGTAGTGAGACACTGGCACAGGCTGCCCAGAGAACTGTGGGTGCCCCAACCCCGGAGGTGCTCAAGGCTGGGTTGGACGGGGCCCTGGGCAACCTGGAGTGGTGGGTGACAATGCTGCCCATGGCAGGGGTCACGGAACTAGATGACCTTTAAGGTCCCATCCAACACAAGTCATTCAATGATTTTATGATTCTGTGAGAATATAGTCCCTGAGAAAGACTTCAACAACAAACTAAGCACTGCTTTGGGTACTCAGTTTCAGGGACGTTCTGAGTAAGAAAAAAATTTCTTTCTTAGGAAGCTTGTACAAACAGAAGATATTATTTACAGATTAGCTTTTTAGTTAAAATATTTCCATATTCCTACTATTCTGACTGAACCTCACATCATTCTCTATCTCTACCTCTCTCCAAAATGATTACATAAGATCAAGTTTTTCAGAAATTTATATGAAATTTGTTATCACAATGTTTTGCTGAATATGAAACATCTGGAATGGACAAATACAGCACATTTATGGAATAGACTTTGTGTAACACTGTACAACGATCAAATAAGCTAGGACTTGTCTGTCTTTGAAAGTCATTGGGGAGAGGGTAGAATTGTGATGTTTGAAAATTGATTAGTGGCTCAGAGAAGATAAACAAGGACCAGGTGTCCGTGGTCTTCACCAGTACAGGAATTAGAGAGCAATGAGTAAAACTAGAAGGCAGATGGCTTAAACAAACAAAAGGATGTGGTTCGTTACCCAATGTGCAGTTGAGCTGTGGAGCTCCTTGCTGCAGGATGTTGTGGATGCTAGAAATGCACAAGGGCTCATAAAGGAATTAGGCAAGTTCCTGAAAAAAATTCATCAGGGGTTATTAAAGCTAACGACACTCTGCCTCAGAAAGATTTCATATGACATTGCTAAAGCACTGAAGTGGCCGGTGGAAATATTAGACATCAGTTTTCTGTTTTTCTGCTTTTCTCCACCGATCTCACTGTTACAGATTGACTAATCCAGTAGTTCTCATGCATTTTTAGCCTATTTTTTTGTTTTCAGCTTAATTTTCCAGCAATATTTTGGTATTCTTAGTGAAACAAATTTTGCCACTGCCAGGAAATTACAACAGGAATCCAACTGGCAGGATAAGAATTCTCCATGAACAGCTAGATGGAACAATATTCCTATTGCTTTCATGAACTCACGTGCCAGGGTACAAGCAGCTGTCCATGACTGGAAAAGTTTTATAAACTTGTACAGTCCTCGAAGTCCAACAAGGGAACCAAAGCACAAACCTGTGGACACAACTATGTGTCTTCTGTATCACAAAAGAACAGCTACATGGCACACAATATCACCTCTCCCACAAGATATCTATGGGCTGCTCTTGCAGGCAATCCCAGACTAGAATGGCCTGTGAAGGTTAATGGCAGAGAAATTCCAGATGCTGAGGAAATCTAGAGGTCTCAGCATGTTCACAGGAAATCCACAAGCAAGAGGGGAAAACGGGAGGCAAATTCCCTGGATAATTGCCTAGACATTTTTATTAGGAGAATATGGTGTTGCATAGCTGACTTAATCAAGTCCCTACACAGTGTGCTCTTTCAGAAGGGTATGTTTTCACCTACTTGATCTACCCCTCACCACCTTGAGACCTTCAGACCTGCCAGGCTTATGGCTTAAGTTCTGTTCTTCTAGGGCAGTCTGAGATAAAACTGTCCTCTGAACTTTCAGGCAGGGCAGAGACTTGAGCATTTTCAGCTCAAGAAAATGCCACGTGTCACAGGAAAGTATTTCAAAAGCCTGATTTCCATTCCCACAAGGGAAGAAAAATTTGAAAACCTTGAATGTTGCCCACTGTCCTGGTCCAGTACCAGTCTAGCTTTTCCCCCAAGAAGAGGCTGACCTTTCTCAAGGAGTCCCTACAGCAGGATGAATTAACCCTGTTGTCTTTGAACAGGTCCAGGTCATATCCATCAGCCTCTTGTCATCCATGGGATTTGCAGCCAGGCTGCCACGCTATCTACTGGCTAAAATGCAACAGAGACAGCGATAGAGAAGAAGACCACCTCAATAACCAAGAAAAAATGCAGTCCTAGGAGTTCCTAGGGCATGTTATTGTACGAAGAGTCCAATGCAGTGTAATTGTTTGATTAGCTCATGTGGGCACAGCTGACAGAGAGGCAGAGCATGGTGACACCAAGTCATTCTCCTGCTCCACGCTGTGCTCAGAGTGAGAACAGATCACAGCATCGATACAACAGCAGTTGCTGGGAACAGCACAGCCTTTGATTGCTACCTCATCTTGGGTCGAGGTGCCAAAAAAACAGGGCTGGATTAAATTGTCATCAGAGTTTGCAGTTCAGGCTGTGCCAATCTGATTTTTGCTGCAGGGTGGGCATAGTTTGCCCAGGGCAAACACAGCTCAATGAGTCCTAAACATCAGGTTGAACCTCTGCCTGAGACAGACACTGGGCTCCTGGACCCAAACCAGGACTGCATGTCCCACATTCAGCTCTGGCTGTTAGTAGCCTCCCCAGTAACAAGCCAATTAACATGTGGGCTAGAAAATGCACGCAGTTTGGAAATGGTTTCAAAGCAACATTAGTAATGCTGTGTGGTGAGCAGATCCATGTCTCCTTTCCCAGCACTGCACATGGCCAGATGCTGGGTTGAGAAACATCACCTTAACTCCCATGAGACCCAGGAGCCCTGAGGGTCACTCAGGATCTGGTCCCTGGTAAGTAGGCAGGAAAAAAACATGCTCTTCTAGACTTGTTTTCCCCCAATCCCTCGTTTTGTGCTTGGGCAGATCTCACATTGGATCTCAAGAGTCCAAGAGCAGGGACAAGCTCTCCAGCCTTCATTCCCTCTTTGTCCTACTGAAAAGCAGAGAGGGCCAGTGCCCAACGCCAGAATGGCTCTGGATGTCCCAACAAGGCCAGCCTACCTGTGACTGGACACCATGACAAACCCTCTCACCCCTCTCCACCAACAAATCTTGAGCAAATTACTACTTGCTGGAGCTGCTCTGTGTCCCATGGAGAGCCTTATCTTTGATGGCAGTAGCAAAAGGTGCACGTCCACTGCATGTGGGTGAGGCACAAACACACCCAGTGCTGTGTCTTCCTCAGTACATATTATATTTCTCCCTCACCACTCATGATCAGGAGCAACCAGCCCTGTGTGTACATGAGTGCGTGTCTGTGTGGTTTTGCACACCCATGCATAAGGATTGGGACAAAACTTTGACCTCTGTCAACAAAACCGTGGCAGCGTCTGGGGGAGTGATTTGCTATCACTCACTGCCACTTAAGCACACCGTCAGTAAACAAGCTGAGAAAATGCACAGGCTGACAAACCACTCCAGATCCTGCAGAGAGGATGGTTACTTTTGCAGTGATGTAACACAGAGGTGATTTTATTAAAACATTGCACTGAGCGCTTGTGAGCAGTGGGTTTTCAATGGAATCAGGTGCGGGTAAGAGCAACCTGAGGGACAAGCCAGCAAACCTGAGTGACTGTTGCTGTGACTCTGGAGCAGGATGAAGCCTGAATAGTGATTATCAGAAACGTTCTGCGGATAACAGTGATTGCTCTTAGTTACTGAATGAACACAGACAGCGGTGCCCCGCTTTGCAGATAAAAAGTGATTAAAGTCTCCTTAAGAGCTTCTAAATCTGCTCTTCAGAAATTCCATTAAGCAATCTAATTAGCTAATTCTATTAACTGATTAGGTGATATTAATTAGTTAATTTAGAGGGAAAATTTATAAAGCTATCGAAAGAAATACAGAAAAAGGAGGGGGACTTTCGGCCAAGAGCTTCCTTTCTTCACCCCCACCGTGCCTTAATTAGAAATTTTAATTGGCCATATGCTGGGGGTAGGGAATTGCTAATGGACCTCTACTCATCCCATCCCCTCTCCTGCTAGTCTTACATCTTCTGGCAATTCATGGTGTCCAAAGCAACAGCAGAAGGTAGAGATTGGGCTCTTGGGTATGCTTTCTTCCCTACTCTTCTTGTCGAGAACGCATTGCATGGGGCACCTGGGTATTGATTCAGGAGAGTGCTGGGAGGAGACAAAAGCCCTGGTGCTACGACACCTCTGAAGGGCTCTTCAGGGCCACCGAGCAGCCTCCAAACACATTCTTCAATTTGTGGTGACAGTACTGAGAATCTGGCAAGCGTTCCTCACGCCAGCTTTACAGATGGATGCCCATCGGCAGGGACACCCCAGTCACTGGTTCTGGCAAAGCAAGTGACACGTAGTTGGAGATGCAGGGCTGGAGGGGAGGCCCGTGGGAGGTGTGAAACAGGGATGAGCCATGCCCCAGGCACCTTCCCAGAGGTCCTGGGTGAGGGCTCACACTTGGCAGCTTTGTGCAGCGTCATCCAGATTGGAAACTTGGCCTTCGCTGCCAGCGACACCCAGATCTCAGCTCCTGACAAATGCTGGCAGGGGCACAATCAAGTCTGTGAATCCTCCTGACCCAGGCTGATGGATAGGAGCTTCAAACATGCCAAAACGACTCCCACTGCATCCCGCGTAGCTGTGCACCCAGCGCACCAGTCTGCCACCGGTTACACACAGATCTGGCAGGGGGAGGCAAGAAATCTACAGACAGCTGCAGCAGTTCCTCCTGACAGGCACCCACGGAGAAAAGGCTCAGTGTGCTACAGGCACCTCTCTAAATATCTTCTCTACCTCCACTCTCAGCATCCTTTCTCAAAAGACAATGATTCATGACAGAATAGGAGTGGGTACCCCAACCATACAGCTCCCAGAGTCTCTGGGAGGTGCTGAGATGTTCCCATCAAAGCCACTTAAGCAACCCACATGTTGGCTAACTTTGATGTCCCAGGTGGTCAAGGGCATCACTTCTGCAGTACCTACAAGAGATATGTCTCCAGGGTGAGTTGTTAGCACAGAGCAAACGCAAATGAAATCCTGGAGCATGATGGCTCCGTTAATATTAATGCTGTCGAGGTTGCCTCTATAAGCACCAGTGTCACCACACACACCTAGGTTCTTGCCTGTGCCTCCACACACACCCACAGCAGGTTGCTGAAACCAAGAAGTGTCAGATTTTAGCGTACATTTTGAGGTGTTAAGCCTTGCAATAATGCCTGGGCTGTGCTTTCAGATCTTTTCCAGCAACCATCAGGTTCACAAGTTTTCAAAAGGGAAGGTGAGAAATCACGAAAACTCAGGAGCAGGGACAAAACCCTCAGGCATGGCATGACTCATCCAGGAGTCCTGGCAACATGATGCAGCCTCCCATGCCGGGGGAGCAGCCTCACAGCTTCTGAGTGCCCAAAGTCATCTCTGCAAGGCACTCACCTCCTTGCACAAAATGGCTTCAAACACTTCCTGCAAAGTGGAAATTACTTTGCTCTCCTATGGGGTAACCAAAGTAATTTTCAAGCCATGGTCCTGCTCCATCCCAGGGACATTCTGAGGCACAGATCTGTTTGGACTTCCTTTGAAAGGTGAAGATCCACCTTGAGAAATAAATGTTTCTTCCAGGAGGGCAGAAGTTGTCTGATGAAACCAATTTCCGCAGAAGGCGGTTTGGTCCAAGCCACAACATGCAAGTTTTAACAAATGTATGGCAAAGAGACTGCTTCCTGTCTGCCCTGGCTGGATGCTGAGGAGATGGGTACCCAGATGGCAAGAACCCAGGTGCTGTCCTGCCTTCAGGGGATAAGTCCCCACACACTGCTTGATAAAATCTCAGAGAAATTCCATTTCTCACAGCTTTCTTGAAGTTACAAACTTCCAATACAAGGTGTTACATGCCCAGAGTGATCTAATAGGGTAATTAACATATCCTTTTGTTCACAGGAGCCTGCAAGCCATGCACTTGGGAGCTCAACTACTTTGGGACACTTCTTACCACTGGGCTGGGAGCAAGAAAGCCCAGAGAGTCCTCCAGCTCCTAAGCAACTAGGGTCTTCTCCTTCCAGGTGCCCAGCTTACTTGGAGCCCAGGAGACAATATTAGCAACAATGAGCTGATGTTAAGGTCGACCTCAAACACATCACTGTTGATATCTTCTAACAGAAAAGCCTCTGCTGGCTGTCCCACCTGCCTCCCAAGCATCTGGAGGATGCTTGCACATTTTGGGAGCAATGTCCACCCTCAGCAACCACACAGATCCCGTCTCCCTCACCCTTCTGTTGGCATAATGTCAGCAGGTTGGGAGCAGTAAGGATAAGGTACACAAGGGCTCTTGATCTGAGCAGCAAAAAGTAAATCTTGGACAACCCTGAGGCTGAGCACATTGTAAGCTGTATGCATAAAAAGCATTGAGCTGCACAAGCACAAATTTCAAGCTCAACTTGTCAAAATTAGGCACCATAACTGAACTCAGCTGCATGTAAAAAACATCAGGGTGATGGTTTTTATTATTTCAACCCAAATTTGTTATCTTCTGTTCCATTTCTCTATTCTGTGCCTCACCCCCATCAAAGCCTGCTGATTCTTGTTATTTTATGGGACAAATTCAGAGTCTTTGGACCAAATGATCACTGGAGGGAAGGGCAGAGGAAGGATGAGAAGTGCCATCATTCAAAAGTGTTTCTCACATATCATTATGTCACACTGTAAGCCTGGACTGTAACAGTACGTCCTCTGCTGGGAATTGCCTCAAATCCTGTTTTCTGCAAAAATGAGGAAGGAGGGCAGCAAGAATGCCCAGTGTTAAAAGTAGAGATGAGATGATCTTCTGTGAGAACAGACCAAAAGGATTTGGATTCTTCCCGTGAAATAAATATTTCTGTGAGAATATCATATTAGAGATTGTGAAACCATGAATAGGGGGGGAAAGATGAATATTAAACAATTATTACCAAGACCAATCAGAAAAATTGCAATTAAGCATATTCTAGATGCAAAAAGAAGTACATTTTTCCAAGTACACATAATTAATCCATGGAACTCATTGCTACAGGAGGTTGCGAGGGACAGAAATCTGAGCAGAAATTCAAAAATGAATAGGGTTGTATCAATCAGCAGCTACTGAACACCTGGCTCTGGAAGTACCCTTCAGCTCTATGAGTCCTAAACTGCTCCAGCAGCAAAGGATGGCTTTGGGGACAGCCTGGGGAGAGGACACGGGGACCTCCATGGGCTCCACCACCTCCCCGTGAGCCCCACGGTGCTGGCTGCAGCTTGGCGTGCACTTTTGCGAGGATCCCTGGAGCGGCAGAAGTTGGTACTAAAGTTCAGCTGTAACAGGAGCTTTGTTTAGCGGTGCTGGGACCAGAAGGTCAGCAGCAGCTGCTCTGCCAGCGTTTAACGCTTTGTTCACCTCTGCGCGCTCGCCCGTGCAGAATTTCCTGTTCCCGGGGCAGCGCAAGGAAGAACCTTCTGTTATTTTGTTAGCCCTATTATTCATCAGCTTTTAACTCAGCTGTAATGCTGAGAAGCCAACCTGCGTGCAGCTCTGTGGTGCTGTAAGACCGGAGCCAGCAGCAGCTCCTCACTGCTCTTTCCCAAGCAACCCCAGGCGGCACCAGGAAATTTTGCAGATTGCATTTTTGCAAAGTGCTGTTCAAAGGATGCAGCTCTGGAGAGCCACGGGGATGCACCGCTGTCAGAGTATTTAAATCAAGACAAAACACAAGTAGTAGAATAAAGATTTGCATTGCAGGAGATAAGTGCAGCAGTGCAGAGTGCTCAGCTGCTGTTTCTCAGCCCTGACCCCACCCCGCCTGAATTTTTTTTTTTTTTTTTTTTGAGCTTCTGTGGGGCTGAGGAGTGCGTGTGTTAACCTGAGGAGAGTTCAGACATGACTGTAAATGAACAGACATTTGTACAGGAGCCCATTATGTGAGGTGGCTTCAGCACACTATGAACAGCAAGGTCTCTCCTGGCTTCCAGCCCCAATTCAGCACCCAGGCACCATCCTGCACAAGCCAGCAGGGAGGACACAAACCACTTCTCCAGCTCCCAGAAAATCTATATCATCCATGGCATAGACGTCTTGTCCTTCAAAACAGGTGTTTGATCACATCCCTGTGACAACCCCCAAATTGTGCCTGAGCATCACTTGGGAAATGCAGCAGGTCCATGCTGGGGTCTGTCTAACAGCACGGGCAGCCTTGTGCTGCCGTGTGGACCTTTGCATTTCACCATTAGAGTGAAATACACTGATGCACATCCCCTCTGGCTGCTCTCAGACCTGATAGTCTCCTCCCAGCCTGATGGCACACACACTTCCAGCAGTTCCAGAGAGGCCAGCCCAACCCTGCCCCGACACACGTGCCAAAGCCTCAGCTCAGCCCTGCAGCTCGGCTGCCCGCTGGCAGTGACATCTCCAAGCATGGCAGCACGCCACGTCCCATGCATAGAGCCAAGGCATCTTGGAGGAGATAAAACTACAGCAAACCCCAGCGGCTTCCCAAGCACTTCCCCACCCTGCCAGGCTATCGCCACGTGCCTCCCCACTGAGCTGCCCTTGGGTCACAGCTCCGCAGCAGCCTCTGCCTGAGCCTTCAGCAACAGTCCTGGAAGCTGCAGCCCTGAATTATAGCACTCTGCTTGGTTATAGCCTTTTATTCTCCAGCCTTTTTGCTGAATGGCTGTGACAATTTGATGAGAAACCTCAAAGAACTCCAGAGACTTAGGATTTGCTTCTTCACTGAGGTTTGCTGTTGTGGGACTTCCCCAAGGCTTTGCTGTTTCATCTTCCCACAGCACCTGACCAAGCTGGATCAGCATGTTCAGACGACATCATCATAATGTTGTCCATGCCACCTGCAGGGCTCCTCAAATCACAACGTAGCAGTGCTTGCTGTCATGTCCTGTGTCAGGTCTTGGGCCTCTGTGCTATTTTATAAAATGCTGGAGGGTTCTTTGTGTCCATTCATGGGTGGTTCATGGAGGTCTTGGGCAGAGCTGACCTTTTGCTTTGAAACTACTGGTTGATTATGCCCTACAGGGGCTTGTGGAGTATGTGTCATTCTCATCTGGGTATCACTAGGATGAGAGGTAATGGCTTTCAGTTGCACCAGGGGAGGCTCCCGTTGGATAATAGAAAAAATTTCTTCTCAGAAAGAGTGGTCAGGCACTGGAACAGGCTACACCAGGAGGGGTGGAGTCATCATCCCTGGAGGTGTTCAAGAAACGTGAAGATGTGGCCCTGAGGACGTGCTTTAGTGGTATGGTGGTGATGGGCTGATGGTTGGACTAGATGATCTTAGTGATCTTCCCAAACTTAATGATTCTGTGGTTCTGTGATCACATGAAGCAGATCACCAGTCTTCCTACTTACTTACAGTTTTATTTCTGCCAAATTTGATTTCTTTTAAGAGCATTTATGAGACCAGACTTCCCACAATCAATATATTAGTAGAAAGAGGTACAGTAGAGCTGGATTACAGGGGAACAGCCTCTAAACAAGCATCTCTGTCGACCTGAAGACACTCGAGTTACGTGATACAATCAGATGGCCACGTGGTCCATACATGCCTGTACCACAGCAAGTCTCCATCTGCGCACAACCAAACAGAAGGAAAAGGCCTTTTATAGCCAGGTGGAAGCTGCCCACCTTGTTGAGGCCAGAGAGGGGAAAGGTGGATCACGCAACAAATGACGAAGGCGCCTCCTTCGCCAGCCCCTCTGTGAGCTGCTTTGGCCACAGGAATCAAAGCCCCAGCGGCTGCAACGCTTTGCAACACGCCGGAGCAAATTGCCTGCAGCGTGAATGGTGCTGGGCTCCAGCAGAGTCGCGCCGGGAGCCAGTTGTGACATATCATCCACTGAGGGCAGCGGGAGGAGGCAGATGTTCTTATCTGATCTGAACCAGATCGCACATCTCTGGTAGTCCCTCTGGTAATGTATAATCTT
Source organism: Penelope pileata (assembly GCA_013396635.1). NCBI lineage: Eukaryota > Metazoa > Chordata > Aves > Galliformes > Cracidae > Penelope > Penelope pileata. The sequence continues at coordinate 772,337 of WBMW01001864.1, forward strand.
GGGCCAAGCTAAGAAACCCGAGCCTGTGCTGGGGCCTCCAGCTGTTACCGTGCTACAGTCATAAAATCTGCTTCGTGCACCTGCTTGTATAATCCAGTTCCACAGGGGAAACAGCCTTCCTGACCATCCCCAGAGATCATTTTTTCCCTGACAAATGAAGTTTGCAAGCCCTCATAATTTTAGCTAATATGGTTAGCATTGGCTGCCTGCTCCTGTAGGTTTGTTAGCATGCCTCCTGCACTGGTAGTACGATTTTTGAGCATTGGAAGTATCTTCTCCCCCAGTGCTTGGAGGCTGGTAAACCCGCAGAGAGATGCAATCCACAAGATGCAGACGTGCCCTTCTGTGTGGGCAGTCAAGGTGACCAAGACTGGGTCTTGTAACACCCTGAGGTGGAACAGAAATCTAGCCAGGACTGAATGCAAGGACCTTTCTGTTTCTCTCACCATCCTGTAGGAACAGACTGGGAGAAACAGCCACCGTTTGCAAAAGCAATAGTGACCTTTCAAGAAAACTTCAACAAAAGTTCTCTAGATTCAAGTGAAGGTCCCTACATGAACTGTGATGACCATGAACACACCACACCTCTTCTTAGTGACATTCGTTGTCAGGACAAAAGCTGATCCCTTCTGAACCTCAGGGCAATCCACAGCAGATTCAAAACCAGAGATTTCTAGATTTCTGTCCTGCTCTCACCTTTTTATTATTCTTTTCCCCTGAAATCCACAGGAATGTTTCCACAACGCAGCAGCATAAAAAGGAATATGATACAGTAATTTCCTGCGGAGAGGAAGCTGTAAGTCAATTACCAGCTACCTTTAAGCCAGGAAAAAGACTCTGAATTTAAGAGGAGAGACACCAATAAAGTCCTATAGGGACTGACTACAAATAGAAGAACGAACATTTTTGCACAGTTTCTTTTGAAACCACAGAAGAGCAGCGCTGGGCAGGAGCTGAGCTTTCTCTGTGATTCACTGGAGGGTTCCACAACTCCAGAGGAGACAAACCCTCCTCTAACGAATGGCAAAGGACCTGCTCCCCACTCTTCTCACTGGCTGCAGCCAAATCAAAGGAGATGCCATGACCCACAGCAAGGACTCAAGCTCAGCAGTACAGCACATGGCCAAGGCATCCTATCCCTTCCCAGTGAATGCAGAAAGGCTGTTCCCCAGCAGAGCTTTCAGCTAGTCTGTCTGATGCAGGTTCTTCTCCTGTCCCTGACCTCACTGTGGGCTGTATTAAGCAAAATAATGGGCATCTGCTGTCTGTGGTCGGTTTTCTTTCATCCCTTCCGCAGGCAGAGACCAGCCTGGCAGGAAGAGCAGCTCCCTTGCATTGTTTTGCACTTCCCTCAGGCAAAAAGGTGCCCCAAGTCAGACTCAGCAGTTCCTTTCAGCAACAAATTGTAAATATTTGGGAGAAAGCTTTCTGGATCCACTCAAACAGGGCTTTTGTGGGTGCAGACCAACACAGGGCAGCAAGTGTTTCACTTCACTCTGAATCCTGATACTTTCCTAACCCTCCAGTTACTCACAGGGATGGGACCTTGCACCAAACAAGGTCCATCTGGGAAGTTTCAGTGTGTTGGATGAGGCTTGGAGGCCCACAGTATCCAAATATGCAAGCATTGTTAACACTTTGTTAATACCTGGCGCCATAGACTGCTTCATTTTCCTGCCCATGGCTCCACATTAAAGCCTCACACAAATGAAGAACTATAAAATGTCCAAAGGTTTTGCAGCAAGGGCAAGACTCTGCACCTTCCCACCCTAAAATAAAACCAGAACAGAACATTGTTCCTTTCTGAGAAGAAGACCTGGACTTTGCTTCTTACCGGGGACAGGTGAACTGTCACGCTGTCATTTTGTATAACAGGACCTGACCTCCTATAGCCTGAATCCAGTCTTGGGGCCTCAGAATACATCGTTCCCCCCAACAATATGGGTTAAGGGAGCAGATCCATCTCCATGTACCATCCCACTTCAGCAGATAGCTTCAAGCCTCTCAATAAACATCAGCCAACAACTTCTTGTTCTCTTTCTTCTGGTGACATTGTAGACCTGGTACCTCATACCTCGTCTGGGCACTGTCTTATTTGTTTCCCTGTTCCAGTAGCGTAAAAGACATCCCTATAAGGGCTGGCAACACAGCAAGAGTGTTTTTCATTACAGTGCAATTGTTTTCATTGCCACTGGTGCAGACAGCATCATCAGAAACAACTTCAGACTAGCTTAACTGATTAAGAAAAGCAGCTGTAATTGATATTAGTACTTGCATAAGGCAGAGATATTAAAAGCAAAAGGCATGGCAAAGCACAAAAGTATCAGTTTCCAGCTGCGCTGAAGAGAGAGCAATGAGTAAAAAAAAAATGGGGAAATTTTTCCCTTCATTTTATTCAATCTCTGTCTCAGTTTCACAGAACTACAGAATACTTCGGGTTGGCAGGGACCTCTGGAGGTCTGCAGCTCAGTGCTCTGACCAAAGCAGATCTAGGTTCAAGGTCAGATCTTGTTGCTCAGATCCTTGCTCCATTGTTTGTTGTCTCCCAAGTGCTTCAGTGGTCTCATGTCAAAGAACTTTTTCCGTATGCCCAAAAAGAACTTCTGCTGCAGCTTGTGCCAACTGCCTCCTCTTTTGTTGCACAACTCTTCTCTATAACCCTCACTTAGGAAAGCATAACATAAACTGCCTCCCCCACTGTCTTCTCCAGACACCTTGAAGAATTCCTTTGACCCAGAGTGAATCTCTTTACTTTGGTTTCTTGCAAAAAAAAGAAACAGGAGAAATGAATGCTGGATTTTGGGTGTAGGGGTTGGTGTCACCTCCCTTTCCAGCCTCTCTCCACACTTTGTTTTCCAGCTGAAGCTTTTCAGTAATTTGAGGTTCAATGTGTAAATGTTCTCCTGGGTGACCAAAAGTCACATCAAACTGAATATTCACTGGAAAAATGCACCCAAGGAAAAGCAGCAGAAATTGGGTGCCTTTGAAAATCCTCACTTGTTCTCAGCATCCTTCCCCTCAGCTCTCCTGGGTGTTAAATATTAAAGTAAGGAGCTGCTGGCTTTGATACAGAAGTAGCCTAATTCTCTGCCCAAGGTATTTCCCTTCCTGGCTCTCCTCTCTTTCAACTCAGAGTGATTTTTTTAAATTTTTTTAAAATTCTGTAGAATTTGCCTATTATTTCCAACACCTCCCCCACGTGGCATGATGTCAAATCAGCAGCAAGCAGGCCAGCAGGAATGTATATTCCCATTACTCTCAGCACTACGCTGGAAGCTTTTAAGACACAGTCAGTAAACTGAGTCTTCTGCAGGGTGGCTGCTAAGCAGAAGTCCCTCTTGTAAGAATGTCACCATGTGCTTCACACAACAAGGCAGTCAGCAGGCTCCTGCAGTTACCAGCAGATGGTTGGAGGGTCAGACATCACGGTGCCAGGGCTTGCTGGATGGTTTCACTGAGAAACAGGTAAGAAGAAATATTGCTACATGCCTGGGGAGAAAATGCAAGACTACAAGCAAGGTCTGGGAGCCCCATGATGCTCAGTGCCTAGTCACGAGCAGACACTTTCTAATTATCAGAATCCTCATCAGTTTATGTTCCTGTGGGAGCGAGGTCCACAGGCAAGTGTGAGATTTCCTCTTTGTAATCTGTTCTTTCTTCACTAATTCCCTTCTGCTATTATTTTCGTCTCATATCAAAGGCTAAGAGAATCTTCTCTAAGAAAACAGACAGAGGCACACATGAAGCATATGATCCAAGAACTATTTTCCATTCTACTAACCCACTAAGACATAAATGAATTACTAAGAAAACACTTAGTAACACTGTAGTTTCCTTTTTCTCCAAAGCAAACCAAATCCTCACCCTCCATGGGCAATGACACAATCAAAGTGTGATTGGATTATCACAAGGTGGCCATGGCCACATCCAAGGAACTGGATAAAACTGTATTTTGGGATTTCCACAGAGGTGTTCTGGGGCACAATTGCTCCTTAGAAGTTTAAACTTTCTCTGGTTTCAGGGAGATAAGCACATGTCGGTCTGTTCTCTGCTCCAAGTGATTTGATCTTTTCTTGTCTCTACAGATCCAAAAATAAAAGTCTTTCTGTACAGCTCTTACCACATCAATGCAACACTTAGACCCAGTGAAGAAGAATATACACCTTTCTGCTTCGAAACATTCAAGCGCCACATTCATTTTAGGAAAGCAACTGAACATGTAAATACTCTGAACATGGTCATGGAAGGCAAGCTCCAGAAAGAAGCATAAGTTGTTGTTGTGGATATCTGGTGCCCTACAACACTTTCCCTACTGCTAGGGACACTGAAGTTCTATTTGTTTCATTACAGACCATTGCTTTCTGGCTATTCTAAGCTGTTGTTATTTAGCAATGTCTTTTTCAGTTGCTACTATAGGATTAATCTGATTTCATATAGTTTCTAGCTGACTGAAATGTTTCCATCTTTATTATTTCTCTCATATTGCTTCTGCAAACAACAAAGGTAAAAACTGATCTGCCTGACAGACAAACCACACCTAGGTTGGATTATTTTGATTAACTAGAATTTATCAAGCATTTGTTGCATATTGCATATTCCTGGAGAACAAAATAGCTATCCTGGAGGAATCAGAAAGTGTATTGCTTGATAGAAGACACCTGGAACATATTTCTTGCCATAATGAGCACCATGGGCCTCTTAAAAAGCAAGGGTTTATACCTTTAAAAATTCATGTTGCCACAAATTTTGCAGCAAAAACTGACTACGCTACCTTGCAGTGAAGACTAACCTACATTTAAGTCAACTTCACTGGCTTCATGTTGATCTGTGATCTTGATTCACAGAGTGTCTTTCTTACAATCCGACTGAGACGTGAGCATGTAGTCACCTTATAACAGATGTTCTGCCTTTCCAAACTCACTTGGAGATCTCCTTCCTCAACGCCATCAATAAGTCTGATCAGAACATAGCTTGAAAACAAGACCATTATACGTAGGCATCTGAGAGTCTGTGTCTGCACATAAGCTAAGTGTCCAAGATAACATGATGGTCTGCAGAGATCTGGGCCATGGTGTTTCTCTTTGTAGGGTATCTGATCCTACTTGGTGTGCCCTCAAGATAGCTGAAATATCCGTACATCTCTAGAACAGCAGATGGCAGATGCAATCAAGGACCTTTGGGAGACTCTTGGGGCAGCAGCTGGAGCTCATACAGGGTAACCTGAGGACATCTCAAAGACACAGGGCACTATGGTGGGAAGGGAGTCCTGACCCTACCCAGTACAGTCCAATGAATGGAGGGAACTGTTCACACTATTACCTGATGCTGATCTACTTTAGAGAAAGATTAATTTCTTTCCAGGCCCATGGGCTGTACTGACTGAATTTCTGCTAACTATAGTGGGAACACAGATGCCTAGATCCCATTTGGACACCCAAGGTTAAACGCCAAAATTTTGTCGTCAAAATTCACACCGAATAACCTCTCGTGCCTACTGAATCAGGTCACATCGCCCTCAAGTGGACAAAGGCACTATCACAATGAGCTGCACAAACCAGCCGTCACTGGGATGCTATTTTATCTTGAGAATGCTTAAAAAAAAAAAAAAAAACAGATATTTACCGAGTCCTCCAGGACAATGTGTGCTATGAAAAAGCTCATTTGTAGGAACACAAAGATTGCAAAGCACAGCCCAAAAAAGATACAATAGAGAAGGCCATAACTCATATTGCCAAGCCACCATCATAATTCAGCCACCTCGAACACTTTCATTTTGATACTATCTCGACCAACTCAACATCAAACAAAAGGTGGTAGCAAAGCCAAGAATATAATTTACCTCTCCTGGATATCCATGCTGTGCCTTAATCACAAGAGAAAGTATTTCTTTATGGCCCATTGCATTGTTCACTGTCTAACCAGCACACTGAATGAGGTTAAGGTCCTCTGCTGAAATATATGAAATGTTGTAAAAGGAAATCAAAACAGGAGATCAAACTGAACTCATGTGAACAGTTTGATTTCTGGCAGCTTCTAGCACCAGGGTGCTTAACTTCACAATCTTTGGAGTCTTACTATTGTTCTTTGTTGGACTTTATCCAGGTTTAAAAAAAAAAAAGTAATAATGTAAGAACAAAAGCTGTTTTATATGGAAATGTACTGACTAGCCCCAGTTAGGTCTACAGAAGAATTTTAATCTATAGTATAAAATGAAGATCTTTACAACTTGAAGTAATAGCTGATGATAATGATGGGCTATTATCCCCCTTTGGAGGCATCACCTGAGGACAATGCACTGCGTGCTCTGTTTATTTGCTAGATGAGAGAATAATGCTGGATGTAAAAGTTTCTGAATCCTTCACCTGGTTCTGAGAAGGAACATTCTCCAGCAAAAGCAACTAACCACACTGCATACCCAGGAAACTCAAACCTGGTGTTTCTTATCACCAGCTCATTGACCAGGAAGAGATGCACCTTTTTCACACACTGTTCTTTTCCAGCTCTGTTTCTCACTCCCATAGCAGGAGAGAAAATCCCCTGCAAAGATGATCCTATTGCTTGGGATTCTCTCCATCTTCTGCTCTTTCTCCATGTCTGCTCTCTCATTAGATCCCCTAATTTATCCTATAAAATTGATGTTCAGGCTGTAGAAAAAGTTGAGCACCCTACCAAAAAGAAGGGGCACAGATGAGACATTCCAGGTTTAGAACAAACATTTCTGACTGCTTTAGACACATCAGGCAAATTGTTGAGGTCAAGAGAAGGTAGTTTCTGGGACAAATCTCATCCTCCCAGCTTTACAGTATTTGCACTCCAGGATGGCCTGTGCCCAATCTATTCCCAGATTTCCCTTGTAATCTCATCCTGGAGCAGCATATGTGCAGCCCATTTTACAGCACGGGGACCTAATTACCTTTTCCAGCTGTGCAGCAGACTCCCATAAAGCAAAATAAAGCCTACAAATGTACATTTCTTAGCTACCACTTGTGGACCTCTTGGAAGCAGTCCATGGCCTCCAGGCTGATAAATGATCTGAAGGATGCCTGCACCCTTCCCACTTCCACTCAGAGGGTGTTTTATCTTCTCATGCATCAGATCTTCCCTCTCCAGCCAAGTCCACTCAACATTTTCTCAGACTCCTAATTGTCTCCAGGAAAGCACCAAAACCAAAGCCATGCTTTACCGTACCATGTTGTCTTCGGCAGCAGCTGATGGTTAGTTCCCTCTCCACTGCAAGGAGCCTGAGAAGGAGCTTCCTGCCTCTGAGATCCTGAGATGTTATTACTGCTTGGAGTGGGCTGGTGTGAAGTCACCATCACCTGCCAATGTGGAGAGGAGCACAAGCTCTCAAAGGGGAACCCACCAAGGAGCATTCGGTCTGATCACCAAGCAGCTGCTCAGGACTTGAAAGTTAGCAAGAGCCCCGCCAAAGTGTCACTACAACAGCTAAGAAATGATGTGGTGGAGAAGAGAAGGAGGGATTTGAGTAGAAGAGAAAAGAGGAGAGGCACTTTCCAAGAATCCTTTGCTCATTAAAAAAGCAACAACAACCAACCCACAATCTTAACGAGAAACGCAGGCCCCAGGCAGTCAACAGTGAGTGTATTTAAAAGAGGTTCATATTCTATCCCCTACAAAGTTTCATGGAGCTTTTCAAGGAATCACCTAACTTTATCTCTTCTGTACAGCAGGCTGTGATCCAGTCCTTTTTCCAAGCTCGTCAATGTAGATTTGGAAATGACTCTACACTGGAAAAGAGACAACAGTGCTGGGGCCAAGAGCAGCAGGTACAGAAGCCCCGGTGGATACCTCTTTACAACAGGATGCTGACATGAGTGCTCCCTCAGACAAGGCAGCCTCTGGGATGGGCTATGCCTCCAGTTAATCCTGGATCTTTAGGTCAGATCTACACACTGACCAACTGGGCAGAAATCTAGGTGACGGAAGACTTGAGCTCCCGGGCAGTCTGAACACAAGAGCAAATGTGCTGGGCATCACAGAACTGGCCAAGCTTTGCAAGACAAAAAAAATGGACCAAGAACACAGGTCAATCTACAAATGTTTACCCAGAAGGGCTTTACAACCTTTAGGTGCCCCCATTTAAGCCTAACTCTTATAGCGGGCCTTGATATAGCACTTAGCACGATATCATCTATCAGTGTATGATAACCATTGAAGATAAGGCAGGATTATCTCCAATGTGCAAATCTACAACTTAGATTAGCATATCTAAACTGTTATGGACAGCCCTAGGAAGTCAAGGATGAATTAGCCTGGGCAGTAGCTAAAGAACCTGCAAATGTCAAGAGTCTGAAGTGTTTGGTTTTTTTCCTGGGCAAAAGACTATGAGAAACAGCTTGAGTGTCATGGAGCCAGTAGACATAATTTTTTCTTTATTTGGACTAAGATTAAATAGTGTGATTGGAGCCATCTGCTTCAACTAGATCAATATATTTTATCTTATTTCTTAATAAAATAAAAGAGGGACTTGAATCCCCACTTGTGTTCCTGTCCTCAAGCTGGCATTCATACAGTGTCCTGCACTTGCAGATGCCCCTACATTGCATGAAATTTAGTCACCACACTTATGCCAAATATCTGGCTTAGTAGGTGATTTTAATATTATCCTTAAAACAAAACAAAGCAAAACAAAAAGACTTCTATTTGATTGCAAGTATCTGTTTCCTTGTTCTGTGTGTAGGTTTATTTTTATTCTACGCATTTGCATACCATTCCTATCAGCATTACACATAGCTTTCCCGTGCCATATCTGCCTTGTTATATTCTTTGTTTGCCCACTGTATTGACTGATTATGTTGTCAAGCAAAATTTGCTTTAATCTGTCACTCTGTCACCATGAAAACCTAATCACTTTGGGGAGGCTCCCTAAATCCTTGTCAATGATGATCTCATGTCTAGGAATCAACAGTCCACTGCGAATAGAGGACATTTCCGAGCATCCTGAGGATGCTGAGACCATAGGGACTCAGGACACAGTTGGGATGTGGCTGAGTTAGTGTCAGTGGCACAAGAAGATGCATGTTACTCACAAGATTAAAGTTACTTTCGGCTATAAGAAGACATATCACCTATATGGCTTTCCTGCTGTTTCATGCAGCGTGCTGTGCCTGCCCACCATCAGGTGCTAACACCCTCATAGCTTCCAGTGGTTGAGGTTTGGACTCTTGCCCAAAGACTCTGGCTCAAATTCTACATCTGACAACAGTGGCCACCTTCTCATTACACAATCCCTCTGCTGATGACAACAAGAATATTGTTCAAAGCCTTTCCTCCCTTAATTTCCAGTAATCTCCTGAATGAGCCATCAGGGCCACCCATGCAGTGCTCCCTGGGTTTCTGCAGAAAGCACTGAGATGTGCTTCCACTCACTGTAGGTGTGAGTTCAAAAGCAAATCAGCCTTGCTGACTCACAGGCCCCACTATGGCTCTTTACCAACTCGCTCCAGATGAGTCACCCCACGGGTGAGTAATACATTGCATCTGCAGTGCATATTTATGGCACTTTTGCATTGACCAAGTCAGCAGGGAAATTGTTTGTGTAGAGTAACCATGGAGAGAAAGGAAATGCTGAAGAGGACCAAGAGATTAGGGATGAGGAAAAATCAAGAGGGGAAAACATATTCCACCCCCTCAGCCCCAAAGTGCCCTACACATGTGGACTTAGTGCTTAAAAAGGAAATATTTGCTTACAGCTTTTTTTTCCCCTCCTTTCTATGATGTCTTCCAATTGGGAAAAGATGAAACACTACATGAAGAAATAGTCCTGTGGTGGTGTCAACTAAGTCTGGAGCCCCTGTAAATCTTACAAGGAAACATGTTTGCACAGTAGACTCAGTTCTACTGAGTTTTTCCCGCCTACAATAGCTGATGCATGGAAGTTGTCGGATGGATCACCTCACCAGACATTTCACATCACCCCATACCCTCCTGAGATCACATCTCACTGGTTTGGCTCAGAAATCAGGATTAAGTTGCTGCTGAGGGTAGATCCCAAAATCCCACTGTCTCTCTCTGTTTTATGCACGTATGAGACAAGCAGACAGGTGAAAGGAAAGCTGTGTCATTTGGGTCCTACCTGTCTGTGCTTGTGGAGAGTTCATGTGTGCCCTTTTCTCCCCTCCATCATTGTGCTTTATACCATCCAGACTGCGTTTGAAAGGGAAAAGGCAAAAAATTTCCGTCTTACACTTTAATGAAAGGTGAGATGTGTTTTTCCAAGAGCAGTTCACACCACAGGTGTTTTAATAGCTGGTAAAGGGGTATGAAGTTATTATTATGCGATTTCATAAATGGTTAATAAGTCAGCATATACAGCCACCTATAAATGTTCCCACTGATACCATTTCAACCATCTGTTAGAGTTCGCACTTGTGTCTACATCACTTTACTCTGTATCAACATAATGAATTAATCATAAGTATGGACAGTTTTTCTCTTTTCCTGTATTTCTCCAGACCAGAAGCATCTTTAAGCAATGGATTTTACAGGGCTGCAAGGCTGGCTCGCTTCTAAATATTATTAATTTTCCCACCTGCCTGGTAGAAACAACATCTTCCCTTGCATAGAAGGAAGGGGGACCTGTGCAATTGTCTACTTGTGTTCATTGCAACATGAACTTTATAGTTCCTGGCTTAAGATGTAGAGAAAATAATGCTACTCCTGCACAAAATAGGTTGTTCCATGAGTGTTCACAGGAAATAGGAATGAAGACCTTTTTTTCACTGCAACACAGACTTCAACTTCTCATTTCATTTACAGCAAAGTTCAACTGAAAATAATCTTTTGGCAATTTGTTTTTTCAATCTCTTAGAGTCAAGAAAGCAGCAAAATGAACTGAACACGTTTATGGACTGATATGGTCTGCAGAAGAAGCTGTACTTTGTACCACTGAGAACCAGTGTGGGTACAGTGGGTAAACACACAATGAGAACCGGTGAGTTTAATTTTCTTTCCAAACAAACTAGACCAGGAAAAGATTATCTCCTCCTTGGAGCTGGCTTTGAGAAGTTTACTGCTGACTTAGAATGGCACAACCTTCCCTCCACAGTGTGTTTATCTTAGATTACACATTAAAATTAGAGATGCCGAGGTAAAAATAGCTACACATTATATCAATATGGAGATAAGGCTTTTCTTCACTGTGTTTTTTTTTTTCAAAATATATTATCACTTTTCAAGCTTCCTCATGCTGGGACCAGTTTCCAGCCAGCCCATACAGCAGCAGCCAGGTCCCTCCAGGCAGGGAGCAAGATGTGCTGGTGTTTACTGGCTGCAGGAATAAAGCATGTACCCGTGGCCAGCACCTCAAGGCAGTCAGCAGCTTCCTGGCTAGCGTGACCTCTTGAAACCAGCAGTTGAGGTCCTTCTCCTTTCACATGTAGGAGGAATGTTGTTGCTACTGGCTAATGTTGTTTCTTCTCCATAACCACCTCTTGGATATGTTTTGCAACTCATTTCATAGTCAAAACCCACAGGTTAGCAAAAACTGCCCTGGACTACACTTTGCAGCCTATGTTGGCATAGAAAGTGTCCAAATTTACTTTCCTAGGCCAAGCACCCTGAGATGAGCAGCCAGCAGATAACTCAAGGCACAGAAAACCCAGCAGAGGGTCCTTCTAAGAGCCAGAAAGCCAGGAGCATGCTCTGAGTGATGAGCATCAACAAATAATAACGATTAACTTATTTTTTGGCAGAACTGAGTTTACAGCTTGTCTACACGAGAATGTTATTTCAAACAAACGGAGGATGGGAATTAAAGGCATCACGGTTGTTCCAGAATAGCTCTGTGTGTACACTCATTTTTCTTTTTGAAATCCCTGCTTCTTTCCAGGAGCAATCGGGACAGAACAGCTGTGGCAGGCGGATCGCTGGTGTCAGCAAAGCCTCTGGGACCTGTGTGTGAAGCACAGGCAATGACTTACCCTGAACCCTGGGAACACTGCTGGCAGCAGCAAGGCATGACAATGTTGAGGGCCAAAGGTTGACGAGGAGAGCCAAAACCTGTGCTAGCACTGAGTTCTGTTTGCCCAGGGTGACTCTCCTGGCTCCAGGAGGAGCTGGGATGTTTTGCCAGCCTGACGTGAAAGTTAGAACATGGAAATTAACTGATTAAGCCACATGGTGGATTAGCACCGATGTCATTTTTACGTTAGGAAAATATGAGTACTTTTCTCTTTTTTCGGCCTCTACTTAAGCCTGAATGTTTCTGGAGAAAAGAGGGACATTTGAGATGCTGCATGGAGGCACAGCTTCCAGACCCTTTCCAGGGAGCATCTCAGGTCTCCCTCACACACCCTGCCCACGGCAAGCCCCTGCTGTCCCAATATTGGGTGCTCAAATCAGATGTAGCTTTGTAGTCTGTTCTGAGCACCAAGGCAATGAATTTTTGGACCAAAGGTGGATATCTTTACAAAAGCAGTAACCCTCAGCTCCTCTTAAAGGTGAGATCCTGGGGTGATTTGTCTCACCCAAAGTAGACATCCATAATAGGGCAGAGGAATCCTTCCTGCAAGGATGGATTTATTCATGGCATCCTGCTTCTCACTCTGAAAAAGTGCAGGTTCTCTACCTGTCAGATAGCTAAGATCAGAGAAAATGAACCTCAGCAAGAGGGGTGTGGGAGGTCAGCAGATACCTGAAAAACAGCTATTAAGGCAGAGCTTTAGGCACTTTATCTGTGATAAAGATCTATGATAGAAATGTCTGTGTTGCGTATTTCAAGTCCAGCTCCAGCCATCAGCTTCTGAAAATCAGACATACTTGGTTTGAGGACTGGATGAAAAAATGAATTTAGGTCAGAACCTGAATTCCTTAATGTGAGCAGTGTATCTTGCCCTGGACTTAATTTCCCATTTCTCTAAAAGTGCACAATGCAGCTGAAGAGTAAGAAATACACCACATCTAGTGAAAGTTTTCCTGAAAGACTAATGCTATTGTGACATAGCAGGAGAATTAAAGGCAGGTTTTATTTTGTCAACTGTACACAAACACAGTCATTCTATAAACAAGGAGTTGATTCAATTGTTTCCAGAGGTAGGAGAGCGAGTAAACGCGCTGAGGTTTAGCTATTAAAGACAATCTCAGGAGAGAGAGAGAATTACTCTCCAGTTGAGGCAAATATTTCCCTTTCAAAAAAATAAATGAATCAAAGTCATGCTCAGTCAACCAAATTATCCAAGCAGATGCCAGCACCCCTGGTTTCTGGGCTGTATGTAATTTCGGGAGAGAGATGCACACAGGGGTACATCGTGTTGGGGATAGGGACTGCAGGGCTCCCAGTTTGGAGGTTTTTAAACAAAGTGAAGCTGGTGCATTTTGGAGAAACTCCATGCCCCAGAGGGATTGTTTTGACTCGTTGCTTGCTGCCAAGCCCTGCTGGGATCTGATTTGTGCCTGCACAGCACCCTGTACAGGTCACTTGCTCCTAAACCTGCTGCAGAAATGGGCTCAACCTGGGAGCAGCTCTGCATTTGCTGTTAGTGGATCTCACCTCCTATCCCCCACCCTCCACTGATGTACTCTGCCTTACTTGCACAAAGCAGGCCCAGATGTGCTTAATTGTCTCTGGACAAGGTGTCCCACACACGATAGCTAGTCCTTTTCCCATTACCTAGCTGCCCCAGAAGTAAGGGCACTGATAGGTCTCTACTCTGATTTCCAGCCTCACTCAGGGCCTCCAGCTGGTCTCACACTGAGCATCCAAGAGTTGGTTTTCACAGTTATGTCTGCGTAAATGTATAAGCAGCTTGAAATACCCACACTACTTTCCAGAGCTGTCCTGCAGAGAGTGGCCTCTGAAGTTAGCCAAGGGCCTAGGAGGCCCAAGCAGGTCTGTGCGTCCCCTTGGTAGGACCAGATGGCCTGGCAATGCAGGATGCTCACTGGGACAGAGAAGGGGAAGGTTTTCTGCAGCAGCCCCTCCACATCCCCTGAAGAAACAGAGGCAGGAGGAGACATGAGGGACATTTATAGACAGGGAGCTGTGTGACGTTGGGGGACCCTTGCCCTTCATCCCCAACTTGCAGCCAAACTAGTACGGCAGGGCCCATCAGTGTTTAGAGAAGCATTGCCACTTATACCAACCACTTTTATGCATGAGGAAGGCTCTGGCTGCAAACCTCTCCTGTAGCATGACCGCATCCCCTGGCTTCCTCTTGCTGCTCCCTGACTCATGGCCCTAATGCAGCAGTAGGCTGGGAGCCAAGGAGGAGCTGCCTTAAACTCACAAATGAGGATGGATTTCTGCTTAAGGACAGTGTGGAGTAGCACCAGAGGCCAACCTCTGGTGGTGAGGACACGAAGGGGAAGCCTGGCTGCTTGCCCTGCCTGTCTACATTGCATCCAGCTCCACACAACAGCAGCTCAGCTTCCTCTCACGTGCCCTGCAACAAGCTGGCTTTTCCTTGGGTACAGAAACAGACCCTGTGGTCTTTACTCTGAGTGGTCCAAATTAGCAAAGATTACTGGGATTGGTCTTTCAGATAATATTGTATTTTTTGGAGAATATGTAATTTTTTGGATGGATGGGACTTTTGCACAGGCAGAAGATACATGGATACACACATGCAATTCCAGCTAAAAGGGTTCTTCTGTTGTAGCAGTCAGAGCACCCCCTGTCCTCCCACTTAGGGCAAAGTGTGCAGAGTGTCTTGTCCCAAAGCTTCTGCTCTGGAAACATTTCTGTGTGTACAGGATGAGATGTGCACCTGCTGGTCCTGGTGTGACCATCTGGATCCAGATCAACGCCTGGATCAGTGTGCAGAAGGCCTAGGTTTGAAAAGAATAAGGTGAAGAAAGGAGTAGAGAAGGAGATGAACAGAAAAGCAATTTTCTAAAAGGTTGAGGGAAAGCTGGAATCCTACCAAAACCCAGATGGAAAATATGATCAAGCTCGAGGGAGAGAGTTTAGGCCAAGACAGATCTTGATCTTCTTGGGTAACCAGGGACACGTACTGAAGACATGAAACTTGGCATGAGACACACACATGTGGAGTGACAAATGAAGAAGCTTATAAGCCATGTCATATAAATAGAGCTCTCACAGCTGTCTCAGCATAGATCTAGCATATGGCCTTGCCACCTGCAATATCAGGGCTGCAATGAGCCAAGAAGTTTGCTTCTAGCCTGGTGGCTCTTCACCATGACAAATGGTGCCATGGATGCAACGGATTGCGTCAGCTGGGTGCAATCTGCCCATCCCACTTGCAAAGCTGGTTCAGAACTTTTCAGCTGAGATAATGAGAAACTACAATTCTGACACTGACCCCTTGAGAAGCGTTCATGGGCAAGAGGTAGGATTTATCTATCTCATTCCAAAAATACTCGAAAGTGGGAAAGGCACAGAGTCAAGCTTGTCACTCTTCCCCTTCCTCTGCTCAGTGCACTGCATGTCCCATTCCTGGGCTGCTGATCTAAGAAAGCCACAAATCTTGGGCCAGACACAAAGAAATCCCTGTGTTAGAACAGTCCTAGGGTCAAGCACCACACTTAACAGCTGTAGCCACAATCAGGTGCTTCAGTGGAAAGTTCTATCACAGCATTTCCCTTCACACTCTTTCTCACATCTGCTCACTGTGTTTATTGCACTCTCTCAAACACACGTGATTTCCTTGGGTTTGGTTCATGCAGTTGATTGAATGTAGTCATGGCTCCTATCTCTGGCTACTGGATCAGCTACAGCACTAAAGATGTCAATGCTCACTTAGGGAATAATTTGCCCCCAGCCATCTAGGTCCTGTGCAGGAGACAGAGTCATGAAGAATCTCTGCCCATCCGTCTCCTTCTAGTCCTGGGTTCCTCCAGGTGTTCAGCTGCAGAAAATAGAGTTTCCCAAGCTGTAACTGGCCAACTTATTACCAACAGCCCTGAACCAAAGAGGTTTCTTCCGAGCCACCTGGTCTCCCTGGGAAGCATGCAAACCTCTTTCTACCACGTCTTATCCGACAGCAACTCATAAATCAGCCCACAGTTTCTGGCATCCCCTTAGAGTATCACGGTCTGCAGGTTGTGTTTGGGATGAAGTATGTGTGCAGGTGAGGGGGGCCATGGGAGAGGGCAGCCTGTTATGGATGCAGCTGCTGGTACCAGGAGCAACCACGAGTCCCATGCTCACACACAAGGCTTAAGGCAGACTGACAGTCACGGAGTGGTGGTTTTGTGAGGGCTGGATTTCAGCAGGACCTGAGCACGTTGCTGCTCAACCAACCACTTCCCACATCACCCACAGCTACAGCCACACCAGAGCACTGCATATGCTTGTGCTCTCCTTCCTCCCAAGGATGGCTTCACCTGATCACATCAACTATTTTCTCTGGCCTGCCTCTTTCCCAACAAACTCACCTCTTTTTTTTTTTTTTNTTTTTTTGAGCAGAGAGCCAATCTGAAACATTTGGAGATGATTATTTCTGAAATGAGGATCAGTGCTGCAAACTAGAACTGAGCTCACCACCACTCTTCCTTTCCCAAATCTATGTTCAGTAATACAGTTTGATCCAAATCTCTGGATTTTCCTGCTGTAGGCAGAGCTCTAGTTTAAACTGTCCAGGACCAGATTTTACTTCTTTCCCTGCACAAACTGAAAAAGGTTTTCTTCAGAGCCAAAATAAAATAAAATAAAATACAGCAGTTAAAAATAAAACTCTGAATCTCACCAATAGCAGAGCCCAGCAAGTATTTCCATCTAATAGTAATGCATTACATACGGACTCAGGGCAGCACTCTCCCTTTGAAGATCATGGGAATTTTGCCATTTATTTCTGTATAAAAAATAAAACTCTGAATGCTCAGTATGAGCCTGGTTGGCTCTGATTGAAACACTCCGCAAAGTGAAATCATCCTACACTTTCTATCCAAGAACAGTTACCTTCACTGAGTCTCACACCAGTAATGCAGGTTTGGAAAAGTCCAGTGTGTTGGGAGATAGATGGTTTGAATGAAAGCTGATGGATTCATTGCATCCTGCCATTTGCTAGTGGTGGCATGCATGGCACCCTTGTGATGTCAATAGTGCTGTTGGGTGACTTTCTTCCCTGTGCCCCATTACATGGGAAAATGATTTGGAGCATTGTCTCCTCACTGGAGAAACTGGAGACAGGGAGGTTAAATGGCAGCCCAAAGAGCCCATGGGAGACACCAGAATGACACCTGGCTCTACAGACTTCCCAGGCTGAAGTCATCTTGTTCTGGATCAAATCGATTATCCTAACAAAGCCTGGATGATGGTCACCTTGAGATACTAATGCTCAGAGAATGCAACCAGGATTCAAGACATCAACGGGAAATTGAAACCTCCTATAGCTCTTGGGCTGCCAAATCCTTGTTCCCTACTCAGTCAATGGAGAAAAGCAGTTTCTGTTGAATAGTGAAATAGAGGACCCCGGAAAGGTGCACACCTCCCTTCTCTGGCTGACGTAGGGGTGTGTGCTCTAGTAGGCAGTCTGGATTGCTCTTTTGAACTGCAAAGCCACTGAAAATATTTCAAATACAGCCTTTAATCTGATTTGCTGTCATTTCTTATCTGACCAACAATTTCAACACACACAAGCTTTGCTAAAACCTGAACACATATTCTTTTCCCTCCACCTGTCTACAGCTAATGATTAATGTGCTGGAAGAGCAAATGGTAGAAGCTGGTCTTAATGAGCAAATAGTCTGTTGCAAAACATATCTCCAGCCCTGCAGATTGCCAGCAGTTTTGTTTGAGAATTGCACCAACTTCATAACACACATTTCCAGCCCTGCAGACTGCCGGAAGTTTTGTTTGAGAATTGCACCAGCTTCACAGTCTTTAGTCTCTGCAAACACCAAGTCCTTGTGCCAAGGACCAAGAAGTCTGCTTGAAACTTCTCAAAATCATTCTGGATTCTTCTGTGTTCAGAAATGATCTATTCTTGATAATGAAAGTTTGAGTCCAGATTGTTCACTTTAGTCATATTTATTGATATCTAGAAAAAAATGTAACAGTACGTAGCAGATTTCCATCTCCTCTTTGTTCCCCTTGCAATTTAAGCAGAAACTGAAAATCTTTCAACTTTTTGTTGTCCTCCAAAAGGAGAAGGAAAACCATGTTCTCAAACTGTTTGCAGAAGACTGCTAAACAAGATGAAACACAATCATTACCAGAACAGTGGACAAAAATTTCACATCTTCTGAGAAAAAAGTTCCTGATCCTTATTCAGCCCTCCTTTACTTTGGGATCAGTTGAAGGCCTAACCCAATATTGGCCTTGAGTTACCCAAAGGGACTAGTTCTAACGCACCACCTTCCTGTTAACACCCTTATCCTATGCAAGTAAGCTCTGGGTTTAACTTTAGCAATCCCATCTTGATTTGTATCCCATTTTGTGCTTTCCTACAGGTTTGAAATTACTATCCTCTTCAAAAATTCTCCAGTGGCTGCCTGGATAACTCTCTTATTATCCTAGACACTTCAGTACCCTCTCACCAGCAGGCTAGTCTGGTGTTCCTCATATTGGCTTAGCTGTCCCTGGGGACCTAGAGTTTATATTATTTGACTGAAAACAGACTTGAAGGGGGAAAAAGTGGGAGGCAGTTCAATGTGAGGATAGGAAAGCATAGAGGAATGAAAAAATTCAATGAGAAGGGCTGAATAAAGATAAATAGGAAAAGAAACAGATCAGTCCTAAAGGCAGCATAATTCTACTGCTTATCTGACAAAAATGGCAAGAGTTGGAGCACGTGTAGAAGTTAAAAATAATAAGAACAAAAAGAAATTGGTGGTTTGCAGGGAAAGAGAATGAGGGATTGAATGAGACTGCATAGATGAAAAAGATATGAGTACCAGGTGCTTCTGGGAAGGGAGCTGGCTAGAGTGAATGTACTGAAATTCAGAAAGTGTTGTTGCAGGACAAACCCTCATATATGTAGATCATAGCACCACATTCCTTTGTGCAGATGGAGACATGATGTACACTGGGCAGAGAGGATGCTTAAGGCCCATGGGACACTGCATGGAGAAGGGGCAAATCCATGAAATCCATGACAGGAACTGGAACCAGCTGTGATTTTTACCCTAAGTGCTTAAGCTCTGACAGATCCAGGACATTAGTAACTCTCACAATGTCCTCACCAACACCTCTGTTTATTTGTGTACAATTTTGGTAACAAGAAAGGGAAAAAATAACCCTCCATGAAACAATGAATAGAAACCACAATGGGACCATCTTTATAGGCTGTAAGATCCGTGGAAGCCACAAGCAATTAATTTGCAGCAAAAATCACCTTTAGACAACCTTTTTTTTACTCATTCTAGAAAAGTATAACACAGCAGGAGCTCTACTTTTCATGAAGCTTTGTATGCCAATCGGAGGGAACCCATTTTGTACTTTATAGTCCTTATGTTCAATTTTTAATTATTACCTTTTTCCCCTTGTAAATTTAAATCTGCTCCCATTACACTTAGAGAACAATAATGAAACCCTCCTGGAGCTAATTTAACACCTTTAAATTCCCATGGAAGTTAGCCAAAAGTTCTGTATTCTAATGGATAGTAAAATGCCTACTTTATTTAAGGGGAGGAAAGTTCAAATCCTAGTCTGGCTATATTTATTAAAATAAGCTGTTGGTTAATTTTATTTTGTTTTCCAGAAAGATGATTAAAGAATAATCCTTATTCATTATGCTAAAATGACAGTCAAATAGGCATCAACTTGTCCAAAGTATTTCACATCCCCTAAAGATAAGCTAGGAAAACCCATAAAGATACACATATCTTCAGATAGACTGTAGGAGTTTCCATTGCAATCATCAAATTAAGCAAGGGGGGAAAAGGTCAGAATACTTAGCAGGCTGAAGTATCACACTGAGAAAAGGGAAGTTTGTGAAGTCCACTGGAAGACGATGGTAAGTCCATTGCTGGCTGCACTGGAGGAAGAGCAACACAGAGTTCCAAATCTACATTAACTTTCACCCAAAATGTGATACTAAACCAATAGCTATTAGGTAATGAGGAGATGTCTAGCTACTTCATCACTCAGTATATCCATGGACATATTCCCTTCTTCCATGTCTGCCAGGCTCTGATCTCAAGAGGACTGCACACCCAGCAAAGATCGGGTGAGAGGTGCAACCTCCATGGCACATTACAAGTTTCTTGGCACTGCCCTCAACTACGTGAGTGCTTCCACCAAGCACATCTTCTGAAAAGGTGTTGTTGGCGCATGGTTGACTGTCTAGTTCTGTCTTTCATTGTCATTGTTTCCCCCTAATTGAGGCAATTTAAACCATCTTTCCACCTTATTGCAATGATGGAGTAGCCTGCATTGTCCACGAGAATCTGAAGTCTCATATCCCTCCCAGATCCATAAGCCTGCTCACATTTGCCTTTGGATGCACTGTGACTTCTGGACCTGATCAAGTAACCCAAAGTTTACATTTACATTTACACCTGCGCAACATTCTGTCTTGTTTTGGGTAGTTTAGTCCTGCAGGAGAGTCTTGAGAAGAAAATTACCAAGTGCCTCTGCTGCAACTGTTTGTACAAGAAACTTTAAGCCAAAGGGCAACTCTGGGTTTTCCGATTCTTTCTGGATCCATCACTAATTATCCTATTTGTTTTTTAGGAGCATGATGAAAAGTAAACAGGAAATCAGTTGCATAGCTGGAATACCAATGAAAATAGTGTCTTTTTAATGAATGGAAAATTTCATGGAGTGTTTGTGCCAATCTGCTTTTATTAAACGAATTCAAGCAACACAGTATGCAGATGAAAGACAATCAGAGTATCTGTAACTCAAATACTTTTGCTAGAGGCACCAAATGACCCAGGAATCAGCAACAACATGCACATAAAGTCCTTGACTTGCTCTTTAGTGCCACTCAACTTAGAGACATGGAAACGATGTTCACATGCCCACTGTGCTTTATGAAGGGGAACCTTACAGAGATGTCCTAAGGGTAGGGAGTGAGGTGGTTCTGGGACCTGATCTGTCTAGATTAATCAGTGTATTGCAGCTCTTGAGTTCAGTCCCAGAGCCAGAACCACACTCACTGGCCTTGATTGCTGGGAATCTTTCAGGTAGCACTGCCAGCTTGGATTCCACAGGCTAACTCACAAATTTGAGTCCTTGGGGAGCTTTTGATGAAACATTTTCCAAAACTAAAGGGTCTGGTCCTGCTTATGTGTATTCTTTCTTCATTGCAGTTGATATATTGAGGCAGAAATGTGTTGCAAAGCAATATCATGATGGTACGGTACAGCTCCTGGAGCATTTCACAGATGAAGACAGATGAGTTTAGGTGTCAATATGTGAGTGAGGTATCCAAGTCAGTGGAGAGCTAAAGCTCAGTTCAGTGAACTATGGATTTTCAAGGCAAAGTAAGCAGGTTCTGCTCCAGATGGGACAAGGAAGATCCCTTGGAAGGGATACCAGTGCAAGGAAGAAAGTAAAATATACATTAAGCTGCAGTTGTGGTGAACATCCTTGCATGCAAGAAAATCTCTTCTTAATTCAAACTTCTGTCCTTGTCAGAAGGTATCAGCCCCTTACAACATCCTGTACAAGCAAAAAAAAAAAAAAGAGTAACTTAAATCACAGCTGCCTCTAGGGTGTAACATACTAGTTATTCAACAGTCCACAAACCACTTCACATAAACAAAAATAGCTTCACTTTCATTTAATGTTCGTCTGCAGTTTTGAGTTGTCTGGGTTGTCTTTGGGTGGTTGGGGAGTGTTTAGTGTGTGTGTTTCTCAAGATCAGATAGTTACATAATAAATAAGTTAATCTATAACTTTTTTTTTCTGTTTCCTTTGCAGTTTCTATCCTATTCTAAAGATTTTGCATATTTAGTTTCCGGGAAAACAGACAAACAAACAAAAATCCTCTCCCGAACAATTTTAATTTGCAATTCCTAGGCAAAGCTCCTCGACACCATTTCACTATTTGGTCATTTACCAGGACCAATCAGTACGAACATTGCCTGTATTAAGACCTTGTCATTTGTTAGTACTTGGGTGATCACGTTGAAATCTACTTGGACAAATTCCTCTGCAAGTTACTTTTCTGTCTGGGAGAAAATATATATATATGTAAATATATAGACTCATGTGGCTATTTATATGTACATAGAAACACATTTAAACCTGGTCCCCTTAATCTGTTGTATAACTACATGGTTATATGAGCTGCGCATTTATTGCAGGTGAACCTAAGGGAGATACATGCAGCAGCAAGTGACCAAATCTGCATGCAAGATCCTTTTTAGCCCAGTCAACAACATTGGAAGGAATAAGTCAGCTGCTTCGCCAACTCTTCTCAGAGCCTGAGAAAGGATTTGCATGCCTGAAAGCTCAGTTGGTGGATTTTTCTAACTATTTTGATCTAATGAAACAACTTTGGTCTCATCAAAACCAACATCTTGCCCTACAAAACTTGCCTCACTCGTTTCCCTCAAATACCAGTGGTCCAAAACCACCAGCTGAGAAGTGCCAGCTCTCCAGAAAGCAGGTGTAGCTCAGAGTATTGGGAAACATTCCATCTGCCAAATTCAGACTGGTTGCAATACGAGGTTTCACCCACTGCAGAGATTACCCCTCATCCTTCGTTCAGATTGTCGTCATTTCTGACTACTTTCAGTCAAAGATTTTCCACGAATTTTTGTATATGTAAAGCTTAGTGGAGAATCCTTGCCAGAAAGTGATCCAAAATGAACACTTACAGTAACCCAAGTGTTAAGAAGGTTGTTGACAGTGACTTTTATTTGATCATAAGTACAGTGTGTGGTTTCTTTCACGACCTTGCACAAACCGTGGTAACGTGCAGCTACTACACCAGCTCATTAGCCCATTGTCAACATTTCTGAGACAATTTAAGGGTGAATATAGTGAAAAAAAAAAAAAAAAAGAAAAGCGACAGCTTTGCATGTGAAAGGGAAAATAGGGGGAGGAGGATAAAATCACCAGGGTGAAGTACAACATGTTCAGTAGACTCCAGTCCCTTGGCTGCCTGCCCAATGACTTTCCTGAGCGGAGCTCTCCTAGCAACCAGTCCCCAGCCATTTGAATTTTTATGTATCGCTATGTCGGCGGTGATGTCACGGTTTCCATAGCTACTATCAGCTGGAGGAACTATGACACTTACGCTGCTAAGTAACTGAGAAAAATTGACCCGACTGAAATATTTCAGGCAACTCTGGGAGATGCGTGCTGTCGAGCTCACAGCTGGGCGCGATGCGGTGCACGCAGCCCTGCCTTGTGCTGATGGAGCCGTTCTTCCCCAGCACTGAGCTGCCTTCGTCTTGCAACTGGAGGTAGATGCACTGCCTGCACCACAGCGGCTGCTGCGATATTCATCCTGCTCTAAGTGCTTCATTGTAGAAATTAAATATTGTTATTAATTAAACTCCCCATCCCACAGGCTGTCCAGCCTTGGCTGGTTAGAGCACACTTGTGAAAAGAGAGTAGGCAATCCATTTGTCATGCGATGACAACTTCTGGCATCAGGAATGAAGTGTTTCAATAAGAGAAGGCTTTGATCCTATTCATAACAGAGTATTTAAATAATTGCTAACCAGGCAGAGACTTCGGGCGTTATCCCAGAGAGTGTTTAGTTATTGCAAAAGGTTAAACTGAGCCTTTGGTGCATCAGCTAAAAAAATAGTAGGACTCAAGAAGTTTGGTCAAGGGATTAAGTCTAAAGTCATAGTTCTGCTGATGTGAAAAAGACTAAAGACCAGGAGATGGCCTGGACACATTGTCCACTTAAGAATGAGCGTAGGACATACACATGGCACAGAGCAAACAGGAGCAGCACCTGCAATCGCACAGCTCAGATTGCACCAACTTCCAGGCTCAAGAGTCTCTGAAGATAATTTGAATTTTGCAAGAAAAGCACAAAATGCTGAATATTCCCCACAGAGATTATATTGTCCTCCACAACATTACCAAGTCATGTTCACCAGCTGGGGGTTTATCACACATTAAGTGCTTGGAGGAAAAAATCTTGCTGCTCCAAATGTTGATAGCAAAGCTTTGAAGGGCTGCCTTTTCTCTCAGCCAAACCACATCTCCCCCACCATGGTTCTTCTTAGCACAGCTTATCACAAAGTCCGCAAGAAATAATCCTGAAACAAGCATCCTGAGAATAAATGAAATAAAATTTTGGGTAGTGTTGGACAATGTGTGGTTTTTGCATGAGATTTTGAAAGGAGGAAGCAAGTTAGGGACCTTGTCTGGGGTTGTGTTTGGAATGCTTTTGGGCATATGTCTGCAAAGGGAGTGAGCTGTTCAGCATGTACTGTCCACTTGCCCTGGAGTTAAAATCCCTTCCCTCAAGTATCATGTCCTTCCTGATGCTGCATTGCCCCAGCAGTGAGCTCTGCTTATTTCCACCTCTTATAGGTTTATTTCAGTTCTTCTTCATGCTGAGATTCATTCTCTGAGATTAAGACAGCCGTAGATGTTTAAGCATCTAGATCTAAGTGTCTATGTGGTCGGGCACCTTAATTCCCTCTTAAATGGAAGAAGAGCCAGTTAATATAGTTGAGATGCAAGCTGTTCAGACCCCACAACAGATACCCGTGTTTGGTCAGCTGAGTCATCTCTGGACTCCTTTGACGTGTAGGGAGATTCAGCCCCCAGACACAAGAATCCTGTGGCGTTTCAGACATGAGTTCAAATGTATCAGAGGTCTGGCAGATATCACACTAGGCCACAGGACACCGCATCTCCTGGAGGGACAGCTGCAGCCCAGGTGGGATGGCACCAGAAACTCCTTCCCTAGTTCTCCACGTCTATGCAGAAGTCTCCATGCAGGCATTATAATTTCTGAACTGATTTCCACTCATGTCATGAGTAGTAGCTGTGGCCAGATTCAGTTGCCTGTGTATAAAGAGGCAGTGTCTCTGCATGTCCTCTCTGTCTCCAGTTGCTGCTCCAAAACTTCACAGGTCTATGCAAATCTCCTGCATTCTCCTTCCATCCCCTGTGATTTTCCCTGTGATGATCCATTCTCCAGATCTTTCCAAACAGCACAAAATATTTACTTTTAGCCAACTTCCTTCCACCATTTAAAGTTTCATTTCACCACTGTAAAGTTTCCAAGCTTACCCTCTGCCTTGCAGGCTGATCAGTTCAAAGAGCCCACAATGTGCTGGAATCTGTGCTGGATACTCCACGTTCACCTCACATCCATTTCAACAGTGGCCTACATCCATCCAGTCTCCTTTTGGCTTCCTTAGAGCTGATCTACACATAAACTCTGCTGAAATGAGGACTCATGCAAATCTTTGCATTTTTGCATGCATTCAGCATGCAATGACACATCAGAGTACAAATATCCATAGGTCTGAGTATTCATTCACGGGTCAGGTTCTCTGCACCAAGAGGTACATCCAAACATGAAGGACTGGGTTTGCCCACCTAAATTTGTGCTCCTGCTGCCTGGCCTGAGGAGATAATGATCACCTGATGCTCCTGCTCGAGCCAACAGCCATCCCTAGAAGGCAATGCAAATCTTAGCTGGCCTGAATCTCCTTCTGCAAACTCTTCTGAAAATCTTTTAAGTCTGCCTGGTGTGTAATTAACCATCAAATTTCTCAAGCACAGTCATGTTTGCCCAGGTTCACCAGGTGCACTTCCATCTCCAGACACATCCTTGGGGCAGCCGTGTGGCTTTAGGAAGATCAGTGTAGAAGCATCCACATTCAGAATGGACCAGAGCTGGGTCTTCCTGCAGCAGGTAGGCCGGCTGTGGTAGTCCTTGCTACAGGAAGGGGTTGATGTTAAAAACATACATGAGAATCCAGTTAGATCCAAGAGACATTAGATGAATTTATGGAAGAGAAATCCCATGAAGGTAAATAAATATAAAGAAACCACAGTCCTCTCAGAGGAATGGCTGGGCTTTGAAGATCTCTCCGAGAAATACATGTGTTTATCTTGTTTTATACACTTCTCCAGGCAAACCACTCATGGCCACAGTAGGGGAGAGGATATGGGGCATTATCTGACTCAGCATGGCCGTTCTTATGTTCTTATTAACAAAAAGCAGTATTTTCATCATGTTATTTTTGTGTGCCAGTGAGAAACCCCTGCTGCTGAGCCCTGGGCGAAGGCTCTCACAAACAGCGATACCGATAAGGCAGCCCAGATATATGGTGTAATATCTTTTCATCCCTGCTAGTAAGCCACTGGGCTCTCCCTGACTATTTCTTGCTTTTACAGCAGATTTTAAAGTAGAAATTTTTCTCTGGGCTTGCATAGACATTAGGAAGTCTTTTTGCTGACTCGAGCCTCCTTTCTCTAGGTTCTGTTGACCACCAGACTGGCCAGATGGCAGCACTCACCTAGTCCTTCCCCCCTGCAGGAGATCTCAGAGAAGTTTCAAGGACAGAGGCCAAGTCTTTGGTCTTCAACGCAATGCTTACCACCTGGACTTTGCTGTGCCATCTGAGCAGCCACAGTGATGCTACTCCATCCATGAAGCTGACTGAGCAGGGCACCCTTGGGAGTCTTAGAACCCCAAATTCCACCCTGCAGCCAGCTGAGCTGGACAACCAGCCTCCCTCTGCCATTGCTGGGACAGACAGCTCCAGAGACAGCTCAGAGGAGAAGAAAGTTGCAGGTTTCACCTGCCAGTAGTAGCAGAGTTGCTGAAACAACCAGAGTCAGCCAGGTGACCAGTGTTGGGTGAGGACAAGACCAGCCTTGAGTCATTTCACACTCATAACACTGTCCCTCTCAGAGCAGTGAGCTGGGAAATCAAGACATGAATTCTCACAGTGTTGCTCTTGCTTGCTTTATTTGATATCCCTTGCAAGCCATGCCAGCACGAAGTGGGTGATCTTCACATGATCGGACAACTGAACACTTGGCAAGGACACTGTGATTTCACGACCTACAGAAATCACAAATCCACCTATTATTCCCCTCAGTGTTGGGACAATGCCTACAGTCACCCCTGAGCCTTTCACACAGGCACTGGTGTTTTATTTTCCAGGAGATAATTAGATGTGCTGGAGACCATGTGTAACGCTGGCTATGCTATTTCCAGGCATAATTCAGAGTAACCTAGAGCAGCAGCTCAGGGTGTTTTTTTGGCAAGTGTTTTGCAACAGCGCTGTAAAGTTTTTAATGTGCCATCATTTCATTTCAGTTGTTAACACAGATGTCTGTTGAAAGATAATGTTGCACATTACAATCTCTCAGGCACCAGCACAAGACCGCTTTCTCAGAAATTGGTCCCGGAAAAAATACCCTCCAAAAACGTGTGGGAGCATTTCTCCCAGGCCTGAATCCTGCTTAGAAAAGATCAGGCTTGTTTAAAGTGTGAGTGCACACATCTGTGCCTACACAGGCGATTTGCTCAAGGAATCTTTGTAATTGCACACTTCATGCTAATATCTGCACATGGGAATGACTCATTGCATATTCACTTTGGTCATTTGCAGAGGTCCTTATGAGGAACATATGTAGAACAGTGATTGCTTTTGTGATCAAGGTACGTGACCAGCAAATGCAATCGTCAGAGAGTCCAAGACCTATTCAGGAGGAATTAACCATTGATGGAGAATGTGAATGAAAAAAACTATGTGAGCATATGTGTCGTCATGCTCTGGTGCATCCAGCCCAGCCTGGCCTACAGAGGGAGATGAAAGCCTTCCTCTGGCCTGGTTCTCTGTAGCTGGACCTCAGCTGGCTTCTCTACCTTCTTTTGAAGCCTCTAGTACGTTTTTTCTCCAACCAGCAGCCCTCTCCACCATCCTTGTGTGCAAGAACAGCAACAGAGAGGGCTGTGGGCAGCAGAAATATCTGGAGCAAGCTCATCTTGGAGATGATGACTGCATCAGAGAAGTCGCCAAGATTGGCTACAGTAGTGCCCCTACTGCGGTCTGCCTACGGATGTCTGCCTCTCTGGCAAAGGCACAGCATGTCTGTGAGGCTTCGTGTCCAGCTCCCCACCACTGCTCACCCCTGTCTCCCTGTATCTCCATCACCCTTCACCATAGCTGTGCTGCACTCACACTGTGTGGTTGTTTCCTAGTTCTTAGTCTCCTCTATTGGTTCACAGAGGGGGATCATACCCAGAGCTCCTGGATATCCCAAGACTGCTGTCCTGGATCATCTTCCCTCCAGGAGACCACTGTCCCTTGACTCAACCCACAGTGAGAGCACCTCTTGGAAAGTGGGACATTTCTTCTGGTAGAGCAGCTGGCCAGGAACCCCTCACCAGCTCTCTCTGGGTTTCTCTGGCTGTTCAACCATCTGACCATGTGTTGTGATGCAGGATTCCTCCACTGCCAGGGCATCCTGAGGCCTCCCAGGAGCTTTCAGCCCCTGACACCACACGGATGGGTGCAGGAGCGTGCTCACGGGGAGCTGGTACCAGTTGGGCTACAATGAGTATTCTGGAGCAATTCAGTCCTCCGCTGAATGAAATGCTGTTCGCTGCTGGGCTCTGACTCCCATTGTCACCCGGTGATGAATGGGGCATCAGTGCGCTGTAATACTCTATTTGTTTTAGAGGTCAGTGTCAGACTGAAGGGTATTCTTCATAGACCAAATCAGGGAGTTTGTGCTTACGTGACCAGATTGGCAAGAGTATGTGAAACCCCCAGTAACTCCCATTGTCCTGAATGGGAACAGAGCTCTTTTGAAGATCTTACCCATAAATTATCGGCCAGCTCCCCACTCATGCTCTAATTCAAATACAAACTCACAGGCGATGAGCTTGTGCTGCCACTGAAGAATTTTTGCTATCTGAGCTCATGATTTGGTTCCTGCAGGAATGACACTGTGTCTGACACCGACCCCCATCCCTTGTATGAGGACATCATAGGCTGGCTGGTGAAATTCTTTCTTTGTTTTGCTTTTCTTCCCTTCCTGCTTCTGAGCATCATCCAGTCTGATCTGACAGCCCGCAGGGGGATGTGCAGTGGAGGGGGCAGGGAGCAGTCGCTGGTAAGTCAGCATCAGTCAGGATGCTTGCTTTGCCTTGCTTTAAATATAAGGCTGTTTAGATGGTTCCTTTTTCATTTCTTTTCCTCATGAGTTTGGAAATCAAACAAAACCTACAGCCTAGGAGAGCACACATTAAGTTGCTATTTCCAGTTAGGGCACATGGTGCTTCCTGACGGAGACCGGAGCTGCGTTCAGGGATGCTGAAATTCTCACCCCTCTTCCTCCACGGGCATAGGGAGCAATGTTGAAGCAATGTCATCAGCTGAAGCACAAGAGACTTGACGATCCACCCAAGGCCATGCAGTCGATGTTCGTGGATGAAACGGAGCATCTGGTTCCTCATATCCCCCTTTCTGACTTGTCTGCAGCGTGGTGTACTTTACAAAAACAAGTTGGCTACAATTTAGTGAAAGCTGCTGCATGTCCCCAGTGTTTGCCACAGTGACTCTTTCCCACTGGCACCACCACTGTCTGGGGGAAAATGCGTCGTGGTGTAAAGTGAACACATGAAAACTCCACAGTCCAGAGCTAGTGTGAATTCACAAATTCATGTGAAATCTGAAATCTTCATCAGATCGGCAGCCAGCAGTGCTCCCCTGAGCCCCTGTGTGACAGACACCCAGCACACATGCACACAAGTGTGGATGCGCATCTTTCCAAGGAAGAACATTTTGAACAATGCAAAGCCCCTCCACTTACAGCTACTTGCTTTGTCAGCGAAGAATGGGTTGCATCACAGCAACTGAAACATAGCATTTTTTACAATTAAAAAAAATATCTGAACATGCTGTAATTAGACAGCCCTATACCATTAAGCCTGAGATACAATGAAATGACATACATACAATGCACACAAATAGCAGAATATATTTCAAAACATATTTCCAGAGCTGAATGAAAATTGTCTAAATTTCAAAAGAAAAATATCCTGAGATAATTTTGCTGCTATCTAATCACATCATGACAAAATAGCTGTCCTCATTCCAATTTAGGAAGAAAACGTTCCATAACATCAAAATACTGAAGAATCTGAACCTGCATCTCTGCTTGGCGCTGCTCCCCAGCTCAGATGTTACTGCCACTTGAACACAAGGAGGTGAAGCCTGTAAATCCTTTATCATAACAAAAGAAAGTCAAAGAGCCTTCAACAGCAAAGTTCTTGGAAAACACCAGGCATTAAACGGAATGCTTTACAAGAGATCCCAGGGCCCAATTCTGATCTCACGATTAACTGCCTGTAAAAGAAGGAATTATTTGGGGCAGGAAGAGCACTTTGTGTCTAGGGGCTGTGTCCTCAGTGCTCGGGCAGCTTTGCCACAACAGCCATGGGATGGGACAGGCACAGCTTCACCAGACCACACGTTTCATTTAGCATCCACCTTGCTTTCCTTCTCTCCGAGGGCGCCAAGGAGAAAAGGGAGTTGAGTGACAAGTTGACAAGTGGTGCTTGGGCATCCTGCAACTCCTCACCACCAAAACACCCCAAAGTGCTCTCAGGAGATCTCTGGGCCTGCCCCAAAATGCTCAGAGCTCAGCAGGAAACTTTCTAATGATTTTTCTAGCCCTAGATATGCGTAGGTCTTTCCTATGTCATTCCCAGATTATTCCCTTTCTCACTAAAAAGTATATGCTAATTCTACATCTCTACAGTGTGGCTTGCTGTTAACTATACTGACATGTCTAACATCTCCTGCCTAACCAGCCCTTGAAGAAATGCTGCTGAAGTGCTCATCCTGTCCCTGCCTTTCATCTGGATCTGGTCACTAGGGAAGACACAAACAGGGGACCTCAGAAAGTAGAAGGGATGTTGTTTTAGAAATAGACCGCTCTCTCCTCTCAGCTAGGCCTTAATGCAACAAACCACACAAAATGGAGGTAGATATTAATATTTAGGTCATTTTTGAGAGTGGAGTTGAGCAACAGAGTTTTCCAGTTTCCAGTGCTACATTTCTGCTTTCATTTTAGGATGCTCTAATGCCAACTCCATTTGCCCACAATGACTGGACAGGAATGCCTACAGGAGGAGGCTCCATCAGGCTTCAATCCAATTGCAGTACCTGTTCCTCTGCACTGACCATACTGGGCACTTGTGGTGACAGGTGCACAGAAACTCATGAGCCCTTGCAGACATTTGGGTTAGAAAAGATGAATTTCTCCCAGACAGTCTGCATGACCTTTTCTTGGGAAAGGAGACAGCCTCGGGTCCCACCAGAATGTCCATAGCTCAGAGTCAGTCTCATCGAACCCCCTCTGTTTGAGCAGTGTGTCAAAGCCACTGGAGTTCTCAGCTCCAGTTGCACAGTAACATTTGCAGCTGTGTTTCTCATTAAGCAGTCAAGAATATGTGACCTTTTGCTGTGCAGAGATCTGAAGATTACTTACCAAAATAAAGAAGTCTGTAATCTCCACCACTGTTGCCTGTGCATCGCTGATAGAGGGGAGCAGCGAGACACCTCTCACTGGAAACAGTCCGGCCTGATAAGATCTGCGGTTGAGCGTGTGTGAGTTGCACAGCAGATTCTCAGTACTGGGACTATCAAAGCATTTTTCTCTTCTCACTGCATGTCTTTTGCCACTTGCTTCGCACGATTGTTTCTGTCAAAACAACCTGGCCTGGTGGAAGTCTGATTAGATATTGGGGCCTTTATGGGGCAAATGTCTTCACAGGGGGAACTGTTGTGGGGGAGGGGAGGGAAGGTTTAACTCTTCTTCTGCTGGTCACCTCTCCGAGGCCTACAAGCCTAGCATGTGGACGTATCAAATCCATTTAATAATAAAGCTCTTTCTCCCCAATCCGGCTTTCAGACCTTGTCCAGAGGCAGTGAATTGTAATGAAAGGGGGAAAGGCAAGCAGGAACTGATTGTAGGTTGGGTTTTTTTCAATAAAAGAATTAGAGAGCATCCAAAGGAAGGAGGCAGGCTCAAAACATGCAGGAGGAAGTTCTTTGCCCTGAGCAGAGCTGGGCTGCAGATCGTTGTCACAGGACACCATGGATGCCAAAGTGAACAGTGAGACTGAGCAAGTTCATGGGAGAGAAATCTAGAAATTACAAATTCTTACAAGTTATCTCTATGAACCTACAAACCCATCCAGCTCAGGAAGCCTCTGGGCTGCATCTGGAGGTTGCTGGGAAAACACTACAGAGAACTGTCATTCACAATCTGCCTATTTTTACATTCTTTTTTAGAATTGTACCTCTGGCCACTGCCAGACACACGGGACTACATGGATCTGAAATTGCTGACTGTCATTCACATTTGCTTCCAGGCTCTGAAAGTGTGCCTTGAATGTATGACAGAACTACTTTTTTTTCTGTCCAGTTAAGAGAGCAACTGAACCATAGACATCTACTGTTGGAGACATCTAAAGCTGTGAGATTAATATTTGCCTTTCCTGGCCACACACAGTCCTGTACTCAATGATCTCCCTGCAGTGTCCTGAGATTTAAAGATTCTCTTGGTTTATGCACTTTCCTGAACGGGGTTCACACAGTGCTTTTTCTCCAACTCCAGAGATTGTGCAAAATAAATGGTATGGGGGTGTCTAGCAAACCTTCTGCAGCACCTGTACAACATCAACCTGACACTAGTCCAAAGTAGCATCATGGAAGCAGCAGCACGCAAGGAGTAGGCGAAAGATGGGAGCACAAATGACATCGATGTGTGGGATTAAAAGAATCCTGAAAGTGTCATCTGCCAGCTCAAGAGTGAAATCACAAAGCTGGAAGTTTTAAGTTGTTGTAAGCTGCTGCCACAGAATGCTCAGATTCCAGGAGATGTATGGTTTAGTTGCATTTGATAGCACCCAAGTTCATGCAGTCAGCATATTAAACTAGGGAGCTAGCTAGCATGATACATCACAACAACTCATTTGAGTTGCAGAATCGTTATCCCTTGGGAGTACTTCCAGAAGACAGGGCTTGTCCTTGGATCTATGCTCCTGGTGACCTTAGCAAGAATGCAAGAAAAATACTTAAAAACAAATCATTCCCAGTATCGTGTGTTGACAACATTAAAAAAAAATATGTGGAAAAGCATAGGGTAACAAATAATTATACAGAGCAATGAAGACTGAGTGGCTTACATGAACAATCCACCTCAGTGCAGGGTCAGTATACAGCGCACTGACAGATGGGGGATTTTTTTCTGAAAGGGATGTAGGTGATCACAACTTCCCCAAATAGCATGGAGATAGGGTGAATTTCAAGTGTAGTGCTGTGATTAGAGGGCAAGCTTTAACTCTGGATGTGAAAAAAGGTTGGAAAGAACCAGTAGGCTGTATGACAGCAAGCACTACCCTACCTGCACACCAGCAGGACAGATCCAGGAATCACCTCTTTACAGAGTTTTTTTAATTGGCAACAGCTCAGGGAAAAGCTCCAATGTCAGCAGGTTTGGAAAAGACATAGCAATCTCAATTTCTTCAATTTATCCAAGGCAGTAAAATGTGACTTGAGTCTGGGCTGCTGCTTCTATGCAGGGGCAGAAACTTCTGATGTTGGACAGTAGAGAAAGAGCTAACAGCAGACAGCGAGTAAATTGTAGTTATACGTGTCAAGCAGCATTCATCTAAGTGTACACAACTGCATCTCAGTTTAGTTACTCCAGACCCTTACTTTGCCAACAGATATCCAGCCAACAGTCAATGGACCGTAGGGTGCAATTCCTCTCATCCTAAAGCAGACAGCTAAAACAGGGCAGGTGGATTCCACCACCAAGTGCCTTTTTCTCTCCTTTGAATCTGAAGGGACTCTCTAGCAATTAAGCCCTTAAATTTAGGTAAGATGAATCCAACCAATTCAGGCTAGAAATGATGTACACATCTTCTGATGGCAAAGGTAATGAACCGTTGCAACAACATCTCTATATATACAGTGGGTTCTCCATCACCCAGGGGCTTAAAACGAAGACTGAGAATGTTCTGACACAAAATGCCATAGTTCAAACAGACCTTAGACAACTGACACAAAGGTGCCTGGACCAGAGACCTCTGCTCTGTGTTGTGTATGAGTATTAACCATCTTTTCTAGCCTTAAAGAGATTTTGAATTCACATCCTAAAGGACAATTAAATATTTTGTCAATTTAAGATCCACATGACGTCATGTTTTGTATTTAAATATCTCCTGCATGGGACCGCTCAGAAATTTGTAGTGCCAGCCTCTCACACTCTTTTTCCTTTTCTAAACCAGAAACAGATATACTGAAGGCAAGCAAGAGAGATTACTCCGTTAACTTTGCTTGGGTCTTTGCTGTAGGTTCAGGTCTTTGTGTCCTGCTGTCAGAGGCACAGCAAAGAGAGAAGCACTGCTCTTGGAAAAATCACCATGAAAATGACATTTGTTTTTGCCAACTTTTTCCTGTTGCACTTTGTTTTCAGAGTTGTCTCATTTGAAAGAGGGAAGCTGTTTGGCCACAAAACACAACTGTCACCTATCACAGCCTGAAGAATTAGAGCTAAATATGTCAGTGGGAAGGGGGGAGGAGGAGGGAGAGTATAATCCTGTAGCAAACAACCTTCTCTTGAAAAATAGTCTATTTAAACTCTCTTCAAAACCACAAGGGAAGGCAGTGGCCATGTCAACTGAAAACACCTCCACATCAAGCAGCATTGTGAACTAGACGGTAACTCTTTTTATTTGAAAATTATTTGCAACTCAGCCTTTCAAGGAAGAGTCTGAACAAACATGTCCTCTCTCTCAGCATGGCTCACCCTATGGGCAGCCCTTCAGGATCTCCTGCTGCAGCTGCTCCACTTTGGAGGTGGCTCAATACCCACTGGAGACAAAACTGGAATCTGCCACACACTGCGAGGGAAGAGGAAGAAAGTTGCTAATGCACAGTCCAGTTTTGATAACAAAACTTGTTCTTTCCTCTCAAGTTTATTTATATTTTTCTGAGGTCAAAAAAAACCTAACATATTCAGATAAAGTGGACTTAGAGGACCCTTTACTGTGGTGTCAGCTCCTGGCTTATGGATAATATGATGATATGTAAGAAACACGCTTGGCTACTGCATTTGTTGTTGCAAACATAAAAACAATATGATGGCAAGGAGTGACCACAGTGAGATCCACAGCAGTAATACTGCGGTGTATAGTCCTGGATGCAGTTATCTTTTGAGTCACCCTTCCTGTCAATATTTATAGAGAAATAAAAGGCTCTGGCTGGAAATGAAGAAGGTTATTTTACTGGAACGCTAGGCACATTTTGGCTGCTAAAATCATCCGCAAAGCATTTTAAAAACAATCACATGCTGCGAATCTATCATTGGATAGGAGAGTTAGAAACAAGGCCTCAACAGCCTGTGGCACTGGAAGATGGACAGAAGGGTTTTTTTCCACGTTGGTGAGTCTCTTTCCCACAGCTCACGCAAGAGAAACAGCCAGTCCTGTCCCACCTTTGCACTCAGATTCCTGGCCTGCCCGTGCTTATTTTCCAAAGTATATCTTTCCATGGGCCAGGGATGGAGGTGTCAGAAAAGGCTCCTATATCATGACCTGAAAGCTGGCTAAAAACTTGAACGTATTTCTTTCCCTTTCCCTCATGTCAAGGGGTTCAAGTAGCACCCAACAAGGAAGAGCAAGCAATTAAGGTACCTGGCTGTGACTTTGCATTCTTTTCTGTGTTGATTACATGCTCTGACTGTCAAGTTCTTCTAAGGTGATTTCTCAAAGTCTTCTATCAGGAAGATTTTTTTTTTTTTTTTTTGCCTATCTATGGAGACAATTTGCATTCAGGAGCTATACCCAGAAACAAAGACATAAGAAAATGAAAAATGGCTATTTTACCACATCATGTGAGAGATATTAAAGAAGTGAACCAGAATATGAATAGCTCCTCCATGGATATGAAAAGGAGGACATGCCTCTCTTACCAACCAAGCAGAAGAAGAGGGAAATATAAGGCTCTTGCTATTTATGGTTGCATCTGTGCTAGTAAATTAAGCAGTGTCAGGGAACGTTCCCTGCTAGTGGAGCTCGATGAGCCATGCTCTCAGATCATTAGCACGGTCTCTGGTTGGCTTAGGCTCATGTCAACAAGCTCCACCCCAAACAATTCCTAGAAAATATCCATTTCCAATACATAGTTTGTAATTCCCTTGCTTTGAATGCTGACAGATTTTTTAAAAAGTGAACATGGTCCATTTCATACTATTTGACTTCACTAGGTTCATTTGTTTTAGTGGCATAGACATAGCTGCTAGGATCTTTTGGCTTCTTACCAAATCCATCCTCTTGTGTCTTCTGACAGTGAGGGAAACTTAATATTCAGGTGTTACTGGAATCTTAAGCATGAAGGGAATCATCTCCAGAAAATATGCCTGCATTACGTACCCAGCATTATCTAAGGGTAAGGAAGGAATAAAGCAGGACAGAGGATAGGGGATACCAGAGAGTGGCTGAGCTTCCAGGTTAAGACAGTTACATTTGCACGCCTACACATATATACCCAGCTGCAAGCAAGACTGGCAATGTAGAAAATGCAGGTCTAGTCAATGGTGTGAATGAAACCTGGAAGCTATCGAGCCCACCTAACCTGTACACTTGTGGGCTCAATGCAATTGCCCACGTGTTGACACCCAGGGGCACAGCACAGTGTTGCATGGGTAAGGTCAGTGTTGGACGGTTGACAGAGCCAGAATGCTGAAAGGCTGTTGGTGCTCATCTGCTTGGGAAGATGTATCTGTAAAAGGCAGAGCGTGATTTTAAAATCTTCCAGGTACTGACTTAATTCCTTCTGTGCATAAATATCCTCATTAAAAAAAAATAATAATAAAATAGGCATCTGGTGGTTTGCTTATTCCTTATACTGGTATAACCAGTGTTGCATAAGGAACTGTTACTGGCAGAACAAGAGCATTTTAATTACACCAGCACAGTCAGAAACAAAACTATAAAAAATAAAATTAATAATAATAAATCACACACAAAAAACGATGCCAGCCTTGGAAGCAACAGGCAGCAGCTGCTCTCTGCTCTCAGACTGACCAGCAAGAGGGAATGAATCACGGCAGTCAACCTGGATTTGCAGATCTATGTGATGCCATCTAATTCTGCTCGTCTCCTCTTGCAGTGACTGGGGAAAGCCCATCCTGTTCCTGCACAGTGAGAGTGGAATTGGCTCCATCCAACAATTCCTGAAGCCACCCAAAAGCTTCCCACTATTACAGCGAGCTTTGATATGGTTTTTAAATGAGGAACAAAGCTCTCTACAGAGCAGCAGCAGCTGCAGCTGCAAGCAACCACTGTCTTATCCCTCCAGCTCATTTTTCAGCCGTAGTATGTTTCTTGGCAAAATCAATTCAGCAAATGTCCAGATTTATAGAGTTCAGCCACATGGCAACCTTTTTCAGGGCCACATGAACAGCTATTATTTAAAGCCTTTTACTGTGAATGTAGAGAGGAACAAAGTGCACTTTCCCATTAAAGATTTAAAGCCTTTTTGTGGCAAAGCACATGTCACCCTGAAGGACACCTTG
Source organism: Penelope pileata (assembly GCA_013396635.1). Classification (NCBI taxonomy): domain Eukaryota; kingdom Metazoa; phylum Chordata; class Aves; order Galliformes; family Cracidae; genus Penelope; species Penelope pileata. Next base: position 809,754 of record WBMW01001864.1, read on the forward strand.
GGTCTTGCATATAGATGCATCTTGTGCAACTTCCACTGCAGGATCAATGGGCTGATGCTTGAGAACGCTTCTGATCCTACCATTAGGCTGCAGGATAAGATCTTTCTCATGGGATTATGAAATGCCCCCCACGTTGGCATCTAAAGACGTTTTATTCTGCACAGTGCAAAGCTGAGCAAAGACACCAGAAATATCTTGGGGACAAGAAACAATTCACCCATATTAATGCAGTGCTCTTCTCAAGGACGTAGATCTCAGAAGCAAGGTAGATCAGACAGAGTTAGATATTTTTGTGCTCATGTAACTGGAAGGCAATAACGTGTTGTCACTTCTTCAGCAGTTTGCTGTAACCCCTGCTGAAGGGCACGGCTCCCCACACCTGGGACCTGGTCTGCATCGTGCATGCATCTCTAACAGCATCTCCTGCATTGTCCTTGTGGGGTGACCTTTGCCTGGGTCTGTCCCTGCCCAGGAAGGGAGGACAGCTGCAGGAGCTCCTCCACTTTATGCTATTGGGTCTAGAACCAGAGCTTAAGCCTTGTGGGACAGCTGACCTGCAAGCTTGGCCTCAGGCAGGCTTCTGGCTCACCCAGGCATGAAGGGGAGGGATCCAGAGGTTCCCTGGGCAGAGGGAGCATCCTTCATAGGAGCAGGGCTGACTTAACTCAAGAGAGAAGATGGGTCTGGAAAAGGATCTGGACAAGAATAAATCCTGCCTTGTGATGTTACCTCAACTCCCAGCACACAGCCATCCCTGTGGCTATTTTCACTTCATGGAAGGCTGTGGGTAAGGGGAAAATCTCCCTTCCAGTTTGCTTCCTCCCACCAAGATGCAGTTTATAACATGCTCACACACATTCACTGTCTGTGTATTCTCCCCCTCACCTAATAACACATCCTGTGACAACTGGGTGGGAGAGGGGGTGCTTTGTGGGTTTTCTTCCTTGGATGCATCTCAATCTCCATTTAGCTGCACCCCCGTGTCTTTGTAGAACGAAGCACTGATGGCATGCTTTGCACAGGAGCTTATTTCCAGCTCTGCAGGGTAATCACAGTGGGCAACAGGAGGAGGAAGACAGCAGGAGTCAGCACAGCATCCTCAGCGAGCATCCCTCTCCAAACCCTGTGCTGGGGTGGGAGGGCAGGGGGGGGCTTTCCATATACAGACTCCCCACCAGGAAAATGGGCCGCCACCAAGAGATGCCAGTAGGAGCACTTCAGTGATTTAAATGATGTACACAGCAAGAGAACAGCTTGATTAATTCATATGAATGGTAACTACATAGGGCTCCATTCATCTGGAATGATCTGTAGTCCTATCTGCCGCAGAAGTTACAAAAGGTCCCCGCTTGGGCTGCAGGTGATATATTAGTCACCCCCTCCCGAAGTCAGTCCAGGCATTGAGAGCAGCTTTGTTGCTGCAGGCATCTGTGGTCTGTGTCAGAGCAACTGAGAGCAAGGCAAGGACAGGGGATGTGAAGCCCCAGCAGGCATCTTCCAAGGAAGGGGTGCAGGGTGGGGATGGTCAGCCCTGGGGCAGGAAGCAGCTGACTCCATCCTGGGAACTAGAGTTTGGTCTTTAGCTGCTGTCTTTATCTGAAAAATCAGCCGGTGGCATGGACATAATGTGTGAGGACATCTGGGTGAGGCTGAACGCTGGGGCCGGCTGCTGCTTTGTCGTGGTGGCTCATGGGGTCACTGGGTTTGGTCACATTGCTCCTGTACGTGACTGAAGGGTTTGGCCATGAATGCAAGATGGGACTGTTTGATGATGACAGCAGGGTCACCCATGGACTGTCCATGCACAAACAGCTTGGCCGTTTGGTTAACTAGGGTGACAGGACCCTCATCTTCCTTAAAACACCACCATCTCACAGTAAAAGAGCAGTGGGCATGTCCTGACCAGCTGCTGAATCCAGCATTTGCCTCGTGTCACCTGCAGCGTGAGGAAGTGGTGACTTTTCCAGGCAGCATTGGTGAAGATAAAGCCAAACCCAGGAGATGCTGGTGCCATGATGAAACGTGGAGCCAAGCTCTTAAGTGTGCCTCCAGGCTTGTGAGGGCAGGGCTGTCCCACACCAGGCTCAATGCCAGGCTCCTGCCTCCCAGCGCCCAGGTCACTGCCTGTCCCTGCGGAGAGCAGTGGCACTGCAGGACCTGGGTCGCAGTGCCACCATGTGGGCTCCGCAGGCTCCCGAGGCAACGGGAGAGGGACATGGGCTGCTCCGATCTGCATCCCTCCAGTTGGTGCCTGATGGACTAGTGAAATAAAAATATTAAACTAGGAGCAGAAATGTCGGATTCCCTGAGCCATTGATTCAGGCAAATCCTGGGTGCAAAGCAAGCATTTGCTTTCCTGGAAGGCATTTTCTGAGCAGGAAAAACTTGTTGGAGCCAGAGTGCATCCCTGGTACTCAAGGCAGTGACCCAGTGAAGAGCAAACTGGCAGCATGTCATGTGAAGTGTTTCGGAGATCCCCAGGGTAGGACCAGAAGGTAGAAAGAAGCACATGACATTCGGGGTCTACAGCAATGACTAAGGGAGGAAACTGAGGTTTGCTGTTGTGTGATCAACTCCATCACATGGCATACTTTGAAACTGCAATGAAGGATGCTTATCCACAGCACTCCTCTTTCATGTCAGTACAGACACTTACAGGATGATAAAATCGTTACCTTCAGAGCAAAATGGCATCTTCATGGAAGTGAAACGGGATACAAAGCAAATACTTATTCAGGGTTGCCCATAAAGCTGGTTCCAATTGCTTTCAGACAACTGCACCGCTCTATAGAGGTGCCTCTGCAGGGCACAGTTGTCCTCCTTGCTACGGAGCCTTCATCCGGGATCAAGTCCTACAGGTCCCCTCTTCCCAGAGCTTGTGCGAGAGGGATGGACACAATGCAGGGAGTGCTGTAGGCTGCAAAGACTTGTTGGTGAATGGAGAATTTATCCTGATGCTGGCTGGGCTTGGGATGTCCAGACCAGAGTCCCTATAAAACTCCCCATCCAGTGTGCCTGCAGCTGCCAGCACCAAATATAGCACTCAGGAGAGCTCCCCTGTGCCCAATTCCTTGTGGTTTGGCATCCACTGGAAAATTTCCCACCAGGGAACACAGTGGGATTTTTTAAAGCATGCAAAAGTATATTGTGGTTCATGCCTGAAGACCTCAGCTCTTCCCCTGAGAGCCTGGTGGCGAGCTGCCCTCCTGCCTGCGTCGCCATCTGCAGAGCTTCATCGTGCTGAGTGAGCTCTCCTGAGCAGAGGTGGCCTTGATGCTCTCGCAGCCAAGCTAAATCTAGCAGCTGCCAGAGCCCTTGGCATGCACTGCTGGACCCACTGCACGTGAGCCTGCTCTCCAGCAAGCCCAGCACACTCATCTGGAAAACAGCACAAGCCACCAAAGTGAGGGATGTGGCAGAAGAACCAGCATAGAAGCAAACTGCACAGATCTGTTGGGAATAAGAGGACTTTTGTTTCATGGTACAGCTCTTCCTGCACTGATGACACCTTCTAATAAGACACTGCTGCTCCAGCACTGCCTGTCCCCACCTCCCTGCTCACAGCATGGGGTATCGAGCACCCATCCCTCTCTGGATAAGGGCCACAGTTGAGCAGCAAGTCCCACACCACACCTCCTAGCAACAGCTACCAAGCTGTCGCTTAAGCCTGACCATTTCTACAGTTCTCATTAATTAGTCATTAATAATTAGCCATCAGCTTCCATATTAAGCCACAGATTCCAGCTTCCTGCTTGTCCTACCTGTTTCCCTGCCTAGCACCCACCTCAGATACTGCAGCCAGCAGAGCTCACCACTGTAGGTAGGATTCAGGGGCTCCTTCTGCAAAAAGATGTGTGACATTCTTTCCAATCTACTGCCTTGTTGTCATGTTTACATCAGAAAAATGAGTTAAGAGCAGAGCACGAACAGTCTTTGAAGCATTTGCAAGCTCCTCCAGCCACCCACGGCTGGATGCTGTTGGAGCTCAGAGCACTCGATCCCCTCTCCTCCAGGTCAGGGCAGGGCTGTAGGGAGGCTTTTCAACAGCCCAGGTGACATTTCTCTAACAGAGCAGTTGTACTGCTGGAGCCTCATGGCCTCTCTCCCTCCATCTCAGAACTCTGGACAAGAGACAAGAGTTCTGATACAGCATTTTCTCAGTTGTAAAGAAATACTGCTTCAGAAAACCTCCAAAAAGCTTAAGGATTTAAGATATTTGAGACAGCATCACTCATAGGCAACAAATGCTGGCAGATTGGGTGTCAGAAGTGCCATCTAGCAAGAGATTGATGGAGCAAATGCTCCCATTCCTCTTCACCAGCACACAAGGGCTGTTGTGGGGTCTAATTGAAAATGTAGCTGTAGAGGAACCTGGTTCTTGGCCCTATTATCTGGGGGACTGCACAACCTTCTCAAGAGCAAACTCGTAAAATTAATAGATCTCAAGTACTCCCAAAATCTCTAAATGATGAATCTTGGGGGGGGGGAATATGTCCTTTATACGCATTATTCACCAGAGCTGTTAACAAAGCCAGAGTTGTGAGTGGGTTATTTTATGTCATTCAGTTGTTTGGTAGAAGGAGACATCACCAAAGGACTCGTGCCTAGATTTGCCCATTCTCCCAATGGTATCAGATGGTGAGAGGAAAATAGATACCACTTCTTTCTCCCAGCCTTGTGCACTTTATTAGGAGCAGCACAAACAAGCATGGAGCTTCCCTTATCCCCACCCCAACATCTTCATGTTGTATACTGAGAGCTAAGTCCACCATCAGATGGTTCTTTGCAATCCCTAAGGATACTGCAAGCCTTCACATCTCCCAGGAGCGCAGCTGGAGAGGAGCAAGTGTTGAGCAGCCCTCGTTAAAGCTCAGGCTCACACTAAGTGCCAACCTTAGCCAGGTGAGGAGTGGAGGTCAGGATTGAGCAGGCAGAAATTGTTGAGCCCCCCACAGCCTGGCATCTAGACTAGCACATGATATATGCAGCTACAACGCATCTAGGAGTTCCACTTCCCTCTAGTAGGTGCATCATAGGTGAGGTTGTTACAGGCTGTGAGCTTTACTCCAGCTTTAGATTCCTGCAAGGACAATTGAGGAGTTGGGAGAGTTGATGTAGGCTGCTCAAGAGAATGTAGGCTGCTCAAGAGATGTAGGCTGCAGTCGGCTCAAGAGAATTCTTTTCACTGATTCGTATGGGAAAGTGAGTATGCGTTCGTTATATTTCCCATTATTTTTAGAGGAAAAATACTCCCTCAGCTTGATCTATGGAAAAAACTTTTCCCAACCATTTAAATGTTGACAGCTCAGCACTCTGGAAATGGAAAATACACACAGAATACTGATAGAAAAAACAGTAGCCAAAAATACATGGAGAGAAGCAGGCTTTCCTGAGAAGCCATCAGCAGCAGTTCTCCTGCAGCTGCCACAACGCCAAGCAGATGGGCCCTCATTTGGACACAGCTAGGCTGAGTAAAATGTCATCACTTGGACTTTGGTCCCTCTTCTCCACCACTGTGCCAGCAGTAGAGAGCTGAGCATCTTCTGTTCAGCTTCACAGTTGGCACCCTGGGCAAAGGTGCGTATGACTTTGCCTGGCACAGGTGCAAGGGATCCCAGGCAGCTGAAACTGGGATGGATGAACAAACATGAAGAGCAGTGACATCTTTCACCTGCTATAATGCAATTTGGAAGAAGACAGCTGTCCTCAGCCTCTTACTGGGGCACTTGTCACTGACACGTGCAGCTCTGGATTTATTGACTGGGAATCAAAAGCTCAATGTGCCCTTGAGATTCTCTCATGTGTTAGTGTAACGTTGCTGCTTGCTGATTGAAGAAGGAGATTGCTGCAAAGGCAAAGCACAAGGGGTGGAAAATGGAAGAATGAGAAAAAACTACCTTATTCAGAGGCCTTTAAAAGAAGTATATGTTAAAATATAAAGCAATGGAGCTGACAGTGTCACCTTGCCTGAGCAGGCTGGGCTGCCTTTGGGAAGTCAGGCAGCAGCTGCAGTGACTTTTCTGGCTGTTCACAGTAAAGCTGGAAATCTGCACTGGGAATCATGTGGAGCTGTTCAGCACTGATGCCACTGTGCTGGGCACAGCAGAGATGGAAAACAAATGGGAAGATCATTTTTTCTGCAAAGACCTCCCAGTCTAAATGCCCGGGGACACAACAGGGAAGAAATTCGTGGGTGAGCTGTAAAGCTGTGTATAGGATCTGGCCACACAAATACACTCTATGTAGCAATCCTGCTTATGAAAATGATGGATGTCACTTCTTCTTCTTTACAACACGCCAGAAACAAAGATCAGGTGGTTTCCTTGCAGGGAAATCTGTGCCTGCTGCCCCAGCACAGGCTGCGCCTGAGCAGATGGGTTCCCACCATCCCTCACTGTCAGTGATGTGAGGAAAAGCGATGCTATGGCTGAAGTGCATTAGAGAAGACTTTGCAGCTCGTCCCTGAGAACCTCTGCCATGCCTTTATGAGCTCTTCCAGGGTGGGAGATTATTATTTCTTACAGGATGTTTCACATCTCTAAGTTCACATATGGACTATATACTTGCTCAATGAGCATCCCCAGCCCACAGGGGTATTGAGCTAGCAGAGGGGAGCAGAGGGCTATGCAAAATCCTGCTGTGGAGAGAAGCAGTCTCCATTTTCCCCAGGCAGGCACAGGAAGCTAATGTGCACACAACCCCACACCTGCAGGGTCTGGGACCCCACATCAGCCCCCGCTGTAAGACCTCAGCACTACCAGCTTCTACAGAAGGAAAAAACTTTGGGCTTTTCACTATCTGGCTTTCAGTTCCTTTAAAACTCTATGGAAATGGGATTTCTAGTCAGGCATAGATTTGTATTTCCAGCAGTCTCCTCTTTAATAAGCATCCTTACCCTGGTGCAGCTGCTTGGACCATCATCAGTAATACCTCCCTGTCTATTTGGACCACAAGTGAACACAATCTTTCATGTAGGATATTTGCATATGGCATTTCCACTGGATCTGCTTAACAATACCCCACCCAAAGCCTCAAAGTTTCCAGGAAGTTCAGATACAAATTTTGCAACTTGGGACCTAGTTTTATTTGGCTTGGTTTTTAAACCCCTTTTTCTTCTCCCTTTGATGCTTTTCCCTGCTGCTGCAGACAAATGAAAAGCAATCAGAGGCAATAATGCAGAGCTCAGGATTGCTCCCCAGCCATTGCTCCAGCTGTGCACCTTGCCCACACCTGGTCCCATACTGGAAGGAGATAGAAGGCTGCATGTCCTCCTCCCCACACAACAGTGAGGTGCAATGTGTCTTCCAGTCTGGACAATGTGTGGACCACAGCTGCCCTTGCCTTGCAGTGGGGACACCACTACTGTAGAGTAGTCTGGAAGATACCAGCCTTGGGAGAAAGAGAGGTGGAGAGTCCAAGTGTTTGAGTTTTGGTTGGGCTCGGCCTTTTCCTGTAGCCTGGAGGCCAAGAAAACTGAGTGGCCCATGGAGCTGATGCTCACAAGTGTTTTTCCTCAGGTGGCAGGTTGTTAGAAATGAGACACAGGGAGGGCTTTGTCAAGTCTGTGAAATCTCCTCATGGCTTTGTACAGCCTCCCACCATTTACAGAATCACTAGCAAAAGCTCAGTAACCAGGGTGAACAAATCTAGATGTCTGCCTGGACTATAAATCTGCACAGCTGTAGAGAAAGTATCCTAAATTATCATAAATACACCCAAAATCTGCAACCATCTTCCTAATTGCATGCACACACCCACACAAGAATTCTTCCCTTATCATCTTATCTGCGTATCATCAGCTTTTGGCTTACAGCATGATCCCTATTATCAGAACTTCACTTTTAAAGTAACTTGCCTGACCATCAGGTTTATGCGCAAAATAAAAATGCAATTTGAGAAAATGAGAGGGAGGAGGCAAAGTGTTTTTCGAGTGATCTCAGTGGTTGGTTTTTTACCAGCCTTGGAAATGGTAATGTTAGTAAGAAACTTTAAAGAGCATACAAAAACACTAATGAAGGCTGAAATGATGCCTAGTATCCAGCCCAATAATTCTCCTCCCAGTAATTTCTTTAAGCCTCATACTTGAAGTTCAGTAGGTCATAAATTTTGCCTGCTCTGAAGCTAACTGGATCCACAAGATGTAAATGTATTACTCATCCACTGGTTAATTTGTATGCTCATTGCTTTCCACCCTCTCCACAAATTGATTTTTAGATTCGTTATTTAGCCAAGAAGATATTTCTTTGCTCATCCCTCAGAAGGTCACAGAACATCATGATGCCACTGACTGCCACAGGGAAGCAGAAAGCCAAGCAGAGGACTGGAGAGAAAGTTCCCCCTTCTCATGCTCAGTAGAAAGCCAAGCAAGGTGCAAGCTGCACATGGCAGATCCCTCCCAGAGCTATGCTTCGGGCAGGGAAGCAGAATGGTGGGGTAATAGGACAGGGAGAGGGAAAGTAGGGCAGCAAAACAGCTGAGCAGCATGGGTCTGGGCTGAGTGGGTATAAACTCACCTCTAGTGGCCTCTTTCTTCTAAATTTCATCTCTCTGTGCACTGTCTGGATTCATCAAAATGAACCCAATAGTCTAGCGGACCTCCATCCAGTTAGTGGGATTCTGCTGGATTTTCAGCTCATTTGAAGGATGCTGTCCAGAGCTGCCAGTGTCGTTGCCAACATCCTTCTATCTCCACAAGTTGTCCAATGCCAATGGCTGCTTCATGTGGTGAAAAGTCCAAAGGGAATTAAGCCATCTCGACCTGAGCCCTGTGGCTGCCTTTGACTCAATGTGCTGTGCAGGTGTCACAGAGCTCTCCGTGTCCATTTGGAAGCTGCCTTGGATTGCTGCCTGGCACTGCGGTGTGATGCCTGTAGATCTGTGGTTATCTCAGGCCTGGGACCATGGTGTGCCTTGCTCCTGGAGCCCCAGGGCCAGCTCCAGGACTGCCAGCTCCCCATGCCTTCTCTTGAAAAACTCTCAGCGCTTGGAAATGTGCAAGACTTGGAAGTGAGGCCAGAATATGTCTCCATTCCAGGTCTAACTTCCCCACGTCCTACTAGCGCTTCAGGAGGATTAACCCTCACCTTCAAGGAGGAGATCTGGGCACAATAACAGCCTAGAGCAACATCATGGTACAAACTGAGTCATTAGCAGAGTTACAGATCTGATTTGCATTAGACACACAGCAGGATAGCAGACCTCTGGAAAGCTCTCCTGTCTGTCCCTGCATGCCACATCATATGCCCCTATTACAGAAGTTCCTTCACACCCTTGGAGGGGCAATTTTTGTTTTCCCACAGGTGCTCATTACATTCCTCCCTCATCCTTCTTCAGGGCATTACATCCATGGCTGCAAGGCCGTAGCTTGGTTTTCGCTTTTGCTTTTTTTTGGCTGACTACATTTTGACAGTGATTTTGCAGCCTTATGTACTGGCTCCCACTGTTTGTATTCTAGGAAACATTTACTGCCTGTCTGCCTTGCCAGCACTAGGATTGCTCACCATCCCTTGGGAACAATGAGGAATGATGTGTCAGAATTTACCCGCTTCCCAGCACTCCCTGTTTACTACAAGGACCCCTTGGGCAAGAGAACAAACAGATTACTACAATTTATATCTCTCTGGGTTATATTCTGCAGTTCTTTATCTTCCCAACTGGGATATTGTTCACGCTGTTGGGCCCCTTTCAGCTTAGGAATCGTGTCATAGTGGCATCCACGGAGGTGAAAAATTGCCTGACAGCAACAGCGTTATGGGAAAATCAAGATTTTCCCCTCCTTCTCCACTCAGATGTGCTTACTGTAACGTGGTGAAAATTAGAGCTTGGTGGGAAAAGGTTCTGAGTCCCATTAAAACTTATCGTGATTTCTAAAGGTTCCCCACTCCTCAATGAGACAAAGCCCAGAGCTTTTGAAGTGTTTTTTTGTAAGATGGGAGTGATGTGGTCACATTGGTCAAGCTGCGGTGTGGTCGTTCAGTGTTTCTGCTGTGTTCCATAGGTCTACGGCTCATGTCTCTGTTGATGAGGCCTCCAGGCCAAGTGTTGAATAGACCAAGTGGTTTTTGGCTGTCCAGAACTCTCTACCAGAGTTGTCCGCTTTTGTATACAAATGTGCATTTCAGTGACTTTTCATGGTTTTCCACATCCATAAGTACCGATTGAAACACTAATGTTTTGAGAATGATAACCTGACCAAGGCTATGCGGATCTGAGGATCCTTCTGCTTTTCCCCAAAATAATTTTTAAGACGCTCAATGCCATGAAGTGTGCAGTTTTTTTTGACACATCAACATTTTTTGCCGAAAATAAGTATCAAAAAATCCCAACTCTAACAATTCAGTGCAGAAGGGACGTGTGTACAGGTTATGAGTGAAAATGTCTGCCTTTGCTTCATCATTTATCTGGTGTCATTACTTTCCAAAATCTTCCTTTAACTAAACCAACCCTGTAACTACTGCTATCAGGGTCCCCTTCATCTCTCAAGACACCTTCAAGACCTGTCGTCACCCATCTCACCATGTTCTTCCCTGGACTCCTATGATGGTGACCACAGCAGCCAGCTGATCTCAGGTGATCTCAGCACTTTGCATCTCTGACCCCAGCAGGGCCTCTGGCTTTTGCTCTGGGATAAGTCAGACTTCACAGAGGACTTTTGAATTAACTCCTGGTGCTCTGCCATCTCCCTCCAACAACACCAACATCCTCCGCGCGTCCCAGTCTGCACTACACATCTCATTCATCACCAGGTTTACGCAATAGGCCCAAGCATCCTTCTCCACAGCCTCCCGATGCAACCAGTCAGCTCCAAACATCCATTTACCATTTCACTTTCACCTCCCTTGATAGCATGGGGGAAGCCAGGCTGGCCATGCTGGAGCAGGGAGCCCCATGCCTCATCAAAGGGCATCAATGCTGCAAGGAAGTGGCATGAAATTCTTCACTGTGAGGGTAGTGAGACACTGGAACAGGTTGCCCAGAGAAGTCACAGATGCTCCCTCCCTGGAAGTATTCAAGGCCAGGCTGGATGGGGCTTTGGGCAGCCTGGTCTAGTGGGAGGTGTCCTTGCCCATGGCAGGGGGGTTGGAACAAGATGATCTCTAAGGTCCCTTCCAACCTGAACCATTCTATGATTCTATGATTCTGTGAAAGCATTCTACCTGTGCACTCATCTCTTTCCCAGAAGGACTATCCCTGCTGGCAAGCCAATAGTTTATTCACTCCGTCCAATCAATCTTGATCCCATTCCCAGCCAGGAGGCCTTATTAATACTGGCTGGATGGAGTGGGAGGTTTGTGGTCTGAAGATTTTCCCATAGGAACAGGGCCGAGACCACCAGCTCTTTCCCACTGACCACCCAGATGGCAACAACTCTTGGCCAGCATTGGCATGGGCTGACGCTGAACATTGCATTGCTGAATAGATGGGCTGAAGCCATCTGGAGGTGAGGATGGGGAAGAGCGCGGGAAGACTGTGGGGAATTGTTTAAGAGAGCTCTGAGAAAGATTGGTCGAGTGCTTCCATTTAATTATTCACTCTGCTTAATTTGCTCTTGGACAAGATGAATCGCTCATTGACTGCACAGTCTGGAAGCAAGTCCTTCCTGACTAAACAGACTCAGCATTAAATGGTAAAATAAATGGAGGCCAAGCAAAGAAAATTCGTCTTGTCAGATTGATCACATCAGGGAAGGATTCTTGTACAGAAGCCAGATCTGATAGAAATATAAACACAAATTCTACTATTTGCCAGAATAAGTTTCTACAGTTTTCCCTTTATTTCAGTCAATTACGTGTTTGCAGAAAATATTGTACCGACAGCAAAGTCAATGTCACTGCAGTTGATACAGCTGGAGGTCTGGGTGGATGAATAGCATAGAAAAATCTGGTCTAACACAGCAACCATTGCCCAGAGTGTCAGGAGACATGGTGGGATGCATTTCTACCAGCTTCAAGCACCCAGAAGTAGATTTCAGCCTTCAAGCTCACCTCCCTACACTGTCTTCCTAGTCTCTCTTCACAGAGGAGTAGACACCACTGCAGGACAACTCGTGTCACATCCATCTCAGCTGCCTGCCAGAGGACAGGAGGAATCACGTTCCCTGGGGAACATGGCTCACCTTGCTGATCCCCACTGCAGCCATCCAGCTGCAAACATCTGGACCAGACAGTCCCATGTGGGGCACTGGCTGTCCTCTGGCAGGACAGGGGATAGCTGCTTCCACTCTCAGCTGCCCTGTGCAGGTATGAAACGTTTCAGGGCATTTACTACATACCTAAAGGTATTTACGGGCTGTCCAGCCCAGCAGGATCCCCATCTGCATTTGGCTTCAAAGCAGTAGTTATATAAACAACGGATGGGTGGGTTTACACAGGAGTAAAGCAGCAGCATCTTCAGCTCTTGTTTTTAACCACAGACTACCAACAAAGACTTTTAGGCAAGCTAGAATTATTCATTTACTAACCTCAACCCTTGAACTGAATGACTGGCAACTGTAACTCTAGTCTGAAATCATTCAACCTTCATTTTCAGATTTTTAAAATAAACAGCACCCAGCTTCACACAATAAAGATGTGAAAATTCTCCCAACACAAATGTCTGAGCCTAGTGCATGCTACATTAATTTTATTTTCCTTCTTTCATCCTGATTAAACTGTCCACTAGTAATTCTTTGCCTCTGGGCAAATGCAAACACAACTCTGCCACTATTAAGAATTGAGTACGTCTGCATAAAAATACAATTAAAGTAACAGTACACTTCACATTTCATGCCACTCAAATTCTCAAGTAGGTCTGTTATTACAGGATTTCTCATGCATTGTTAGGATTTTTTCACATTATACTCTAAGCAACTGATTTTCTTCTCTGGTCAATCACCATTAAATGTAATGCCATACATTATTTTGGCTTGAAAGAAGAATAACACAAAAATCCTGTCCCAGATGTTTGAGAGTAGTTTTTTTCTTATTCTGAGAAAGGTTTAGAGACATGAAAGGTTTTCCCATCTTCAGCATTAGAAGGAACCTGTGAAGTTTAATTTTTTTTCTGCAAAACCCAGAATCACCCAGATGGTTACAGGCAATGCTAAGAAAACTAAGTGCTAAGGGGTGAGTGAAGGCTGATGGAGAAGTCACTGTTCTATGAAGACGGAGATGGTTGACCCCAGCAGGTCAGGAGGTTGCTTCCAGCACTGACTCAACTATTGAATCCCAACAAGAGAACAGGACGACCAGATACCTCCAGTTGTAAATCCTACACTGCTGCCAAAGGTGGTTGGACTTGGGAGCCAATGTTTCAACTTTGAAAAATGTCATTTCACACTGAAAAAATTATCTTCAGGAAACTCCCAGCCAGCAGTACTGGACAGACCTGAGCCAGGACTGAACAAGGGTTGAGTCTGTCCTCCAAAGAAAACTTCCTCACCCAGCAGGGAGGAGAGTTAGCCCTTCAGGGCTTTTCTTCCTGAGACAGAGTAGCTCAGTAATCCCCAGTGCTTTATCCATCACATAGCAATTGCACCACAGTAAGGTGCTGCCTTAAGTTGCATTGGGAACACCCATCTGTTCACACTTCACAGCAGGTACAAGTCAATGCATTGTGGGGAGTTTTCTCCCTTCTGTGTCTGTTGAGGTGAGGGAAGGCATCTTTGAAGAGCCTTTTAGATGTGACATGGAATAAGGACAGAGCTGGAAAGCCAAGAAAGCGTTGGCTAAATGAGTGAAGCTGTATGAAACCCTTGGCTCACATGAGTCAGGTTAAAGGCCAGAACCTCCACGAACTGTACAGTCAACCTGGCATGGGAAATAAACACTTAGGGAAAGTTGCAGGTTTATCTGTACCGGCTGCATAAAAAAAGCCCTAACACAGCATCTCATCTCACTACTCACTCTAAACAACCTCTGAACCTCCTTCTATAGCCAATTAATTCAATCTTTTATATCTGCTGGAATCCAACTTGAGAAAAAAACCTCTGCAACCCTTTTTATCGCCTGCCAACGCTCCAGCAGTCATCAGAGAAGGTTCCAATAGGTCATAATTTAGTCAATATTTTACTTTGCAAAACACATGAAAACCCTTTGACATCAAAAGCAGTAGATTTACAGATGCTGGGCATTTACAGATATAGTTGTTCTGCCAAAGAACGAGTGTGCTCACTAGCTCAGATTTAGCTTCTATTATTTCCTGAGAATGGAAATTGGCACTCATCCATCAGCTCCCCAAATTCAGTTCAATAGCTCCTGCAGATTGCAACCATCTTTCCCCTCTGGCTTGCCTCTACCTGCAGTGGTCAGATACGTGCTAGATCTCCACATCTCCCACAGCTGTGTATTGCTTATAGTTGCTTTGCAAACGTATTTGTCTGTGAGTTCACATGTCATAGGGTTATCTGGCAGCAGCTCTAAGATTTTAACTTTAAAAAAACAAAAAAGGAGAAAGAGCTTTCTTCATTCTTCATTAGGGACTCCTTAATTTCTTGGCACTACTCAAGACAATAGCTTGGAAAGCCTCAGGAAGGCCTCAGTTGCCTAAAGGTATGTGGCCATGTTTGCGAAGCAGAAAGACCTTGCCACACAGAAATCTGTAGACTTGTGAATGAGGAAGCGTTGTCACCAGTGTGGTGCACAGCTCAGACTGGGCAGGATAAATCCCACCTATCTGCAGCCCAACATGCCTCATGAGCACTGCAGAGCCCTTAAGATGTTGAGAGATTTTGACTGGATATAAGAAAGAAGGTTTTTACAATTAGAGTGGTGAAGCCCTGAAACAATTTCCCAGAGATGTGGTGGAAGCCCCATCCCTGGAGACAATGAAGGTCAGACTCAGGGGGCTCTGAGCACCCTGATCGAGCTGTGGGTGTCCCTGTTCATTGCAGAAGAGTCAGACCAGATGGCCTTTAATGGTCCATTCCAACTCAAACAATTCTATGACTCCATGATGTCCCTCCAGGGCTCATCGCTGCTCCAGCCAAGTATGGACACATGGATGGACCACAGATCTCACAGAGCTGGTGCTCACAGCACTGAGGCAGTGGTGGGGCAGTGGTGGGGCAGAGTCAGGAGATGAGGACAATGGAGCTGTGTGTTTCACCCCAGTGAGAGCTTTTGCTCAGTCCATGTTTCAGAATGACAATAAATTGGGTTGGGAGGGACAGGGGTGGTACATTCAGTGCACCACTTCAGTTACTGCTGGTTTCCATTCAGGCACTCACTGGAAGAGGTTTGAAATTATTAGAGGAAAGGAGAGACAGAAAAGCTTTCCACATCCCCTTCTTCACTGTTCTTGTCCATGAACCAGACAGTTTCATTAGCAGATCAGTTTTGCTAAAGACACAGCCACCAGTAAATCGCCCTGCCGCAGAGCAGGAATACTGTGGGTGGATTTGAATTTTCAGGGCTGCTGGCTTCTGCTTCAAAATCTGCATTAACTCCTGAGTTGACCCTTGGTGCACCACAAGCAAAAATCCTCTTATCTCACTGAAGTAGAGAGGAAGAGCGTGCCAGGCTTATTAGACCCTGAAGCCATCTACTTTGGGTTCTGCCTGTTGAATTTCTCTTTTGTTTTTATTTTTACTACATCAAACTTGCTTTATCTGAGAGATGCTCTCAGCTGATGCAGCATGGGCAGCCTGGCACCGCCACTCACTCCTCCTGGTGCTCAGTGATGCTCCTCTGAGCACATTGTTTTTGCAGATGAGACCTCCCCCAGCCCATCACCAGCTCCCCAAAAGTGCCCTTTGGGTACCTGCTCCTGGCACTGAAGAAAGAAAGGCAGAAGTTTCCCTTCTACACACTCAAAATGTAAAGAAACTCTCACCCTACCAACCCCATCAATGCTAAAAGCATCTCATTCCCCTTGCAGGTGCCACCCACAACCAAATCCCCTTTGCTGTCACTATAGAACAGAGGGGATGCAGTGTTCCAGGGCCAGGCTGCACCATGGGGTACAGATCTGTCCTTGAAGAGACATTTCCCTCGGCTTCGCCTCGTGTTCAGTGGTTTGCAAGAGCGAGTGCAATGACATATGCTGCTGAAGGATTTATTCTGCTCCAAGTATATTTTCAAAGTCCTTTAGCATCACCAGGCAGGATGCCTCCAACCTGTCCAGAGCTCCTCATGTCTATTTTCTGTGTGTCCTTATTGCAGGAATTGCTGCCCACACCGCACCCCACCCACCAGCATGGCCCCTCCATCCCTCTAAAACCTCTTTTAACGAGCAGTTCAAAGCCTGAACGCTCTTTCGAATCCTCCACGGGAAGATGTCGGGAGCTGTGTGTGCAGGCAGCGGAGCAGATGTGCTGCAGGGAGCAGGAGGGGGACAGCGGGGCGGCACGAGGGGGGTGGCAGCTGCAAGACAGACGGCATCGCCGCAGCCCAGCACAGGGACCCCTTCCAGCTCGCCCATGCTGCGTGCACACATCCTCATTAATAACAGCCCGACGAGGTGATGGATAGCACTCGGGGATGAATTATGGCCAACGCTGCCCTGTAAAAGCCGTGGTTAGCCAAAAGCTGGGCAGGCTTTTCCTCTGCCCTGCCAGGTTTGCAGATGCAAAGGATTTCTGCTTGCATGGATTGGAGGTTGCTTGGATTGCCTCATTGTGGGGTAGCAGTGGGATCGGGATAGCAAAGAGCCATCCAGCAGGTGCTGGGGGAGCACGGTCTGTGCACGATGCATAGGGAAAAACAGTGAGCAGCTTCCCCCACGCTGTTACTGAGCATTGCTGTTACTGAGATGTTGAAACAGACCTTGAAAATAAAGGGATTTAAACCAAATGCAGATATCGCAATTTTGAGATATTTGCACCTCTGTTTGCATTGCTTCAGCTGGCTGGGTGGAAATCAGGGGAAAAATATCAAAAAAAGCAAACCAAACCCAAAACACACAAGCTGGAAGATGCAGGAGTGAAAACAGAAAGTAAAATCCATGTTAAGGATGGATTTTAAAGGCTCTCTTGGTCTCATCCACGACAGCCTGAGATGGGTTTTCTGATCAGGGGTTTTTGAAGCTCAAAGAGTTTTGCACAGGAACTGAACCTGACGCCAGCATCACATCAACTTGAAAAGATCCATTGAAACGTCTTTAGAAGTTTATTTGTTTCCCTGAAACAACTCTGAGGATACACAGACTTATTTCTCATGTGAGATTATCCTGGACTCGAGTAAATACGGTCACACAGGGAATAAATAAATATATACGTCCTGTGCATCAAAGCCCCCTAAAATAGAAATCTGTACAGGAAACAGGCCAGATCCTCCAGTGGGGTGAAGGAGCCTCTCCCCTCCACAGCGAGCAGCACTGTGCTGAGCACCTGGCTCTAATTTCAGATCTCAGATGTTTTCTGTATCTGAGTGGCCGTCTGCCCTTAACAAGTAGTTGCCATTCAGTGGATGAGAGCCCTTCAAATAGGGAAACTGAGGCATGGGTGTTATATCTTGCAGGTTCACCCACCAGAAACTGCTCCTTTTGAGTGCCAGCAGTTCTCTGCCACTGCTGGGCACTGCTGTCCATGCTGTGAGCTGGCCCTTGAAGAATCACCCCGGGTTTCATTTCATGGGAACATAGGTTAAAAAACACTGAGATCTGTATTCAGTTCCTCCATCTGCATCTGATTTCTAAACCTTCAGAGTCATATTTCCAAGCTTTTCCCACAGAGAGCAAAGCTATGAATTTTCTTTAAATACACATTACACAAAGCAAGCAAGCTGATAATCCTGCAAAATTTCAAGACTCTCTGAGATGGGGATTGCAGAGAAAGAGAAACGCTCTCCTCTCACCAGTGCCTGAAATCCCAGGCTGTGGCCACCCCACCTGACAAAATGAGGGCCCCCACACCACGCAGCTTCCACCACCCCATCTGGGGGATGGCTGTGATGCTGGTTTTTGAATGCTGCCCCTAAAGCCAAGAGCCAGATTCAGGACACCTGCTTTGTCTAGGCATAGGCTGCCAAAGGTGGCAGGTTTGGTAGCAGCACACACTGGACCAGTCCCTTCCTCCGCCAAACTGGCACCTTCGTGGACCTTCATCTCTGCAGCGAGCTCCCCATTGGCAGCACCCTGCACAGAGCGATCTAAAATTAGCTGGGTGGATTTAACGTCACGCAGTTTCCCTCTGCTTTTGAGTGCTCAGCCTCCTGCTATATTTAAACCAAAGACAACGGGTAAACAAAGGCTCGGTGCGCTCTGCTCCGACAGAAATAGGCACTGCAGCTATTTTTATCCTGCAGACTGCACAATGCATGGCCAAGTTACAACCAGCAGCAATAAATATATCCCAAAGAGGGTCAAGGAGCCACTGTAAGCAGCGAGCAGTAATGAAACCGCTCTGCTCTCTGAATGCCATCAGGGCAGCCTTATCTAGTCCCTAATTCCTCCCTTTGAGGCTCATCACACAAAAGCCTTATAGAAAGCAGACGAGGTTGTATGCCTTGCTTTGCACATATTTCCCCCCCCCCACACACACACACCCCAAGGTTTTGTGTTTTAGCTTAAAATAAGTAGTGCACTAGAAATATCAAAGCATCTTGAGCACAGTCTGAATGCGCTCAGCTCTGCCCAGTGCTGGCACATGTAGATGAGACACTGGGCATGAAGCAAGGGGCTTTAACTTTCAAGTGACTTCCAGCAGAAGCTCTGAGGCAGAGTGGTGTTTCTAACACACTTGTAGGGTGGATGTTGTGTCTTTTGCTAAGCCTGGGGCTGTTGGCATCATGGGAGAGCACCAAAGGCACTGCCAGGCAGGACTTAGTGCTAGGTGTGGGATTGCCTGGTGAGGAAGAGAGTCACATGCATTCACGTGGTCATCTGCTGCTGGGATGGACACAGAGCCTCTATGAGAGCGTGCAGAGCACTGTCTGCTTGCTCAGCACTTCACCCCTCATAGTCTGTCCTTCTTAAAATCAAGGAATGGTTTGAGTTGGAAGGGACCTTAAAGTCCACCCATTTCCAACCCCCCTGCCGTGGGCAGGGCCACCTCCCACCAGCTAAGGCTGCCCAGGGCCCCATCCAGCCTGGCCCTGAGCACCTCCAGGGATGGGGCATCCACAGCTTCTCTGGGCATGAATTTGGAGTGAGAGGCCAGGCAGCAAGGAGTTCTTCTCCTCCAGATACCAGCGTGTCTCCCATGTCTCCCCAGCTTGACCCTGTAGAAAACACTACTATCTCCCCATCCTCAGAACCATGTACCTCAGGATTCTCTTTCCCTCAGGAACCCACCAGAGAGGGAAAGGGAAGAGCCACTGTGGTCTCCAACCTTGCTACTCTTTTCCTTAGAAGTTATCTTTGGGTTTTTATCCCCCAGACTACAAAGCCTCAAACCTCCACTCCACTCCTGGGCCTTGCTGCAGGGTCTGGGGACAAACACAGGCAAGTGAGCTTGCACCCCTTGCCCCCGGAGAAGTTCAGGTGATGCTGCTCACCTCCAGTGTCTGCTGCCATAGGGACGCCCGAAGTATCCCACCTGGCCTTCATTTCCTTCCATGGACAGGTCTGGATTTCCTTGTAGGTGCATCTCAAATGCACACGGGGTCTGCAGGAGTGGGGCTGGGAGCTCGGACAGCAGGCCCACAAGCAGACGCCGCTTTGTAGACATTTATGTTTGGGTGCCTTCACCTGTAAGTCAAACTCAGACCTAGGTAAT
This sequence comes from Penelope pileata, assembly GCA_013396635.1. NCBI lineage: Eukaryota > Metazoa > Chordata > Aves > Galliformes > Cracidae > Penelope > Penelope pileata. Next base: position 829,387 of record WBMW01001864.1, read on the forward strand.
GGATCAGAAAATACACATTTTAGAATGTTATTACTTCCATCTCAGTGCCAAAGAGCTCTGTCCTGCCCAGCAGAGCTGTACAGTGTGGTCTGGGCCTTTCAACACAACTGAGGGGGAAGAAACCACACCTGGAGGGATTTATTTTCCCGTCCTGAACACAGAACGTGGTGCTTATCTGAGATGGAGGCCCCAGCAGGCCTGAGAGGGGACGTGGAACATGACCCTGAGACTCAGATCAAGAAGGGAACATCTACTCCCAGTGGAAAGCAAGCTGCCTTTCACCCTCAGTGACAACCATAGTGGAGATGTCTAGGGTGAATATTCTGATATCTCCTATAATCAGAAACTAAAGGGACTGCTGTGGGTCCCGAAAGTTCTCCCAAGCCTAGCAGGGACATCTCATAAGACCTGGAGTATCTCCACACCCAGCACCATGATGCCACACCACAGTACCCAGCATGGCCAGGGCTGCCCAGAGTGGCTTGGACCTGGCTCTGGAGGAGGATCCAGAACTGTTGTCCCCTGCCAGCAAGCCCACAGAGGAGCAGAGGTGTCTGCTCCCTTCCCAGTGCTGCCTGCTCACCCTGGGGACCAGCCCTGTGCCTGTCACAGAGCAGGCAGGGACAAGGGGGCTGTCACATCTGGCAGTGGCTGGGAGCAATGCCACGCAGCTGGCACACTGGGCACAGCTCTGAGCTTGGGAAAGCAGAGACCTGGGTTCAGGCACCATCCCTGGCTTCTCCCTTGGCTCTCATTTATTACTTGTACAGGCACAGAGGGGCTTTTTTTAATGCAGCAAATTGTTAGAGAGAGGGGAAAAAAAGTCTTTTAGTAACATCTGTGGAAAAAAAATGGGAGAGCAGGGAGGGAGGCATGCAATGAACAGAAGGACCAATGGAGTCTGGTTACAAAATGCTGACAATTCCTCTGGGAAAGGGCACTGCAGAGAGGGTGAGGCTTTACCAAAGCAGCCAGGTGCCAGCTCTGAGTGAGGATGTTCGCCTTGCACCAGTAACCATATGCAAAGGTGGACATGACTGCAAGGTCTTGCTCACCCTCCCAGAGACTGAGCAAAGCCCCTGCCCTGAGAAGAGCCTGCTGTGTTGGCTTTTAAAGCATCCACCTCCTTGGGGCCGAGGTCAGGGTCCGCAACTGCCAGCAATTGTCATTACCCTCTTTCTTGCTCCTTGCTAGTTTTATTTTATATTTTATATTCCTCTGTGTGAAAGCTTCCCTAACTAGTCATTAACCTCAGCTGCAGGACATAACCATTAAACATTATTGTGGCTGTAACATGGTACATTACTTGCCTCGCAGTTGAAAGTATTTCCCCCAGCAAGGCAGAAGGAAGAGACCTGCATTAAGGTCAGGATTCTCCTGCTCGTCTCTAAATCAGCATCTGGCACCCGAGACCGATTGCAAGGAGTGTGTTTGCACAGAGGGGACATGTTGCATGAAAAGTGCATCTTTCTTGGTTAAATATACAGACAGGGAAACTTGTCTTTCCTTTCAGGTTAGAGAGAACCCTTGCATTCAGATCCTACACCCAGGTGCACCCATGCCAGCGCAGCCCACTGTCGAATGAATGGTACAGCCCTCAAGAATGGTACAACTGCTCAAGACTTTTCCCTGCTCACAACCAGAGCTGACCACCTGTGTTGAAGTGCTGGACACTGCAGCTTCAACAGGAATCAACCTTCCAGACAGGACCTGGAGAGGTCACCATGTCACGTGCTGTTTGCAGACTCCAGCTGGAAGAGGGAGAAGTGTTTTTGGTAGATGTGGCCTTCACCACCCACCAGAGCTGCAGACCACCTTGGCTGGATCTCCACAGTGCCTCCAGAAGAGGTTTTCAGCCCCACAGTGCCCATCTCCCTTCCTACACCTCAAGTTCCCTTAAGTTGCATCAGAGGAGGTTCAGGTTGAATATTCGGAAAAAGTTCTTCTCAGAAAGAGTGGTAATGCATTGGAACAGGCTGCCCAGGGAACTGGTGGAATCGCCATCCATGAAGGTGTTCAAGAAACATGGAGAGGTGGCACTGAGGGACATGGTTTCGTGGCCATGGTGGGGATGGATTGGCAGTTGGACTTGATGATCTTAGAGATCTTTTCCAACCTTAATAATTCTATGATTCTATAATAATTCTTTATGATTCTCTAACAGTTCTACACACACAAGCAGATAGCTAATCTCCATAGCACCCATGCTGTGTTATATGGCCATATAGCACAGCATATGCAGTGCTTCCAGCATGGACAGGGAGAGGGAGGAGTGGCCACTGTGACTGCTCCTTCATGCCGTGCCCTGTGCCAGCTGCTGCAGCAATCAGTTACCTGGAAAATGCTGTCCTGCGTTATCCAGGGAGCCTTCCTGAGAGGAAGACAAACCTCCCAAGTGCATTTCAGCACATGACCTGAAATGAAATCTCTGCAGAAGCACCCCCAGGCTGATGGGGAGCTGTTGCGATGGGTCATGCCGGTTTCCATCCTTCAGAGGACCTAACGAGACATGACTGATCTAAGTGGAGCTGACAAAAGCTGGAGACCACTTCCCCATCTGGGAACATGCCACCAGGAGAGGGGGGAAAGGCTACCATTTCCCACATCGGGGATGTTTTATCCAGCAGCTCCCTTGTGCCAGTGCAGGGGTCCCACAGCAGCAGCACCCAGCTCTTAAGCTTGGTACGAGCTCCCCTTCCATCTCGCTGACTCCAAGAGCACAACCTAAATTGGAAGTGGCACAACATGAATAGTCCCCCCTGAAACCAGGCTGGCCTCTCACTGCAGGCTGAGGATCCGCCGGCGTTCCTTGTTACACATTGATGTCCAGCAGGGAAGCACGGCCCCACGGCTGACAGGTTTTAATGAAGACCTTTGATGTTCAAAGGAAGCGATGGCTGTTTGCTAAGGTCGGTTGAGTTAGAAGAAAGGGGTGGGCTGAAGCCAGCTGAGCTGAGCCCATTACGCTAGCAGGGCCCATCTGGAGCACTTAACTGATGTCTGGTGTGAGCCATGCAGGTGAGAGGTGGGTGGATATGTGGAGATTGGCATCGAACGCCTGCTGCCCAAATCGCTACCCCCATCGCTCACCTGGGGTTGAACCACCACCAACAGGGCAAAGCCTGAGGCCTGCACTCAGCCCTTGTGCCCTGAGGCTGAACCCCCACTCATTTCACAGCAGAAATGGAAATTTCAGGATTTAGTCATGGAGGCATTTAAATAGTAAAACTCTTTCAGAAGATGTGTTTGTAAAATGACCCCAGAGCTTCATTCTTTCATCCAGGCTCATTCCCATGGTGAGGGATTCACTTGCCTTTCCATGGCCCCAAAATGTGCTTCTGACCAGGGAAACTGAGGAACACTTCCCAGTCTAGAGGTCGTGTGGGTGTCCATGTCAGTGTCCCTGCTGCAACAGGCATTTCAATCTCTTGTGCAGCGTGGATTAGCTTCAGTGGAAAAGAGGAGACATGATCGTGTTTTTACCAGCTGTCAGGGAGCTTTCCCTGGAAATGACAAAGAAGAGGACAAATTCCCTTAAACAACATGAGAGTTTGCTCCCAAAGTGCATGAGAAGTAAATCCACTCAGAAGTTTGAATTGGGAAATGTAGAAGCAGCCAGCTGAATGTTTATGAAATCTGTCATTTTCATGCCTGCCGTGGATGTTTTTTTCAAAACAAAAAAGGAAAGTCAACAAAAGAGAAAATAGTGTATTATGTCCAGCTCTGGCAAGGACATATTTCCATATTTCAAATTTCTCTCCTGCCACAGTGCATACTTGCAGTTGCATCCTCCCATCCTTCCTAAGTGTTGTGGTTTTCTTGTGATACAAAAGCAGATGGTTAAAGCTGTGAGGAGAGGCTTGGTAGAAAACCAACTCAGTTTTCACGGTGCATCTCAGGCTCCAGATACTGTACACCAACAGTGAGGGTCTTTCTCAGATCCAGCAACATTTGCAAACAGAGATGTCTCACAGAATCATAGAATGGTTGGGTTGAAAGGGACCTCAGATATCATCCAGGACTAGCTGTCACCCACCAGATCAAGCTGCCCAGGGCCCCATCCAACCTGGCCTTCAACATCTCCATGGGTGGGGCATCCACAGCTTCTCTGGGCAGTCTCATCAAAAGCTGAGACAAGCCAGGGCTGGACTTCAAAGGTTACCTGGTCATACCACTAATTCTAGTTCTGCACTTCCACTGCAGGAAGGAGAGAGTGCAAATGAAAATTTTTAAGGCATTGACCTAACTGTTTCCTAAAAGGCGATGGCAAGCTTTTCTGCCCAAGTCATCAGGGTCGTTCCCCACCCACCCATCCTTACCACCCTCCTGATTTGAAATGGAGCAGACAAGACCCAGCTCAACTGGACAGCAAAGAACCTTGACTTCCCCATTTGTGGAGGTTTCATTGCAACTTTTAGAAGTATTTTAGCCTGGGTGCCTGGGGAAATTAGGCTTTTGAAACCATAGTGTCTACCTGTGTGCATGCTGGTCCTGACTTTTCAAAGAGCCTCAAAATGCAGAGGACAATTTTGGTGATTAGACTATAAGACCTTGAAGATATTAAGCTGTGGAGATGGGTGGGCAGAGAGAGGAACAAGGCTCCATCTCTTTGCCTGCTCATTGGCTTTCAGGGGAATCTCCCAGGTGAGAGAACAAATGCTCTGGAGAAATTTCAGCTGGAGCTGAGACGTGATGCTTGCCTGCTTGCTCAGGGATTGTGCATCTGGCTTCTTGCTGGCTGCGCTTTGGGCTTGAGCCCTGCAAACCGGTCCCACGGGTTCTGCCCTCCTCCCCGCACGCTGCTCTGCACGTGCTGGTGGCCAAATGATTCATGTCACGAGAGGGGAAATGCTAGAGCAAAGAATAAATGAATCACCCCGTGCCTCAGGTCATTTAATTCATTCTCCCTTCAGGGGGCAAGCGGTTTTGCACAGTCTAATTAGATAGTTCATCCTAATGGCAGTTATATGAATTTTTTTTCCTTCTTCTTTGTATCTTTCAGCAAAATAGCACAAAACCCAATGGATGCTAAAAGGCAAGGAACAGAGCTACTCAGGAATAAGCCCTGTGTACCATGTTGCTGAGACAGGACAGTCACAAAATCCTGCAGTGCATCTGCTATATGTGCTCTCTGCTTTGCAGTGCTCCCTCTGCTCACTGCCTCCCCTGCCCTAGTTCCCAGACTTCAGGCTATAATTATAGAATAACAGCAACTGAAGCTGGTTTATAAAAGATGGACATTTTCCATGGGAAAAAAAAATATCTGAATAAAATAAGAAAAAAAATAGCTTTTTCTCTTGGCAATGTGATTTTGTTGGATTTGTTGGTTGGGTTTGGGGATTTTTTTGACAAAATGAGAACAGAAAATGTTCTATTCTCCCCTCCGCCTGCCCACCTGCTTTTGGAAGAAATCAGGGAAGAAAGAGAAGGGAAAAACCCTGTGTTTTTAAGATTGTTGTTTTCAAAAATACTAAAACATTTCTACCAAAGCTGACATTTACTAAGGAAATTCTCATTTCACCTGTAAAGCCCCTTTGAGTGTAGAGCCCCTTTGAGTTCAGGAAAGTACAACTGCTTGTCAGAACAAAAAGAGAAGGAAAGAAAACAACCCTCTGTTAGCTTACCATCCTCAAAGCCAGCGCAAGGTGACAAAGAAAACACAGACACTTCTGGGTGAGGAGCCTGGGAGCCTTCACATGCGGAGTGCATGGCCTGGGAGATGCAGAGGATTTTCCCTGAGGATAAGATCTGCTCAGACAGTAGAATCATGGTAGGACTTTTGTCTCAAGGTTCAGCGTTTATAGTCAGGACCACAATAACTGTGGTGGATAAAGCATCTGGAGAAATGATAGGTTCAGGGTCCTCCTGGCTTCTTCCACATCAGTCTGGAAGGTTGCAGAGCCAGCAGGGTCCATCCAGAAGCACCCATGAACTGCAGGGTCTCTCCTGCAGAAGGACACCGAGCAATGCCATGGTGCAGTCTGAAGAAGGAAGGCAGTTACGGACACACCAGTATGAAAAACCAGTCCAATTTTCCTGAATGAAGGGTGTTTGAGTAGCAACGAGGTCTCGATACACCTTCAGGGCAGGTCCAACATTGCAAAAGAGGTTGGACCCCTTGGGCTCAGGTTTGTTCACTGCCAATGGATGCAACCATGCCACCACACACAGTGCCCAAAGAAAGCCACAAGCTGCGGTGCCCAGTTCTTTCCCTGAGATCTCCATCTTCCCCTTTCCAGTGGAAGACCGAGGCCTCTTGTTGGCATCATCTCTCACGTAGATCTCAGCACATCGCTGGGCCACATTTACATTTCCACCGAAGTGACACATTTATTGCATGCAGCAACAAAGAGTGCAAAGAACCAGAGGCTGTATCTTTTATGCATGAGCCATCTTCTTGCATAAGAGGCCGCAGCCTTCCCCTAGATCCTCATCTGGAAAACAAACAAGATATCCATGCCCCACCCCATCTCCACCAAGACTTTCTGCTTGGAAGCCCAACTACCTTCATCCAGGTGTGCAAGGATAAGGGCTTTGCAGAGAAAACAAAGCTTCTTGCAAATACTTCACCCAGCAGCTCCCGCACTTGGAAGCACAATCTCACTTGCAGCGGCCTCATCCATCTGCCTTGAGTCCTGTCCTGGCAATGATGGATTATTTTCATTAACATCTCCCTGCTGTGGGTACCACTGCGGCTGTTGTGCCAGTGATGCAGTGCAAGCGCTAGCACACGGTTGGATGGCAAGTGATGAAAAGTCTGTGGCCAGGCCGTATAAAAATATGTTTGGGACTGACCAGTGCTGTCCTATGTGTGCTTGTGTCTTCCTAATGTCCATCTGTCACAAAGCAGTCTCAGATGGAAGAGGAAGGTGTTATTCCGCCCTGGCTCTGTCCTGCCTCCCTCCTTCCCTGGTTGTCTTGATGCCTCTTCTTCAACACAGGAAGCAGAGCTTAGAGGCACAGAGGGCCCGTTCCCCTGTTTCTCTGCACATTTACTTTGCAACCTTTTCTCCCTTCTCCCCAGCTCTTTGTGCAGGGATGTGACTGCCTTCAAAGCAACGGGAAAGGACTGCTGTCCGTCACCTCCAGCCCCAGTGGATGTGCAGCCTTCTACCTCTTTTTACCCAATCTTCCCAAACGGCATCATTCCCCTCGTGGCCACCTTCCCTTCCTGAAAGAAGCAACCTGATGGAAGACAAAACCTCACTTTCCTTGGCTTCATTGCTCAACGGCTGCAGTAGCCAGTGTGCTGGATGGAAAACAGCTCCCTCACACCACAGGGATGTGTTTGCAAATCCCCTGTGCAAGATTAAGGCTCTGCTATCCAGACATGCTTTGCATTTCTAATGTCCTTCTGCCCTACATGGAGGATGTGCTGCTGTCCATGGGTCACTTGGAGGGATTTTCGTTCTCTGAGACACAAAGTGTTTTGCGGCATTTGCATCACCAATTCATCCCAGTCCAAATTAAACTCTTAGAAAACCCAGTAAGTCAAAACACTGCATCAAAACATGCATTTTCCTCAAAGGAATGCCAAGGAAAGCTTATATTTATGCAAGAAAAGTTTTTGGCTGAAACATTTGTTAGTCAAAATAATCTTATCAAGAAAACACAGGGAATATAGTCAAGCATTTAGAAATACAGCGCAACCCCTGAGCCCCACTGTCACATCAGAGACTGCATAACCCAAATGCAACAGCAGAAAATCACCTTGTTTTACAACACCTTCTTAAATCACCTAGCACCCCTCTCTGACATTTTACACCTGATCATGAGCCCTCCAGTTAAATGGGAGGTAAGTGCATCTTAAAGGCTCAGCAAGCTCCTCCATGCCAGCATGGGAACATGAGGTGGAAGACACATGGGCATCTCCCCAGTCCCCACAATGGTCCTCTCATGGCTTCAGCTCCATCTGATCCCAAGCTCCAGAAATCCTAACACAAGGGCAGAAATCCCCTAGTTCAGAGCAAATCCCATACATGTAAGGGAAAGGTGCAACATCTGCACAACATCTGTCTGAAGGTGCCTGTTGGAGCTGGACGCAAGGGTAAATATTCCCTGCTGATGCCATTGGCCTTGTAGCTTCCCAGCAGAGAGTGGTACCAAAACATAAAAGGCTGAAACTCTTCCCTGGGAAACTTTGAGTCCTATTTTGTTTGTGAAACTCCAAAATGTGGCATCGGTTCATGTGAACACCAGGAATTTTTCCATTTCCCTGCACAGCAAAGAGCCCCTGAATCCCCCTGGAAAAGCAAAAGCAGAGAGAGCGGAGCAGAAAAAAGGACAGCAGTAGGGCAGGAGGGTCTGATATTTTTCCATCATCCAAAAAACTCTCTTTTTCCTTATGACCTTGTTAGGAGGCTGGGAGCTGCTGTTTAGTCAGCGCTGTCAGACAGCGGTGCTGTCAGGAGATGGATGAGCTGCGGTGTGGCTCTGCAAAAGGCACTATGGAGGCAGCTGAAGTAAAGAGCAGCAGTGGTGGGAAACAGCAGCAGAAGGCTGTATAGGACCAAAATGCTGGTGAGCACCAGCATGTGAGAAATGGATTGTCCAACATAGCTATGCAGTAAGAGATACATGCAAGGGGCTCCTCAAACAGCCAGGGAGACAGCAGGGCTGTGGGGTGCCTTTAGGTTGGGCTGATAGAGAAGGGTTGTGAGAGGCAAGGAACCTGCACTTCATGCCTTAGGAGCTTGGTTCCATCTCCTACAAGGTGTGAATGGGCCATGATTGCAGTCCAAGTCACCTTGAGGTCACTCCTGAGACATATGATCCTGTCACTGACCTCAGCTCGGAAGTGATGCTCTTTTCACACTCCTTGTTTTTGCAAGACGTCAGAAACCCTACACATTTTGATGCAAACCCAAAAGAGTTATCACTAAGGAACAGTGTTACCATGCTATGCTAACTGTCACCAAAGTGCCTGGACTGTTTGGGGTGGGTGTTTTTTAAACAGAAGCATAGCTTTGTTTGCATCAGGTGTTCACAGTTACAGCAATTCTTTGCCATATCAGTATCCCCAGTCTGTTCTGGACAGGAGACCCATCTCCAGCACGAATACTTTCTAGGGGGAGAGGGCAGTGCTAACCAAACTGTCCTTTGGGAGATAAAAAAAGTGTTTCTCTGTATTTGACGTGCATGACTCCTGCCCATCCCCAGACCTGCTGCAGAGCTAGCCCTCTGCCCATCTCTGCTGCATCCTGCAAAGCCAAAGCTGTGGCCTTGCACTGAGTCCTGTGCAGGCTCATCAGTGGTGCAGACATTGGGAGAAATTACTGGCTAAGGCCTGCCCTGGGATTTGGGAAAGCTGGGCTGGTTCCCTGCTGTGCCAAAGGTTTCCAGCCACATTACCCCTCTGATTCTGAGCTAAACTAGCCTTGGCTTGAGATTTTTGAAACCCTCAGCACAGTTTCTTCACATCTGCTACTTGGCCTCTCACTAACCCAAGATCAGGGCTCCTACCAGATGTAGCTGGGGAGCTGTATTTGTAAGAGGGTGGGATATGTAGCTTTCTTGTTTTTACCATCAGGAGTGGAATAAGCAGGATTTTACTGAAGAAGGCGGCTGTCTTCATACCAGCAAATAAAAAAGGCCCAAAGCAGTTGTCTGGCCAGATGGCACAGCACAAGGACCTGCGGCAATGGCATGGAGCTGTCAGGGGAGGGTCAGGTGGGGGTGAGGAAAAGGTTCTTCCCCAGAGGGCGGTGAGCATGGCAATGCTGCCCAGGGCAGCGGGCACGGCTCCACTCTGTCAGAGCTCAGGGAGCCTTTGGACACTGCTATAAGACATAGGGTTTGAATTTTGGGTGGTCCTGTGTGGAGCCAGGGGTTGGACTCAATGATCCTTATGAGTGCCTTCCAACTCAGGATATTCTATTCCATGTTTCTGTGAGACAGGCCTATAAACCAGGCTCTCCCTTCTCCCCTCCAAGCCCTGAGCTGGGTGGCCTCAGCCATGCTGACAGCTGGGACCGTTCCCTGCTCCATGTCAGCCCTCAAAGAGCCTTCAGGCACCATCTGGGAGAGGAAAAAGCCATGCCAAGGAGCATGATGACAGTTTAACTGTATGGACCATTGTGGATGGGGGCACGGCTGGTGCCTGGGTTACGGCGGTGTTATGAAAGGGGCCTTAGGGATTTTGGGCTCCCCATTGACAGCTGTCCTCTCATGACAAAGAGTTCTTGAGGTGGGCATACCAGAGCCAGAATGAAGCACCGGAGTCCCACCTCATCCCCAGGACTTCGAAGGTCTGCTTGCAGTCCCCATGTTATCTGATAGGAGGATTCAAGCCTCCCTTCCTGACATGCTGTAGCACAAAGCAATGTCGTGTTCAGGATCAGGACCATGGCTGGCAACTGCTTGCAAAAAGCATCAACGCCTTCCCCTCCTCCTGGAGCTCCACACCAGGGCACCAGGTCTCTCTTGCTTTGCTTCATCTGCTCTCTTTTCTGCTTAAGACAGGTTCCTTTCCCCTGACCAGGTTTGGGTGAGTTATCCAGGGTACCCTGGATGAACAGTTCATGCATAGATCTGCGGAATGTCTGCAAACTTAACCAAAATATACCTTGTTATACCAATATATAACAGTGACCAGGGTCACTGCACATGCATTTTGCTGTTGATTTCCAACTGCTTTCTCCAGGAACCTATGAGGGCCAGGCAAACCCTGGGCAGATGCATCCAGGAAAATCCAGACGGAAGGAAATCCAAGCACAGCCTTGTCTTGCAGTGTTCTGCAACCCATTTGCACAGCTAGCAATGACACAAGCTACAGCATAGCAAAGAATCAGGGACCTTGATGTGTCTCTTCGATCAGATGCAGACAGTAGCCTGTCTGGTTACAGAGAGCACTTTCTTTGATTAAAAGCTAATAAATATTCATCCCTCTCCTCCCCTGCCATCCCTCCCCAATCCCCAGAGACAAAACTTAGACAAGCAAAACTGGTTCATTTGTGATGTATTCCGGTGCGTTGCTCCAAAACACTTGGAAACGCTCCAGGTAACAATAAGGGGCCACGAGGGCTATGGATCATCAAGAAAAGAGCCAATACTTTGCATTCACTTAAAACAAGACTTAGGTCATAAAGGACATGCTCATTATTAATGGTGGGTGTTGGGAAGTAAAGTATAAAGTGTACACAGATCCTTATCCCTAGCTAATTCTTCAATAAATTGGCAAAGATACATCACTGCCTGCAGAGCAGGAGACAGAGAGAAATTAGGTGTTAAGGACAGCTTAGTTTCCTAGGAATACAGATGTACCATCAGTTGATGAAAACTACAGCAAGGGGTAAGGGTAGCAGATATATCAGTGGTGAAGGTTGTCTCCTTTTAAGGTAAGGAAAACTAAACTCTTGCCAGGAAAGAACAGGTTTGAACAGATGGAGAGACCACGGCCAGTGTTATGGCATAGGGACTGCCGAGAGCATCCTCGCGAAACATCACTGTCCCCTAAGAGGAGATCAGAAGAGTCAAGGACATATTCTGCAGAGAAATGTTGCTGGAGAGAACCAGTCCTAGTGGCTGAGATCTTGGAGAAATATGGAATAGATGCAATAATGTCACAACACAGATTTAAAACTCGGCCCTACAGGGAAAGTCCCTCTGAGGGCATTGGACCATAGACGGTGAAGATCATCCCATCTCTGAATGGGAGCCTTTCCCATATCTACCTTTACAGATACCATAACCATGTGCTTTCCCACCTTTTGGCTTTAAATCTGAGTACAAGGCAATTATTTCTTCTGGAAGGACTGCCTTCAGTCTGAACTGGTAGGGGGGTCAGAGGTGGTCGCTTAATCCCAACAGCAGGAATAGCGATAGTAATAGCAATAGCAATGCTAACAGTAGTGATAAGAAGAATAAAAAACAAAAATGAAAATAAGAATATTATGAACATAATTCTATAATAATAATAATAATTTCTTATTACTATTGCAGCCACATCCAAGCATGTGCATGTGCATGTCGCTGGGGCTCAAGGCTGGGGCTCTGCTCAGTCCACCAGCAGCAGTGCATTATCCATGTCCCATGTCCCATTTCCCACCAGCCCCACTGCCCTGCAGTGTCACCACTGACAGCATCGACAGTCCTCAGCAGCCAGAGACAAAATCTCCATCCTGCGATCTCCCCTCTGTGTAAGCACAAAGAAGCCTGTGTCTGCTGCCTGGCCCCATAAAAACCAAGCATTTGTATCCATCCTTGGATGCTAAAGCTTTGAGTTAGAGGCTGACAGCAGAAGCAAGTAGAAGATGAAGCATTGCAATTTTTCTGCTTTTCTGATGGCATCTTCCAGCTTTGTGGGGGCTGTTGGGCAAACAAGGAGCAAGCAGCTTAATGGCAGCATTTCAGCTGGCAGGAGCACCGTGAAGCCCATGTTGCGGGCCAGGCTCTCTGCTGAGCTGAGATTTGCTTGGCACAGTGGCACAGCTGGTCCCGAGGGAGCCCGTGGCTGCTCTCTGATCCTCCAGCTGGATCCAAGCCAATCCCATAGAGCTGCCAGCTGTCCCATGGTGGGGTGAGCATGGCCATGCAGGGCACCCCAGCCAGGCTTCATCTCAGTGAATCAAAGTAATAGAGCAGGAGGAAAACGTGGTGTCAATCACAGCATCAAACAGAGGATTCCCAGGTGAAATCTCTTCCAAAGCAGCATATCCAAATACCTGGGTGTCAATAGGGACCACAAAAGCATTACACTCACCAGGATGGGCTCCAGACCTCACTTTGCAGGGTCTGGGGCAAGAGCTGGAAGTTCTTCCTTAAAATAAAGCCCAGTCTGGCTTTTAGGCAGGCTGCCCATGGAAATGAGACTCCTGCAGCGGTACCTGTGTGAAGGAACCTTTTCTCCAGCACATTCAGATCCCCTTCACCCATGCAAGCTGAAAGAGGTTTCAAGCACAAAGACAGAAATGCATGGACATCGTGTTGTTTGGGGATTTAAAAGGGGGAGAAAAAAAACACCTCTTCATCGTTTGCTACTGTCAACATTCACTTTATTATTATTATTATTTTTAACTTTTTTAACCTTTCCCCTCCTGTTTGGCCTCAGAGTCTGGTTTCTGGACTTTTGGACCTCTGGTAGCTTCAGCTTTTGTCTTTCTCTAGGGATATCCCACAGTGTGGACCTCACATGGCTTGGAGATGCTCTGTGTGACTACATAGAGCTGGGCCAGATTTCCTGCATCAGACAGAGAGCCAGGAGCACTGAGAACTTTGTGCTGTCCCTTTCCTCTGCCTACCCCAGGTAAATTCACTCACTCCATTCAGGGCTCTCCTTGCTGAGGTGGAAGAAAACCTGAGAACAGCTTCAAAAAAGACACTAAAAAGGCCCCTATAGGGCTGCCAAAACAGTACGGTTAAACCTCATGCTTGATTTCACCCTCAAACCGTGGCAGCTCAGCAGGAGATAATGAGGAAAATACTTTGGTAAATCTAGCTGGCAAAAGCAGAGTTTTAGCTGTAACATCTCCAACTAACATCTTTTTTTGGAGTTTCTATGTGTACATACACAGGTGCGTGTGTGTATATGTATGTCATGATATGTTCCAGTCTGTTAGGCAGGTCAGGTTTCTTCACAAGATTAATTTTCACAGCTCTTCTTAACAGAAAGTATTATTCTAAAACACAAGGAAAAAAAATGTAGCTTTTCATGGGGGAAAAATTAATCTTGGATCTAGAGACTTTGCTGAAAAATTCCTTAATGCTCCCGGATGAATTTTTGCATTTGTTTGTTGTTTCGCAACAGCCTAGCAATGGTCCTTTTGTGCTTTGTGTTCGGAAGGGGTAGGCTTCACAAACAGCGTGGTTTCATGCACTATCTTTAATTAAATTGGTCAGGATTTATGCCAGTAACAGAATCCAGCCCACTGCAACTATATGTAAATAGATTCTTAAAAATATTGTGTGGAAAGTGACCTTCTTCCCCTAATGCCCGAGTAATGAAGAAATGAGGACTTTGCTACCAGAAACCCCCCCTTGGAGCACATTTCCAGAGACATTAAGTCAAGGAGCCACTCCAGCACAGCCTCCAAAGGGATGCCCAATCATTAAAATGACATTTCCGTGTCGTGTGATGAATGGTGATTGAGCTGACAGCTCTCCTCAAGACTGAGGATTTATCCCACCAGAGCACTGATATCAAGGGAAACAATCCCTTTTATTTAGAGTTTGACCCAGCTCTCAAGCACAGGGACATAGTGCAAAGGGTTGGTTTCCAGGGAGTCATAGGCTCCATAGCAGTGTGTCCTCGAAACCCTTCCACAAAGGCATATCTGGCTTAACTCCTTTGGGTCTCTTTCCACTGCTCCAGGAGCAAGTGTACTCCAGTCAGTCACAACTCCCACAAATCCAGCACCATCAATTTCAGAATCTGAGAACCAGAATGGATAATGACCCTTCACACCTGAATCAATGATATTCCTGAAGATGAGTATTGTGGGTCAGGACCTCCCGCTCAAAATCTATATGTGCCTCACACAAAGCCCAATATATCCAGAATAGATGACTGCATATGAACATCACACCCCACACCAATGCTGTGTAGGCTCAGGCTCTGAGATCTGGAGGTCTTTGTCTTATTTTGGAGACCTGTTAAGAGCACCAAAACCAAAAAACTGTTGATTCTTTTTGTGTTTCACCACAGCTAGGGCCCACCAAACTTGATTTCATCCCATCAATCCCTGTTTGTGAGCACACTACACTGTGCCAGTCAGCATCTGTTTGAAAAAGCAGCACTGAGCTGCTGCTAGACATCCAGACACTAAATCCTCAGATGCTCTAACCAGCTCTTGTCATTTGTCATGCACAGGACTGTCTCATCTACCCAAAGAGAAAAATGTGTAAAAGCTTTTATAAGAGGGAAGGGAAAGTCCAGCTGTTATAAATCAGAATTGCCTGCTAAAAAGCCTGAACCTGAAGCAACCAGATTATTTAAAAAACTCTTAGCAAGTTATTTCACTTCTGCTTCCCTCCCGTGGCAGCCAGAGGTCCCAGATCCCGTCACATTTGACAGCACGCAGAGCAGGTCCGCGCCATGCGAGGAAATCTCCCCACAGACAGTGAATTGCAGACCCCCTTGGAGGCTCCTGGGGCACTTAACTCAGACAAAGAAAAGTGATGTATTTAAGAGTTCTGCATTTTCTAAATCGCAAGGCAGTGGGGAAAAAAATGCCGGTAGCCACCAAGGCTCTTGGATACTTTGGAATGGAAATCTTTCTCCCTTTGCACAATCTCCAAAGCATGGCATGTGGCCTAATTATATAATTACACAATAGATCAGAATTGCTTCAAAGGAACCGTTGTGTTCCATCAGGTACATAATAAGTTTATAGTATCAACTAATTACGCTGTTATACAAGGGCCCAGAATGACTTTTAAAACCAACAGACAGATCTCCTAGGCTATCAAACACGTACTGTTTTGTTTGGAGATTTTTTTTAATACCTCATTATGAAGGCAACCTGTGCTTTCCTCAGCCATTCTGGAGGGGATATAAATGTTAATACTATGCAGAAAGCACTGGGTCTAACACTGAGCTGGTGCACATCATCACTGCTAACCTCGGTGGATCATTTTAAATGCCAGCAAAATCTGAGTAAGACTGTACTCAGTGGCTCAGTCTGTGTTAACTAAGACTGTGGGAACACAACCAAATTTGAATTACCATACTTTAGGCAGCTACTGCTGACAGCCATCCATCTCACCTCTCTCTGTTTTGAGCTCATACATTCAAACTTGCCAGAGGGACAGTGTAGGAGCACACAGTGATGGGCTCTGCAGAAGGACACACGTAGTTCATCAGCAGCTCATCAGCAGCTATATCCAGTTGCAACTTCACCCTCTCTATACACAAAAGGATACAGAAATAAAGGTGAATTTTGCCAAGATGATCCCCTAACCCACAGCATGCAGCATGCACACACTCTTTTTTATCTATTCAGCCTTCTGAGAGCAGCAAGAATTCCCCAGCTGCAGCAGAAGGTCCCTGGAGCTACAACTTTGTAAACTTTAAAAGGCTCAGCTCAGCCTTTCAGGAAGACATTTCTAATTTTATCCAGGCCATTCATCCACCCTTAATTTGCAATGAAAAACGAAACTGTTGCAGGGTTATTATTAACTATTGGCCAAGAGAGAATGAACTCCAGGCTTGGCTGACTCCCTCTCTAGTGGAAGGCAAGTGCATGCAGACAGCAGACACATTGCTGCTTTGCTTCCCAACCATTTCTACTTCTCTGAGCAAGGATGTTTGGTAGCCAAAGCAGCAGGGCAGCCTCTGGTTCACAGGTGTTGCTGTGTTGTCCAAGCTCCAGCTAAGCCAGCTGTGCTCAGAGACCTCTGGCCAGCTTGCAGGGCTTAGCCTTGTGCCCTCTCGACCTGCTCAAAACTGCCAAACCTCTCAGTGTCAAATCCTTGCTTTGCTAAAATGAATGGCAAAAGTCCTCCTGGTCTCAGTCAGACTTGGAGATGGACACGAGATGTGTTTCACCACCATCTGATGAAGCTTGTGTGTCTTCACTCCCAACACTCAGAGAGGATTTCTTGCAATAGAAGGACATATTCAAACCATCCCATCAAGAATCTGGGATCATCCTGGGCCTTGGTACAGGCCAAGGAAGCAGTGTGTTAGCCTGGCCCAGCACAGGTTCCCAGGACAAAAATGTGCATGCCCTAAGATGAAGACCCAGAGCCAGCCAGGTGGAGAGCCCACAGCCATACCCCTGCACCCCCCTACGCTGTGCCCATGAACTGGCCTGCTGATGGGTCATGTTTGCAAGAGGTCATTAATAATAAGTCTTCGGCCATGAGAAGTCTTCTTAATACAACAGGTGGACAAACAAAAGAAGAAAGAAATGACAAGAAGTATGCATGTTTAGTTGGGCTGGTAAACCCAACTAAACAAGGACTCAAACCCTTCTTAACTAGTAATATTGCAAAGGTCATTTCCTTTTTCCCTAAGATCTCTTAGAAGACAAGTTACCATTTTGCCTGTCATTGCAGCATTTTTCACTTGCTTCATACTACTTTTCCTCAAATTTAGCTTGGTGAAAATGTTCTTGCCAACCCAACAGGTACCCCCTTGCTCCACCTGTTTGTGCTTGCATCAAGGAAGGCTCCACGTAACTCCAAACAGCCCTTCATTTTAGGCAAAAATCAGTTTCCACTCAACATCTACCCAAGCACCTTATCCCAGAATTTCCTACCAATTCCCAGCCAAAAGAGAGGGGAGAAGGGAGGCAAACCAGGTCCCAGAAAAATATATCCAGGACACGTGAGTGTGTAAAGCTGCAAGGTACAGGGACTTCCATGGCAACTCTGTGTATAAACAGGACCAAACAGCTTGAAGTAGCTGCTTTCCTTGCAAGGCTGATGAACAAAGTATCTCTGTAGCTTGGCCAACACAGCAAGCCCCAGCCAAATGTAAATAGCCTGCAGGGCTTTTTGGCACTTTGCACTCTATTTTGCATACAGCTGGTAATGTTTTAAAGGCCAGACCCAGCCAAGGGTAATGCTTCCAAGAACAGAGCAGGAAACACTTTGTGTACAGAAAAGGGTCTCGGGAGAAATCAGTGAAATCTTAAGACCTTTTGTGTTTCTTTCTCCCTCTCCAAATCAGCATGCTTCATTTTCACACTAAGAATTTCCAGAGATCCAGGTAGGCTATCTGGATGTTACTGGGGTGCTTTGCCCTCCAAGCTCTCGGTAAGAAAGGTACAAGCTCGGATCCTGCAAACACGCAAACACTTGCTGTGTGTAGGTAAGTCGTGCTGAGCACATCCATGACGAGTGTCAGCAGAGAATTTGGTGAAGACAGCTGACGTGTGTGCAACACGTCAGAGATGACATCAAGCAAGGATCAAATTGTGTCAAAGCACCTAGGGACACCCTTTGGATCTTCCACAACTCTTACACTAAGAAAATACCATGATATTTCTAAATGTCAGGATATTGTTCAACCTTTGAGAAGACTTCAGCAGGTCCTGGGGCTCAGGATGGGTTGTTGCGATGGAGGGGAGCAGTCTCTACCTCAAACGCCTCTAGACCACTGCTCTCCAAGAGCTTGACCAAGAGCAGAGGATGAGGGTCTGGGAATTCTCCATTTTCTTCTGCTTACTGTCTTAGCACTACCATTTAGGGTAAGAAAAGGCAAAATTTGGCTCCCCAGCATCCTCTCCCACTCCCAACTGATGGAATAGAAAGCTTGGGGAGGGGAGGCCAACAGGCTGAGCATAGTCAGTCTGGGCACTCAAGGCTGAGGCAGGCAATCACATAGGATTACTATTGTGGTAGAAATGCTGTTACCATTTACTACTGTGTTTTTAAAATCACAGTGTACCAGCATGGGCATTTTGCCCACCTGGCCCGCTCCCTTCAACCTCATTATCTGTGTTTGAACGTGTTTGAACGTCAGGGCCATCATGTCCTAGAGGGAGATTGTCCTTCTGCTAGCTGTCCCACTCACTTGATTATTCAGGGCTGAAGGATGGGCTCTGGCTGAGTTAGCAGCAGCCATTGAAGCTGGCAGGAAAAGGGAGCATGTGTCAATAACTCAGGAAAGAGAAGCAGAGGTGACGTGAAAAGGAGTTATCGCTGCACCCTCATGAGGTGAAATAGAGCGCTCTGCTTATCACAGTTTAGTGTCCTCTACTTTACATCTTGCAAATGTCTGTCCTTCTGCAGGTAATTCATGCGCAGAATGTGTAAAGCCAGATCACTGCCCTCCAGACAGGGCTGGAGCACGCTGCAGAGAACTGCTGCTGTCAGATATTACAAAGGGCTGCACTATTGCGTCTGCACATCATGGGCCAGCCAGGAAACGCAGAAATGGGGGAAAAGTGGGGTTGGGATCTATAATGAAAAGTACCTATTTGACCTCTTCAGCTGGGGATGCTGTCTGTGTCTCACTGTTGGCTTTAAAGGCAACTGAATCTGGTCTTCTGTGCTCAGGCCTTAGTCTTCTTCTGACCAACTTTGAAGCATATGTGTTGGACATTACATGGGATGCCAAAACTCTGCTGTTGTCAGACACAAAGGAACCAGGAACCACAAAGGAACTGTCTTTGGCCAGGGACACGTGATGATATGCAAATGTGGCATTGTCCAGTCATAGAATTATAGAACCATTTGAGTTGGAAGGACCTTTAAAGGCCATCTGGTCCAATTCCCCTGCAATGAACAGGGGATCCACAGCTCCATCAGGGTGCTCAGAGCCCCCCCAGCCTGACCTTAAATGTTCCCAGGGATGGGGCATCCACCACCTCTCTGGGCAACCTGTGCCACTGCTTCACCACCCTTATCACAAAAAACATTTTCCTTATATCCAGTCTAAATCTGCCCTAAAGTCTGCATTTTGCAACATAATTGGCTACGCAGGAACTTAGTTTTGGTCTTGTTTCCAAAGGGAAAAATCAGTACAGAGCACAAGGATATACAGCAGAAGTGAAAGAAAGTACCCTCTTACCCTAAAAAGCAAAACATCCTTCTGTTCTAGTCCTGCCAAGTGATGAGCACACATGCAAATGTGTCTCCATATGTTCTTATACAGAGAAACTCTTGAACCTGTTAGCCAGACACAGGGGAGGATATTTCATAGACAGTTGCATTAAATGAACAAAGGCAAAGGAGAAATTAATTTCTTGGAATCAATTTGTCCATAATAACTATGGAACTCAAAGGCATTGTTTCCTACAGTCCAACAGTGTCATTGGCAAGCCCAAAGGTTTGAGGAGAGGTGATGGGATTATTCATGGAAAGTGGAAGCTTTTAATGCAGCCAACTAAAAAATAAAAAATATAAAATTTTAAAAAATGAGGAGATATTAATCCACAAGAAAACCAGAGGTCAATTTTTGTTTTCTTGCCATATATAGTCACGTATTGACTCTGCAGACAGTGACATGAGGGCAGTGCATAAGCGAACACGAAGTTACTCAACTGTGTAGGAAGCTTCACCATCACTGCACCAGCTATGGTTCAAGATCTCCACAGTCTGCTATCTGAGCAGGATGCATTCCAAAATGCTGAGAGAGGTAGGGCTTAACCCCACCAACGGTCTCCAGAGCCACTTGGCTGGAATCTGGAGGAGGCCAATGGATAGGTAGGGCTGGCCCTCACCGATGCCAAAAAGGACGTTAGTCTTGAAGTCTCCAGGAAGCTGAGACAGGGTCATTGCTGCCCAGCATGAGCTATGATATCACAACCTATCAGAATGGGAAGGAGGCTGGATGGCCTTGCAAGACAAGCAAGCACAAATGGCTAACAAAGCAAGATAAATATGCGACATAAATATGTGATGGTGCAGGAGGCGGTGCCATAAACTTATTTTATTGCCACTTGTCTGCAAAGGCCAACATAACTCATTCCCTTCGCCTCGCTCTGTCATTCGTGAATAATGAGATTGCCCAAGCACATGCCAATAAAAACCTCCTCATGCCCTGAACCAGGATGTGTGACCGCTATCTTGGGTAAGAAAATAAAGAGATGGGGATTTTTAATGGCAATCGAGCTCCTGCTTTCTATACCCTGAATATCTGATGTAGCGTTTACTGATTACCAATACAATCCGATATTTCATGTTAGTTCCTCCAGAACTGCTCTCTAATTTAGCCTCTGTCCTAAAAGACGAGATGAACACAGCTGCCCACAGCTCCTGCAGGCAGAGGAGTTTGGAAAAGAGGGCCAGGGCCTTTTTTCAGAGCTCCTTTCCATAGTCCATGAGGTTAATTTGCTATATCCCCATGCACAAGATATCAGTGGTCTGTAGCTGCACACAAGGTGATATATAGGCAAAGTTGATCCCCAGGACTGGTCCCCCTTCCTGCTCTTATAGACTGGCATTTGTGTCACCACAGTCACAGGGGAAAAGGGGAGCAGACGGTTCTTGTTGCCTTCCCATTAGTGGGTGACACAGCAGCATTTCCCCAGGTTGTGCAGCATGCATCAGCTGATACCACTGCCATGCTGCTCCATCTGGGCTGAGAGATGGAAGCCGTAAATCAAGGTGTCCACTGCAAGTCGTAAGGGGATAAAGCATCCACAGTAAAATTTCTCTGACAAGTAGTCACAGCTGAGATACCACTTGATGGATGGCGGCAAAATCCCCATTGTAAGTCAATGGTTTCTCTGTGGCTGTGAGCAGACTGAGCTCTGTCGTGGTTGTCATGGCATTAGGACCTTTGTTTCTTCATCGGGTACTTGTGAGGATGTATCCAGCCCAAACCCTACACCACTCAGCAGGAGCAGCTCAGGAAGTCTCCTCTTCCAGCTGCCTCCAGATAAGGAAAGTAGACTTTGCCACTTCTGAAGCCCCAAATATAAGGACAGAGACTTGTAGGAGTGGATCCAGTGGAGTCCATGAGGATGCTCAGAGGGCTGGAGCACCTCTCCTGTTTAGAAAGGCTGAGGGAGCTGTGGGTGTTTGACCTGGAGAAGAGAAGGATCTGGGGAGGCCTTACAGAGGCCATATGGTAACTAACGGGGCCTACAGGAAAGCTGGGGAGGGACTCTTCGTCAGGGAGCACAGTGACAGGACAAGGGGTACGGCTTTAAACTAAGACGGTGGATGTAGATTAGATACAAGGAAGAAAGTCTTTACAGTGAGAGTGGTGAGGCCCTGGCACAGGCTGCCCAGAGAGCTGTGGGTGCCCCATCCCTGAAGGTGCTCAAGGCCAGGCTGGATGGGGCGCTGGGCAGCCTGAGCTGGTGGGAGGTGGCCCTGCCCACGGCAGGGGGTGGAACTGGATGGGCTTTAAGGTCCTTTCCAGCCCAACCATTCTGTGACTCCATGATTCTATAATTCTATGATTCTATGATTAAGCCATCAAGCACAGAGGCATCAACTTCTGTCCCACCTTGGACACTCTGTTCTTCTTCACCTCGTGGTCCACATAGGCAGAAAAGAGCTAGGTCATTGCCTCATCTACCTAGGCTGATTTTTCCAGGACAAAATTCCACAACCAGCATCAACTAAAAATAGGCCTCAAAGCAATTTAATCTCTCTGGATGGGTGTATAACAAATTACAGTAAGTATTTTAAAAGTGGTCATACAGGGACCGTGGCATCTATCACCAGATGCCATGACACAGGGCACTCACCTTATCAGATTATGTACCGTAGAACCAAAGCCAATATCAACACTGTGTCACTTCCCCATCATTCAGGATGGGCTGGTTCCCAGGGATAGGCTCAACAGACAAAGGAGAAAACCTATGTCCCAATTAAAACCAAACACTCCAAAGGTTATTTTCAGGATGGTAGGAATGTCCTCAATCTCCTGGGAAAACCCCCAGCCAAATCAGAATGTACAGTCACTCTTTAATAAATATTCATCCTCATTTATGATAATCATAAATGTTGCAGGAGGAGCTGTAATAGAGAAAATAGTACAAGATACGGCTTGGGAAAAAGTAATCAGGGCAGGGCTTTCTGATTCTCTTTCTTTTCCTGGAAGTACCAGAAATTTCCTTGAGAGATTAGGTACATCTCAAGCATATCCTGGTACTCTACATATCAGTCCTTAGAATAATTTGGGTCCTAAGAACTGAGATTCTCATGGACAGTTTCCCAGAACTGAAAAATTGTATCTCATGTCCTAAGCCACTTATAGTATCTCAAAAGTAAAATGTACGTGCCTAAATACACCCAACTAGAGCAGATATATGGTTAGTTTTATTTTTATTTTCTGCTCCTTGCTTTGAAATTTTTCAAATAAAATATAAACTGTGGTTTTAGTCAGAGATTTCTAGGGAATTGCTGGGATTTTGGCAAAGGTTCTTGCTTTTGAGGCTGTTAATTCTATACTGAGCTGGATTTGCTGGTGATTCTCGCTGGTGGTTCTCTCTGGCAAAAGAAACAATACATCACAGGGACCGTTGCTCATGGCACATAGTCTGCTTGGGTTTCTCAGCTCACAGTGGGTGAGAAAGAGCAAAATGCAATCCTTCAAAAACTGCCACAGCTCCAGACATCGCCAGTTTTATGCACCAACAGTGAGTTTTGCTAAGTGAGTCTTGCCATACATTTACAAGTAGACTTGTATTCAGACTGCTGAGTTAAGGTCCATTTCTTTCTCTCCAGCTTCATATGTCATGCAGAACTCAATGACCTGAGCCTTAATTCTCCATCTGAGGGACACTGGGATCTGGCACTGCCTGAACAGAGAGATCCCACTAGCAGCCTCTTCTCCTCTCAATCCCATATGACAACTCTGACCTAGTCATGTCACAAACATGCCCACCTTACTCTTACTGCATGGGGTAGAACTGTCTCATATGCTGGGAAGAAAGAATCCTGAGAGGTAAATGAGTCCCATATTATCTCAAGACTTCGGTGCTCAGTAGGTGTATTTGATGAAAGATGGGAGCGGGTACGTAAAACAGTTGATTCTAACTTAAAAAAAAAAAAGGAAAGAAAGAAAAAAGGAAAAAAAAGTATTTTAAACATTCTATAACCTCATTTCTTCTTGGAAAAGGCTTGGAGTAATTTCATGACTGGCTGTGAATGATGCATAACTGAAGGATGCTAGAAAACCAGTCTTTTCTGTACCAATGGAAAAAAAATATGCATTACAATTCAGAGCTTTCCGCCCATATCTCCCTTTCTGCAGGGCCCAGCTACAGAGCAGCAGCAGAGTGCTGTGATATGTAATATAGCCACACACCACGCAGAGTTTACATGCTCAGAGCTTAATGCTCTAGAAGCAACCTACACACAGCAGAAGGCTGTAATAAACACTGCTGCAAGGCGATCCCATTCATTTCAGTGAGATTCTTCCCATGGGAAGCAAAGCGAATCCAGAGATGAAGGAAGAAATATCCAAACTAAGGTAACACTTGGATATGGTTCTTTTTCAGAGTCTGCTTGCAGGAGCTCCTGGCAGCATTTAGATGCACCTGCAGATGTATGGCTCGACACGGCACGCATCCTGAACACAGCCATCCAGGTGGGGATGTGTTGAAAGTCCCAGCTGCCCACGTTCAGGATTTCATTGTCAGAGAAGCCAAAGCAATGAAGGAAACAGTGTGTGCATTTGCTATATAGACTGTCTGTGTCCCTGCAAGTGATCTGGCCATTTCAGCCCAGAAGTTGCCTTTTGATGGCATTTGGATGCAGTCTTGTTTTAGGTTCTGTTGCTGGGGCAGAGATCTGGGCTGTACTGTGTACCCCCAGACACCCAGGTGAGGACATTTTGAAGAGTGTGGAGTGACAATTTGAGTGCCATGAGCTAATAAGCAATATCTGTGAGCCTCAGAATGCTGCACTGAGTTACCAAGCCTCCTTGTACTTCCATCTTCAGTCTTCCATTCCCACTATGCCCTTCTCCACATAAGGTACCACAGCAGTGGCAGAATATAACTTCAGCTAGGGTAACTAAGCATTCAAACTCCCTAAGCATCCAAATGTTCTGACATTGGGACAAAGATTTGGGCTTCTCTGTGCACGTCCCTAAATCAGTGCAGTTTCAAGAACTACCCCACTACCATTCCTTATTTTCTAATCCCTGAGGACTGACACAGTTCAACGCACCCAAGCAGCCAGGGTAACACCCTCCAGAGCTGAAAACATTCCCTTTGCAGCTTCAGTAAGAGTTGTCCAACCAGGAACATAACACACTCACACCCTTGGTAGAGGGCACAGAGAGGTGAAACTGCTGGCAAGCACCATGCAGGGGTTCCAGCATCTCGTGTCCTCAAACGGTCCTGGTTGAACACAGCGAGAGGGATCAGCTTGAGCACTCAGGAGGATTTCAAATGCATTTCACAGTGGGAGATGCTAGAAAATTACATCCTTTTGACACACATAGAGTTGGATCTGTAATCCAAAAGCTGTCACTGCTGCAGAAAGTGACGTGGGGAAAAAAAGTAGTGTGGCAGTTACCCTTTAGCACTTTGGCTTTATCTTCACAACAATTTGCCTTCCTTCTAATACAGATTAGATCAACACTGACAAAGTGGCACATGATGGAGTATAACAGTGTCAGACAGTCAGAGAGCTGATCTGATTACGTTTAAGCAACCCAGTCTGATGTTTTGGGGGTTTGATTTTAACGCAGAAGGCAGGGCAAATCCAAAACAAATGGGAGTAAGGAAGGTCTGGCCATTCCCAAACATGTTATTATACTTGCAATATTTTTTTCCCCATGCATTTCTATGCATTTGCAGCCTGCAGCCAAATTGGAAAGTTCTTAAAAACACATATTACCCTTTAGACCCTTACAAACACAATCATGGCATTTCTCTCCATGGGTAGATAGTGATAGAACAAGGGGGAATGGTATTAAACTAAAAACACACATGTCATGAGGAAATTTTTCACGGAGAGGGTGGTGAAGTACTGACACAGGCTGCCCAGAGAGGTTGTGGATGCCCCTTGCCTGGAGGTGTTCAGTGCCAGATTGGATGGGGCCCTGGGCAACCTGATCTAGTGCATGATTTACTGGTTGGCAACCCTGCCCATGGCAGGGGGTTGGAACTGGATGATCTTTGAGGTCCCTTCCAACACAAGCCATTCTATGATTCCGTAATTTTTGCCTACCCTAAGACCACATCAGCAGTTGGAATAGGTGGAACCATATTTAGATATCCTACTGCAGACCCAGCCCTGAGCTCTTGAGTTGGGAGAGAGATTGACCTGTCACAGAAAAGTCACACACACTGGATAGCAAACAGGGAGGATGGTCTTTCATTTTGGGCAGTAGGCATCCCATCCTCTTTGGTGGGATCCATCTGTTACACAAAGCCAAACTCTCTTAATGATCAGAACAGTTGCTGCTTTCAGAGCTACTGATTGCAGTAACCAGTCTTGAAGAGATGTCCACCTCCAAAGTGTCCATTTAGCAGGATTTTTCCAAGTTAGGCTTCCAAAATGCTTCCATGCTTTTTTAGCCACATGCTTTGATTTTAGCCACTAAACAGAAGATCAAGGTCTGCACTACTATACTGCATTTAGTACTTCTTAGATGCCTGGCTACGGTCTGTTTTTAATAATTCTCCAAGAAAAATGGGGCCCAGATCTTGTTCTGGAGTTACCCTGGAGCTGCCCAGTAGAAGAAGGATTAGGAGTGCCCCTGGAAATCCCTATTTTTCTAGGTTTCTTTGCTGTTATTGTGTCAGGTAACCTTGGTAAACTCACGCAACTCTTCTTCTGCCCCATCGTATCCATTAGAGAAGATTGCATTACTCCATCTTTCCTAGACATCCTCACTCAGTGCTAGGTTTTATTATTGTTGATATTTTCCCTGTATTGCTGGGTGAAGTACATCTTGGGGCAAGAAGGGGCAAAGTGTGAAGGCTCTGTTCTGCTTGGGTTTATAACCTCTTGCCTATTCAACAATGGGTGTAATTTAAGTAATGAAGGGGGCTGGAGGAGAATTCCAGCCCAATTACACATTACAATGGTGCTGTGATGCTTCTGGGAGACCAGCCAGGCATCTGGAAAGAGGTTCAACTCCCAGCAGAGGAGAGCTAACAGGACAAAGGAGAGAAGGCTGGGGAGTAAGCAGGACAAAAAATACAACCAGGGGAGGGTGGCCCAGATTCAACCAAGACATGGCAAGATTGCCAGCACCAGGCAGCGTGGACATGGCAGCCCCATGACCAGTCCCAGAAGTAAATCTGAGAGTTTAGGTGCCTTAGGTGGTTCAGAGCCTTGTACCAGGATCAAACAAGAGTCATAGCAGAGCTGTTTGCTTGCCATGGGACACCTTAGAGAAATTTCCAGACAAAGAGTCATCCCAACACAGTGCCTAAAAGCTGTGCTTCATTTTTCATCAATGCAACAGCAGGAACAGGATTTGTCTGCAGCTTACTTGCTACTAAGATGCTGTTAAAATCATCTCCCATCTTCTCCCAGTTCAGTGGATCACTGCTCCTTCTTGCACAAACTCCCAGGACAGAGGTGGGACTGCAGGACAACCTTCCCTACATTTTCCTTACATGCATGAGGATTCTCTGGCTGAGAACAGCAGCTGGGAACAGTTAATAGAGCCTGAACTCATGTCCCTTGCAGATGAGGGGTGGTCTTCTCTTTTTTGGCATGCAAAGCAGTAGACAAGGGTGCCCTGGCAGCTGCTGTTTGAAAACACTGCATAAGTGACTGTGAAGAGCCAGATGGACTTCAGCCCTGAAGACTTGAGTGTCCTATTTAGCCATGGAGCAAGGACGCACAAGTGACTGCAGCCTTTGCGTGCATGTTGTCTCATTATTCTCCAGCCCTGGTTTGGAGGACTCCATCCAGGCTGGATCCCCAGACCCATTCAGACCTGTCAACAAACTGCTGGAGCGAGTCTGGGGAACAGAGCAACGAAGAGCCAACCCATTTCACCAGCCTTCAGATGGTAACAATCCATCCCAGCCCACAAGCCTGCAAACAGAGAGGGAAAAGGCTCCAGATTTCATTCTTAATCCTTCAAGTTATTCATTCTACTCCCATTCCCCAGCATTAGGAAGGGTGATATTCCCTTATATGGTCAAGAAGAAGTGGAGAATATCTGCAATACATTCTCACATCTGCGCTCAGCCGAGCCTGGCCAGGGCGTCCCTGTGAATGCAGAGGTCGCAACTGCCAAGAGCTGTGGAGTAAATGCCTCCACCCTGCTGTGAAAGGCAGGCAAGGGGGATAAACAGATACGGGTGGAAACATTGCAAAATGGATTGCATTAAGCAACACTACTCATGGGTTTATGGTATCTGATCTGGGATGTTTTCCCGTGCAAGCTTGGAGCTCAGTGGGAAATGGCAACTTGAATATGTGAAAACAACAGCAAGAAAAATCTGCAAGGCCAAGTCCTTGAGAAGTATCTGAAATGGGGACATGTAGGCCCCCAAAGGACCCAAAAGACGACTGGTCCTTCTTTCTAAGATGAATAGGTGTAGGTTCCCCTGGTGACATTCTCTGACATCTTGGTGCCTGGTATTAGGGTCAAGGTTGTAAATGGTGGAGGCTTAGGAGAAAGAAGAAGGTTTCAGACAAGTTCTTTGGGGAAAAAGGAACAAAAGCGTTGGAAAGATCTTGCCGACAGAGAGCATGAGGGCAGAGTTATTCTGCTTCTATAAAAGAGTAGATGTTGCCACATTTCTCTGCTCATAGAGAACTAAATGCCGTATTGGAGTTTTAAACACCAACACCTGTGCCACCTCTTGGGCAGAGCCCCATGTGAAAGTTGCCCAGGGAGTGTTTGTCTTCTTCCCCCAGTAAATCTGGTCACTTTTTTAAAATTGCAGCATTCTAAAAAACGCTTTAACACGTTACCAGTGTTTGGGGAGCATCCTGTTCCAGAGCACAGCTTCACACATCAGAAAATGATCTGATTTTCAGGAAGGACCTTTCCTCCCATATAGCAGTTTCTCCAAGACAGATAACTTAAAGTATCTCAGCTCAAGAGTCTCTTTTAAAAATAAGAGGCACTAATGCATCAAATGTCATCTAGTGTTCACAAAAAAAAAAAACCCTCTCTCTACATCCTACAGCCTGTGCAGCATTCGGAAAACCTAAAGCCCTACTGTCATGATGAAAAGAGCCCTGATGTCTTGATTTTCTCCTGTAGGCTGTATAAACTGATGTTGCTGGCAGCACACTCTGTGACCTTCTTTTGGTCTGCCCTTCTCTTTCTATTAATGTTTTGCCCCTTTTTACCAGCTCTGTAGCAAAACCATCCCTGGCCTCCAAACACAAGCCTTCCCCACGTTGAAACACAGGTGATGGGACTGGGGTGCCTAAGAAAGGCTGGACACTGGCTAACTGAGCTCTATTTAGGAATAGGTAATTAGGTGTGGCTGCAGCGCTCCTAGCTTTCACAGCTACGATGAGAGACAAATTGTGTTCCTGTTGCACAGACATCCCTTAACTCTGCTCCTCTGGGGACAGCCTGTCTGGAAACAGCCTCATGGGAGGGAGGCAGGAAGGGGAGAGTGAATCTGGTCCCAGGAGTGAGCCAGCACAGGAAAGGGATATCAAGGCTCCTGCATGCCACCACTGCTGTGCTGCTTGGACATCCAGGATGTTGCTCAGAAACCGGGTATGGAGCACTTGGACATAGCAGTGAATAAAAAATAGCTTTTACTGTCAGCATCATGGTGTTTCTGCGCACTGCAGGTCAGCCCAGAAGTCAGAGGTCCTATGGTCTCCAACTCCAGAGCTTGGCTAGGATGCAGCCAGCAGCAGGCAGCAACCTCCCCATGGAAACTAGGGAGGAAAATTGTTTTAGTAAATGAATATGAACAGTGTTTTCCCAGCCTCTGACTACTTCCTTACCTGTTCTGCCTCCTCGTTGGCAGTGAGGACAGCAGGTGATCCATGTGCTCGCTGCTGCACCCACTGGGGCAGGGAGTACAAATCTGTCCCTTCTCCATTAGCAGACTCTCATCTTCTGCTTTTAAGAGTATTTCCCCTGGATCCAGCAATTCTATTCTGTTCAGACAGGATCCCAGCAATCCCAAAAATGTTGACATGTTTGTGTTTCTCACAAAGCTGCCCAGAAAAATGACATATCTCAGAGCCAATCTCTTCTGAGATACATCCTCTAAAAATCTGCCAGTTCCTGAGCGGAGACCTCTGATTTTGGTATAAATAAATATGATTTCATTACTCCGTGGGAGACTCTGGAAATCCTGTAAGGATGAAGCTGCCTTCAGCTAAGCCCCTTGCAAACACATATTGGAGACAAGTTCCCTTTTTTAAAGGCCATCACCCAGCCTTCATAGAATCATAGAATCGTTTGCGTTAGAAGGGACCTTTAAAGGCCGTCCAGTCCAAGCATCTCCAGGTGCGGGGATGGAGAGGGGAGAAATGCCCGCAAAGGAGCAAAAATGAGGTGGAAGCGCCCTCTCGTGTCCTCGAAGGAGGCAAAGTGGCTTTGTTATCTGAAAGTAGATGGTACGCGTAGTTTTCTCTGTTCATGGCAGGGGAGATAGACTCGGTGAGCTTTAAAGGTCCCTTCCAACTCAAACGGTGCTGTGACTGTGTGAAAAGGCAGGATGGGGGAGCAGGGAGCTCCCCACAGGGCTGCTTGCTCCTGGGATAAGTGTGGTGGCAAATGGGTGGGATCTGCGCTGGGCAGTTGGGAAGCCCAGCACAGAGCCCACCATGTGTCACTGACGTGTCACCAGGCAGAGAGGTGAGGGGAGCAGAAAGTGCCAGATGGAGGGACTGCAGAAAGTAAGCTGCATAGAAAGATAAAACTGGAAATGTAACAATGATTATAAATAAATAAAAAGCCTATTTTTGCATGCTGCATGCTTTCCACAGTGGGATGTGACTGAGACATTAGCTTAGGGCATCTTCCAAAGGAGCTTTTACCACCTGAACAAGGTCAGTGGGGAAGAGCATGGCATGAACAGCATCCACCCATTGTAAAGGGCTCTGACCAAGGTGCCCTGCCCCAGGACACACAATTTTGCTAGCAGAAGCCTTGAACTTCCATAAAAGAAAAAGAATCTCAGGCTCTGTCCCTTTCATTTGCCATGAGGGTGAGATGGAAATGGGAGAGAAGGTGGTGGATGCAGATCTCCATGCATGGGCAGCAAGCAGCTCTGGACGGGTGGTTCAGGACAAACCCTATGGAAGGAAAATTACTTAGAAATAATAAGTCAACAGCCTCCCATACCCACCACCCTCAATGGATTGCCTTCTTTGGGCAGCCCCAGAGCATTCAAGGGTGCCCTTGGCCATTTCACAGCAGAGGGAAGTCAGGGGAGCAGTGAGTGCTCCGTCCTTTGGAGTAAAGGGACTACAATGACACAGAAAGAGGAAAAATGTGTTATGGAAAATGCATGCAAATTGCTTGACAAGCACTGTATTTAGAGTATTTACATTTGCAGACACAAAGATGAGACAGAGAATAGGGCTGTAAACAAAGGAATGAAGCTCAGAAACACAAAGAGGTCATTAAAAAAAAAAAAAAAGAGAGAGAGAGCAAGAGAGAGGGAGGGAGAAACACAGCAGGGTTTTATTCCCACAGCAATCCTGAGCTTGCTGTGCCCCCAGCCACCACGTGTGAGCTGTGCTTGCTGACTCCTCTCCCTCATCAGCTCGTGCTGCAAATCCCAGTGGGACTTGCCTTGTCAGAGGCACGTGAAGCTCCTGAGGGCACAGGCTGCACCTCGCCTGCCGACATGCTTCCAGACATCCCCACACTGCTGTATAGACAGACAGCGGGGACGTCCCCAGAGATGTCCCCAGGGCTCTGCATGTTTGACAGCTGCCTGGGAATGCAGCCGGATCCACAGCAACGCGGTGCTGCAGGCAGCATCTGAATCCTTTAATATGCTGTTTGTCAGAGATGGAGATCCAGTTCCGTATTCTGAGCAGCCCAGAGAGGCTGTGGGGTCTCTTCCTTGGGGACCTCCAAAATTCACCTGGATGTGAGCCTGGGCACCCTGCTCAGGGTGGGTTGGAGCCAGAGCTCCTCCCAGCCTCAGCCACCCTGGGATTCTGTGATAAGAAGGGCTGTTTTCCCCTTACTTGGAAATGTTCAGGACAGCAGTCTGATGGCCCAAGGGACATCACACTCACTGGATTATTATTGTGCTGAAGGAGTTCTGTTTGTTATCTCCAGGGAATTAAAATGCATTGGTGCAAGGATGTGCCTTTCAAACTGCCTTACTTGTACTCACAGAAGGGTCCACTTTTCACTTTGCACCAAATCCCCTTTCCTACCAGCTCTGCCAGAAGATCCTCCTACGAGATGTGTACAAGCTCTCCAGCTGTTAGTGTGGTGAGGTGAACAAATAGACCCTGGATGGGATCTCTCATTTTCCAGAGACTCTCTCTCCTGCCTTCCAGTCTAGCTGTAGCACACCCCTGTTAGTAACAGCAACAATAATACTGAATAAATCTCACTCAGATCCCACTTCGTTATGCAAATGTTTCCTCCTTATTTGCATCTTTGCAGAGAATCATGCAGATATTAAATGAGATCTATTTATTTGCAACCTCATCAAGCTGGCAATGTGAAATAAATACATAGGGCTCAGGAACACATCTCTTTAGTGAGGATTTGTGGGCGCTGAAGTGTAACAAAATGGATATCCAGTCTATAAACCATTGCAGTCCACTGCAAAATGGCAAATACCTGCACCTTTCAGCCTACAGCTCATTCTGGTGTCTGACCTTGAAGTGAAACCAGGCCTGGTGAAACAGCTGAATTTAGAGCTAGCAAGAGTTACTCATGACACATGCAAGACCAGTGCAGTTCTGATGCACTCCCACTTCCCTACCCCAAAACCCTGTCTGGTTCCTGACCATGCACCAGGAGGGAACTCAGCCTGGGGACCAAGGGCTGGCAATAGCAGCTTCCAGCTGGGAAGAGGCTGAAGACAGGGTGGGGCTGCCTGACCCAGATGGTGGGGAGATGCCTCTCATTCCATCATTGCTGACCCCAGCACAGCCCTCAGATATAAGGCTGTGCAATGCCTACAGCCTCCAGTACAGGCACAGAGAAAAAAAGACATCCTGAGGACCACCAAACCTTTGCATATAACCCCCAAATATGCTTCAAACTGCATGTTTGCCAGGGAGGAGAGGGCAGAGATGGTGAAGGGCTGCTTTTGCCTTTCCCCTTCCTCTAGCATTCATCAGGGCAATGCGTATCCTCCAGCTCATAAGAAAAGGAGGAAAGCAGAACCTTTTGTCCCACGTGATGGCTGCACCCAGCTCTGATGTACGCCCACAGAGCACAACAGCACAGGATATGCATGCTGCAGTTTGCAGCCGCACACTCACAGCACCCCACGGCATCTTAGAGGCAGCCAAGAAATATTTCCTCCTCACCAGAAATGTACTTTTGCTGGTTTTAATTTTCAGAGCTTCCCAGGAGGGAAAAGCAAAGATACTTTTCAATGAGGAACCGAAGCCTGAGCAATCTGTGGTTTTGCATTATGCTGGGGAGGGTGGAAGGAACATCCACCTCCAAAGACTTCCATGAAACCACCTCAGGCAATCATTCCCTTTTGCAGGGAAGAGCCCATGAATGAACAACATGGCCAGCCCAAAGGGATGCTGCAGTTCCATGTGGTGATGATAAGACGGTTTGTGCATGAAAGACTGAAAAGATACAAGATTGAAAAGAAAAAGCAGTTCATGGGCCAGGCAGAACACCCTGGGGGAGGACAGTCATGCAGCTTTTAGCTACCTGGGTTTATCTGTACTCAAAAAACAAAAGTGGCTCTGGTTCTCTCCTTTCTGTCTTTCTTCCCCTCCAGTATCCATTTTTCACTGCTTCTCTTCTGCTATAAGTGCAACGAGAGGTTAGAGGATGTAGCATGTACCTGGACAACATGGGAGAAATTCAGAGGGATTTGAGAAGGAGTGTGGTTGTGGGTCTTCAGGTAGATCAGGAAAGCTTGAGGCATTCTTCCATGGACATGGATGTGATAGTGACTGCTGCTTTTGTGGGAAAGCCCACATCCTCATGCCCATAATGGGGACAGGGTTTCCACAGCATGGCCAGACGCATCACTGGCCATGAGAGGCACATTCAGTGTAGGCAACAAGCCCAGCTGGGTGATGGAGCAAAGCAGGTTTTAAGCAGGAGCATTTTGGGGGAATGAGTCACATCCTAAGGCAGTGAGCTCGCACACTCACCACTTTGAGATACACCACTGTGGTGCAATCACAGAAGCAATCCCACGTAAAGTATTAAAGGTTTAATAATAGTAAACAAAGGATTTTTACTCACAATAACAATCACCCACCAAGATGAAGAACAGCCAGATCCCACACAGGAAACCCTTTCCCCTTGGTGGCTGGCTCTTAAATAAGCCCAGGGTAGTCCCACCCTGGGTCCACCCCTCCTGGTCACATGGTGGGGGGGGCACAGGTGTTCCTTAGGCCAGCCACCACCCTTCACCAGGTGCTCAATCACTAATTCAGGCTGTGACCTCATGTTTCCCTTGCAACCACTAAAGGCTGTGGGCATTGCAATGAGCCCGTGGAGGTGCCATCACCAGACCATTGCCAGTTGACTGCCCTGTTCTTTGAGGAGATGGGCAGTGGCTGAGTGCAATGCCAACACAGGAAACAAAGGCCCACCACAACTCCTTGGCTTGGTCCTCTATGAGTTACGAGATGTTCATGTCACCTACAAGGTCCCCACTGAATGGCTATCAGAGAATTTCTGGTAGAAGAGAGAGATTGGGATAGGTAAGGAAACACGACCAGAAAACACCGGTTTGTCAAAGCAAAGGCCATTTCTGGGAAGGGCTGTTTGCAAGGACGGTTTTGACTTGAAATCATGTTGTAGATGTTCCATGTGATGAAAAATTTCTTTCGCATCTTCAAAGCTCCATGGGAGCTGAGTCCTCATTCCTCTGCCAGGTGTCTCCATGACATTGCTCATCTCCACAAACCTTGTCGATGGAAATTCAGGGTGTTTTCCACCCACCAGTCTCATTGGGTCCCACAGGCTATGCTGATGCTATTCTCAATATCAGACCCTAACACCTTAAAACAGGCCATTGGAGGTCTTCTCTCTTTTTGAGTATGTTGGCCCCAGTGTTACATTTCTAAGAGCCCAGGATGAACTTCACACACCCTGCAGGGGTGGACAAGCTTACCTGCAGTGACACTGGTGTTCTGGGGGACAACATCTTAACACCAATAAAATCCAAGACACTCATGATTCACTGCATTGACAGCAAAGCTTGAGGCCAAGCAAGTGTTGGATTTACCCTCAGATGTTCCCACACCCTCAGCCCTACAGCTTGATCCGTGCCACCTCTCTGCATCTCAACCTCCAGTTGAACCGAGGACTGTGGAATGTGAAAAACTTCTGCTTTGGGATTTTTTTGTTTCCTTAAGGAAGCCAGAGGCCATCTTACCTTTTGAAGTGGAAATTACTAAATTTCTTTCCATGCTATTTCCAGCCCCCACAAAATCCAGCCATTCACAGAACTCTCCCGAGAAAAGCCAGTCTCCCAGGCCTTCCAACCTGATTCCTACAATGAATAAATGGGAAAAACAACCAGATGATATTTAGGAGGGAGCATTCAGAGGGAGAGTACAGCCGCTGAGCCTCACCCAGCCATGCTGGCATCGGTTTTCCATCCAGGAGGCACAGGGAGCCCAGGGCGAGCATGCACGAGAGCTCCCACCCCAGCACGTGTCAATGCTATGGAGCTCATTAAAATGGACCAAGTGATGTGCCAGCCCTAAATGCAAAGACAGGTCTTTTCGAATAAGCCCCATTAGTTCCACATGTGCGTTTGATAGATAATTTTTTGGTTACTTAACATGAAACCAATAATTATGGAAATGACTGCGAGGATCCAGATCCTCTCCATAAGAAACAGATGGAGAGCTGAGAGAAAGCAATGCGGGAGACTTTGCAAGGGTTTTTCCCTCCTCCAGTGCACCCATCCTCAGTAAATTGCTGGTACAGAGCCCTGCCCAGCAGACCAAAGGGAAGAAATCGACCCTACCAGCACCAGTTCCCTGCACGCTGCCTTCAGCTGTAGGATTATACACTCGTTGTGCAGCCACGCACACCACATGGGGCAAACAGCTGTCCTTGACCCCTGAAAAATGGGGAGAACAACCTGGGGAGAAAGCAAAATTTAGCTCTTTCCTCCATTACTTGTAGCTAATCATGAATTCCCTGACAGGGGATCAAGTTCAGAGAAGACACATTGCTACCAGTATTTTCCAGGGGATGTTTTATGCATCGGTCTGTTTATAACTAATAGCAGATTGCTACACATAACCACATTGATTTATTCCCTCTCATGCTCACTCGCACCCTGCACCATCCCCACACACGGACTTCTGAGAAACAGAGCACAAATGTGCGTGCAGCAGGGAAGGAAAAAAAGAAGAGTGCACACACTTCTAGTGGGAATACAGCTGTCCCAACAACATTATACAACGGCAAACAGAAAAAGACAAAAATAAATAAATAAATAGAGGTGGTTGTATAAACCACAGTCCCTGTCTGGTCAGCACAAATGTGGGCTTAGGTCAGTTCATTTGACACAGCTAGAAATAATTGTCTGCGTTAACCATTAATAGGTCTCTGTTCAAAGTTCCCCACTCTCTGCCTCCATCCCCTGTTCGTGCTCCCTCTGCTTGCTTCTTGTGGCTGCCTGCTGCTGCCCTGTCTGTGCTGGAGAGCCCTTGGCACCAGTCCATCACTTCCAGTCTATGTGCCCCACTCTGCCCCATCCAGCCAAACAGCAAAAATAACAAAAAAATAAATAAAATAAAACTTGTTTTTTCTAGTGCAATGGCCAGGACATATCCTGGGAAGCTGATACAGCCTCAAAGTGCTCACAGTCAGACTTTTCGATAAGTTAGACACCAGATCTATCCTACACAGCAAGGATCTGCAAATATTTCATAGCTGTATGCAGCCCTCAAGTTGTCTATGTGCTTACTTAGTAAGAAAAAACTTAATTTCTGTGAAAATAATTGGTTAAGCTCCCATTCTTTCATATTTTCCACCATCTCACTCCCATTGGGAATCCTCCATGGCTGTCCCATGTATATTTTAATCAAAATTCACTAACAGTAAACATAAGCTATGTGGTCTCATTGGATTCAGCAGTGCTCAACATGTCTGCACCAGCATGTAAAGAGTAGAATTAGTGTAATAATATTTAAAAACAAAATATGACCCACACAGAGATAACAGCAGTAGAAAATGCAGGACAAGGAGGGGTCGGTGGAGGTGAGAGGTAGAGTTGTCACCCTGCAGAGGACCGTATCAGTGGCTTCACTGCATCATTAGTTGGAAGTATCTAAAGGACTTTCTAGCTCCCTTCTCATTTTCTTCATAGTTTGGGGATGAAGGGTGTGATTTGGCTCTCTTGCCACATTTGATATTTCTCTCCCCTTTCAACTTCAGCTACTCTGCGTCTAAAAGGGAGAAAAATCACCACTTGATTTCCTCCAAGGCCACCTGTCCTGCTTTCAGAGAACATGGGATCCACCTCTCCTCAGTTCACAGCAACTCCCCAGCACAAACAATTCATTCCCATCTTCCCACAGATGCTTGCCAACAGAGGAAACCCAGCGCGCAGCCGACGCTGAACACTAAAATCACTGTGAGCTGAGCTAGGCCCCCAGCAGAGACAGAAGCTGGAGAATCAGCCCACGGCACTGCAATCCTGGCAAAAACAATTTCAAAATACACTTTATCTAGTGAGTGTGCCTGGGAGCTATGCAGAGAATTGCTTCACGCAGCCTTTTTATGGAGGGAGGAACCGGGTAGCAGTAGCCCCTGAAATAACTCACGCGTCTTTTAGCAGCCTCTATTACTCACCATTGGATGGACAGCAATGTTCGTTGTCTCATGCTGTCAGCCCAATCCTTCTACTCTAAATTAAACAACTAAAAAGGAAGTTTCACATCTTCAGAGCCTTGCTTTGCCCACGCAACTAAAGCCCTTCCCGCCTCCACCAGATTTGTCTCTTGATAGCCCAGCAACTACTGAAGTCACCGGTGTTTTCCCACCATGGAGCAGGACATGCTGCACGATCCTTTGAGAACCAAATCTCACTCAGTGGGAAATAATCAGAAGGTCAGGGAGACCCTGGGGCCACAGGTGAAGGATGAAGGGTTCAAGCTTTGTACACGTCTAAGTATGAAGAGAGCCAAGGCTGTGCTCTGGGCTGGTCCTTAGGCACTGCTGCAGTGAACGTATCAGAGAGCAGAAGAAATCAGACTCACTGTACCCACAGGGTAGGGAATTAAAATCATTAATGTTTCTCAGGTTTTTTTAAGTGCTGGAATGAAAGCTCAATGGAGAGCTTTCTAGCTGTTTCAGTAAGATTTGAATTGGAACGCAGGGAGAACTGCAAGTTATTCTTTCCCAATGTAATGGCAGGTGGTCTGGCCACATATCCAGAGCTCTGTTTTGCACTAACTCACTCCTGGTTTCAAAGGTTTCTTGCTTAGCTTAGACACTTCTAGGTAAATGATTTTCCAGCTTTTGATGGCAAATGCAGCCCTTCTTGTTTATTACAAAACCACTGCACTATTATCTGTTCTTATTCACGCACTGGCTTTGTTGCTTGGTCAAGCTTCCAGCATGCACAGAATAAATCCCCAGAAAGAATTCCATAGAAAACCATATAGTGAGGTGCCAAAGCAGCTCTGTTGGTGATCATGATGCTTTCTGGGAGAAGTTATATTTGCTAAACTCTGACTTTGATCAGACAGATGTTACCTAAATTGGATTCCTTCAAACAATCCTAATGTTTCTTGTTCCTAACAGTGAGGTATTTTACTCATTTCATCCACACCCTTCTGCAAATCTGTCCACCTCTGTTTTGTTAGGAGAAGCAGTGCGTCCCCCAGAGCTGTTAACAACGTGGGGAGATGCCCTCTTTTACGGCTCAGATGAAACCTCCCCAGCAAAGCCACAGGCACTGGGGACAACAAGATGCACTGAAAAACCTCAGTGGTTTGGAGGATGAATGTGCGGCAGAAACATTCATCTAAAAAATCCCCATGCTGAGGAGTTCATTTTTGCTCCACCTTCGACAAGGATTTCAGCAGATTTACACCAAAATTAGAACCTAGTTTTGGATCTAGATGGTTATTTGTGCCCAAGCTGGCCTCTGAATTTACTTGTTGCTTTTATAGGGATGGATGAGGCCTTAATAATTGGCAACAGGGTGATTGGAGCAGGGAGGAGGCTTCGTCTCCTCAGCTCTTCAGTGCCAGCTCTCCACACCATCCCCAGCTGCACAACATCTTTTAATGTTTAATTGCAGCTTTGCCAAGGGACTTTGTCTCCTGTCTTGTACGGGAGGGGGAGAGGAAGGAGTCAGAAGCGTGGTACTGAAGAGCCCAAGGAGACTATCAAATGGCAGATCGCGGGTGGAGGAAAGCACTCTAGCATGTAAGTGATTTTACACATAAACCCTCCCAGATCAGAGTAGATGGAATGAATTAATATCAGAAAACTCCTGTAAGTCCTCAGAGACTGGGGGATGCTGTGCTGATTGTGGGAACTGTTCAGGGTGGGCTGAGAAGAGTATTTCCATCTACTGCGCCTACTGTATTAAGGCAAAAAGGTTATAAATGGAAAAATGGGTCCCTACTAATGGGCTTATTCTGCCACGATGTAAATCTCTCAGGGCTCTTCACCTGGGATTATTTAACATCAGCCACAACCACAGGAATGGGGAATGATTCCTGGACTGTGGGAGGCGGGTGTCTGTGATCTAACAAAACTGTGTCTTTTCTAACATTATGCAAAATGACCCAGAAAACAAAAATTAAAAAAATAAAAAAAAAAAAAAAAAAAAAAAGGACAAGAAGAAAGCAACTGGTGAGAAACAGATCTCCCTCCCTCTAGTATTGATTTCTGATATGTTAAAGAGGGCACACAGAGATTCGTAATCTGCTAAATGTTACCCTCACCCCCAAAAATTTTGATCATATCTGCAAATCCTGAATACAAGCAGCAGGGTGCCCAGGGGGCCAAGAAGGCCAGCAGCATCCTGGCTTGTGTCAGACATAGTGCAGGCAGCAGAGCAGGGGGGGATCGTCCCCTGTGCTCAGCTCTGGTGAGGCCGCACCTCAGTGCTGGGCTCAGTGCTGGGCCCCTCACTGCAGGAAAGGCATTGAGGCCCTGGAGCGTGTCCAGAGGAGGGCAACGAAGCTGTGAAGGGTCTGAGCACAGTGCTATGGGGAATGGCTGAGGGAACTGGGATGGGTCAGTCTGGAGAAGAGGCTCAGGGGAGACCTTATTGCTCTCTACAACTGACTGAAATGAGGTTGTATAGGTGGGGGTTGGCCTCTTCTCCTGGGTAACAGTGATAGGATGAGAGGGAAAGGCCTTAAGTTGTGCGAGGGGAGGTTCAGGTTGGAAAATTAGGAAAAATTTCTTCTCCAGAAGAGTGGCAAAATATTGGTACAGGTTGCCCAGGGATGTGGTGGAGTCACCATCCCTGGAGGTGTTCAAGAAACGTGGAGATGTGGCACTGAGGGACATGGTTTAGTGGTATGGTGGTGATGAGTTGGTGGTTGTAGTTGATGATCTTTGTTGTCTTTTCTAACCTTAACGATTCTATGATTCTAAGCGGCTACTCAGACACGAGTGGGAAAAAGCCCTAAACAGAGCCCATATTTAAGGCCAGCGCAATAGAAATCATTTATGAAATATATTATGCAAGCAACATGGCTTTTAAAGCAAGTACTTTCAAAATCTAACTACGAGTATCTCGTAATCCCATAGTCTGGATGTCTGTGTCAGTAATTAAAGAGCAATTACATATAACTAGTAGGTCCCTAGAGCTCTGTCTAAATTCAGAAAATGAGCCCCACATGACCTAATGTACTTCCAAGTGTCAGATCAGTCATTGCAAATCCAGTGCCTGAGATTTCTGCTGTGTATTTCTGAAGCCTGGAAAACAAGAACTTTTTTGGCAGAAGAGGGCAAGTGGTTCTTAAATCTCCAGTTACTGTCTGAATTCAGAATTGGTTCACATCTATGCAACTCTGGGAACATATAAAAAAAAATATCCATTTATGATGCACATACATAATTTCCATCAAATTATTTTTAAATGAGTTAAAGCTAAATCTTTTTCTG
This sequence comes from Penelope pileata, assembly GCA_013396635.1. Classification (NCBI taxonomy): domain Eukaryota; kingdom Metazoa; phylum Chordata; class Aves; order Galliformes; family Cracidae; genus Penelope; species Penelope pileata. Next base: position 869,915 of record WBMW01001864.1, read on the forward strand.
GTTCTTTCCCCTTCTCTGTCACAGATACAGACAGGGTGATCAAAGAGAATAAAAAAAATTGGTAGGCAGAGGTGGAAAAGACCCATTTCCTGCATTATTAGTAATTCGACTTAAAATGCTTCTCCTTTAACCCTATTTATGATGTGATGAGGTTTGCAGATGTATCAGCAAAGGCAAAATTTGTTTCATGGCCACTTACTGCTGCTCTGACCGTGTGAGTGGAGATGGATGCACTAAGTGTTGGCTTGTTTACCATGTATCTGCACATCCAGCACCATAACCTTTACACTCCTATTCCAATGACAGCAGACAGAGAACATGGAAAAAGCTGAGAAGCTGAGGCCAGCTCAGTCCTTTCCTTTTCTGTGCCATTCTCCAAGGAGCAGCCCAGAAAGCAGAACAGTTTCTCTGAGAAAGTCGGTGTCTGTTTCTGAACTGGTTGCCAGGTGGGTGGCTGCCCTACAATTGCAGGTGATTGTAGACCTGGGGCTTTTCAAGGTAGACTCCCCTTTCTCCACCTCCCTAACAAATAAACCTCACTCAGATAAGGTCTTTCCCAAGTACAGCATCCCAGAGCCTCATGTCTCAAGCTATAGGCAAGTACTTTTCTGTCACAAGTGTTCTTAAATATATCACTGATGCTTTATTTAATCTTGAAAACAAAGTCCTGATGCAAAACCTGGATACACTCAACAAACTTGCCCAAATATAATAACATAGAGGAATTTTCCCTCAACCCCAATGATGGGAATATTACTTGGTGGATAATTAAATCTTTTAATCTGCATAGTCTCTAAGGTGCCGTAAAAGAAAATACCAGAAGCTGGAGAGATATGCCAGTGAGGAGACAAGAAGAGTATGAGCATCTGATCCCCTCCTGGTTTCTCTCAACTGTTTCTAACCCAAATGCTCCAGGGAGAGTCACATTTCAACACAAACCCTTTAAAAGCTAATTTCTTTTGGTTACAACCCATAAATGAGATCAGATCACAACTCTGCCAAGAGTGAAACAAATAAGATTAGCAACAGTACTCACAGTGCATCTCCCTCAACATATAAGTGACAGAGCAGTTGTCAAAACTGCCTCTTGAACTTCCCCTTGAGACAGTTTAGCTCTGAATGTCCCAAAGTTGGTCAATTTTCAGTGTAAAAAGTCATCTACCTGGCAGGGTCCCACAGAGAGGAAGAGAAAGAATGTAGTTTCTTCTGCAGAGATCTCCTCTTTTGTCTTCCCTGCAGGTACCAGAGCATTCTGGACTGTGAAACCAGCATGTCGAAGCAAGAACATCCCAAGGTGAGAGGCACAGGCTCAGACAAAGTGGAATAGAGCATGCTCTGGAGATAGACAAAAACTTCTCCCACACTTCAGAAAGGTCCAAAGTATGTTTAGGTCATGTCCCTGAGTTTCACTTCAGGGAACATAGAGTAGAAAGTGATGAGATGCTCTTTCATCCCAAAAAGTTAAAAAGTCAACCAATGTGGTGCTTGGAGTAGAAGACGTGATGCTTAGAACGGGAAATTAAAGTTCAGTTGATTTATTAACAAAGTTATTTATGAGCCTATTTTGATGTTTGTTTGTTTTAGCTCATGGAGAGAAGATATCTAGCACAGACTAACGTCAATCCAACAGGAGGAAATCATGCCTTATCTCAAAGACATCCCAGTGATGTGTCCTGGAGCAAGTCCATGGAGGATCTTCCTACCCATAAAAACAGTGCCACAACAAGGAATCTCAAAGGACACCTGACCAACTTGGACACCCCTAAATTCACTCCACAGAGTAAGACTTTACCTCTTGCTCCACTCAAGACACCATCTCCCCATGGCATTTTGAGGAAGAGAGAGGCTGACACCAGGATCATGACGACAATCCAACCTCTGAGCAGGAATGCCAAATCCCATAAAGAGCCATCCTTCACCTCCTCTCTTCAGAGCATACAGTGGAAAGCACAGAGAAGTCCTACCATCATCACATGGAAGGAATCTGCTGCAAAGGTTATTAGGTGCTCTTCTTTGAAAGCTCCTCTGAAATTTTTCTTTGGGTGTCCAGAGTTATCCCTCATGAGTGGTTGGGCTTCATGGTGGCGGTTCATCATTCACTGACATCTGGCAGACACAGCAAGAGATCACCAAACTCATGCTGGGTCTCCCTTGAGATAGTTCTGCAAGGCCAGCTTTGAGTGATTTTATGTTATCAGGGGCAGGGGTCATATGTTCAATAAACTACTTTTTGCAATGATTCCTTCCCTGGAGGGGATTAGTTAGAAATGGGCAGCCTAGATGAGAGACAAACCTACATTGAGTAAGTAAAATACTCACATGAAGTCGTTACCGTATGGGATACTAATTCAGTATGAGATCCTGTCTGAAATGGTCAGGTCCATCTCACCATAAAATGATACCACCCCAATGATTACTGTTCCACAGAAGGGACTGGTCCCTTCCTTATGGGTACAGCAAAGGGCAACACTAATCCTTACTGGGTTTGAGACCTTCACTTTGTGGGGGTGGGTAAAGGAAATGGATGAATATACCTGACCCAAAAAGAGCAACAACGGTGGCCTCAAATGAGGATGGGTAGAGAAAATGCCACTTCTTAGCTCTGGAGACAGAGAGATGCCTTGCCTAAAGAATGGAGAAGAATTTTTCTTGGAGACAACAGAGCAAGGCCAAGGCTGGGTAAGGCCTACAGGACGAAAGTCCAACCACACACAATATGTGGATGCAGTGTCAGGGCCACCTTTGCCTCTGAAAAGCCTCTGGTGCAGTCGCTTTCCCCATAACGGGACTTTGTGAAGTTCCTCTCTATTTATGGGAATTTACCTGCTCACCCACTGTCATTTCTACACAGGAAGGAAAGATCTCCCGTGACAGACACACCATCATCTCCTCAGTGACAGATACAGCCAATGACTCAGCCACGGGCAGAAGCGGTGAGTTGGATTTATTTTTAGTTACTGGACATCATCACTACTCTGCTGCCAGCTCTGTAGTTCTAACTGAGAAGGGGCAACTTGGTCCTTGTGCAAAGCAGTATTTCTCACTTAATCCTGCAGCAGAGATCAGTAGGTGCTGTTAGAACTGGGCATGCAGGGGTGCAGACAAGGACAGGGAGCACAGTGCAGAGAGCAGGTGGCCCCACAAACGCAGCTGTACACCCTTCCAGCCCTGAACGGTCCTATTGCACAGAGCTGGCACATCCCAGCATAGCTGGGACCTGGGCTAGCAATGAGACCACAGAGCCATCCTGACTCCCTGTCCTAACCCTCAGCATTTTAAAATAACTGGGATTAAACCCTGTGGCAGAAGTACATCCATGTTTAGTTTGGAATGAGTAGTATCTGCCAGCACCTCAGCCTTGAGGAAAAGGGAGAGGTTCCTTCGTATCTAACTAAAGAGTCTTGGCTGGGCTCCTTGGCAGCAGTGGTGTATCAGACACAGTCATCTTTGGCTGGAGATAGGCTATGTAAGTGATCCCTAACACTATGATATCATCAGGACTACAGCAGGTCAGGGATATTTCAAGGCAAGAGGCATCTGTGAACAGGGAAAGAGCCAAGCTGAAGCTTTGTGTGGGAAAGCATTGAGTTTTACCAAAACTAGCTGTCAGGAAGGTTTCATAGGTTTGGGACAGAGAAAAACCAGCTCTCTTGCAATCCTGTAGTGATTGGATTTGAGACCAGGGGACCATCCTGCCTGCTTTGGGCCTGGATCAGGAATCCAGGACCCCACATCTCATCTGTTGAGGGTTTTTTCTTTCCTTCACACTTCTCCCTTTTCTTTCACACAAGAAAAAAAATAATCATGTGCTGCCCGGATATCAGCCACTGTTTTTAATTACCTTAATGCATGGGAAAACAAGTCTCTAACATGAGCGCACAGACAGATGAAGGAGCTGAGTTTCTGCAGTGCTGCAGGGATATTTTTTTAATATCAAAGCACATGAAGTCACCACGCTAACTTAATAAATACAATCACAGTATTAGCTACAGTGTGCCTTTTACAGCGTGAGGAACATCTCTTCTGGTTGGTGAACGATGATTCATGGTCTATCTTAGAAACTTACACCAAGCCCTGACTCAGAGCCCTGCAATAGCAAAGACTTCGTGTCCTCTTGGGCGCTGCTTCTTTGGAAGCAGTTGGTGTAGGATCCCTCTGCAGATGCATTTGCAGCCAGGAAAGGAGCTGGGAATATGAGAGCTACCTCTGATGTAGGCACTGGATTTGCTTAGACAGGACTTTTCTTAGAGACATTTGTAAGGCTTCCTAACAAAGTTCAGGAACCATCTGTCCTGTGTCTCTTCTGGGACAAGACTTATTCAGGACTTGGTCATTTCCAGCTGTGGAAACATCAGTGTTCCACATGCCGCAGCAGGAGTCTCCTCACCATCACCCAGGGAATGCCCCACAGCCAATCTTTTAGGACTGAGGAGTGGGCATCTAGCTGATGCAGTGACCTGGTGTCTTAGTTTCTAA
>WBMW01001865.1:11553-28267 GCA_013396635.1 Penelope pileata
GGAGAAAAGAAGACTGAGAAAGGATCTTATCAATGTCTATAAATATCTAAAAGGCAGGAGGCAAAGGGGTGATGCCAGACTCTTTTCAGTGGCCTGTGGTGACAGGACAAGGGGAAACGGCCAAAAAGTGGAATGTAGGAAGTTCTGCACAGCTATGCGCAAGAAATTGTTCACAGTGCAGGGGACAGAGCACAGGAACAGGCTGCCCAGGGAGGTTGTGGAGTCTCCTTCTCTGGAGATATTCAAGACCCGTCTGGGCTCCTGCCTGCGCAGCCTGCTGTAGGAAATCTGCTTTGGTAGGCGAGTTGGACTCGATGATCTCTATACGTCCCTTCCAACCCCTGTGATTCTGTGATTCTGTGATATACTTACTGACTAACTGATACACAGCACAAGTGAACACCAGCCACCAACTGATGCCCAGCCATTCTCAAGCAGTGGCAACAATCCCTGGTCAATTCCCCCCAGTTTTATAATTTCACATCATGTTATATTGTATGGAATATTCCTTTGACCAGCTTAGGTCAGCTGTCCTTGTTCTGTCCTTTCCCAGCTTCTTGTGCACCACAGCTCCCTCATTTGCAGAATAGAACAAGAAGCTGTTAAGCTGCGACATCCTTGGCTCCGTAGAGCATTGCTCAGCAACAACAATAATAATGGTGTGTTGTCAACGTTGTTTTTCTCCTAAAGCCAAAACATAGCATCGTAACAGACACTAAGAAGATAATCAATTCTATCCCAGCTGAAACCAGGACACAGATCGATTCAATTGAATCTAATCTGTTGTTGATACATTTGTGAGAAACACATGATTTAAGTGTATGTCAGAAGCCGCCAGACACTCTTATTACAAACAAAACAAAACATCTGTGTGAGATCAAACTGTTCGATGATTCTATGATTACATGAATCTGATTAATAACCAGTAGGAAGTACAATTCAGAATAAATCAAGAACAAGAATCAATCTCTATGAATTTTTAATTTACCATAAATTGTTAAAAAGATCAGACACAAGTAAGTCTGAATGGGTCAACTCTAAGGATGTGAACAGTGTATTATTTTGCCTGAAGAGGAGCAGAGAATACTAGAAAACAAATCATAGAACCACAGAATTATAAAATGGCTTGGGTTGGAAGGAACCTCAGGGATCGTCCAGTTCCAACCCCCCTGCCACAGGCAGGACTACCAGCCGCTAGATCAAGTACTAGATCAGGTTGCCCAGGGCCCCATAAAACCTGGCGTTGAACACCTCCAGGGATGAGGCATCCACAACCTCTCTGGACAGCCTGTTCCAGCACCTCATCACCCTCTCAGTGAAAAACTTCCTCCTCACATCTAATCTAAAGCTCCCCTCCTTTAGTTTAAAACTATTGTCCCATTAAAACCTTATCCTATCACTATCTACCCATGTAAAAAGAAGGCCATAAAGAGGTGGCCCTCCTCTGGACCCTCTCCAAAAGCTTGACGTCTTTCTTGTGTTTGGGTCCTCAGGCCTGGATGGAGTACTCCAGATGAGGCATCACGAGTGCAGAGTAGAGAGGAATGATCACCTCTCTTGTCCTGGTGTCCATCCCTCTTCTGATGCAGTCCAGGATTCAGTTGGACTTCCAAGTGGCAAGTGCACATCAGGACCCCTGAGTACTTTTCAACAGGGCTACTCTCAAGGAGTTCTTCTCCCAGTCTGCACACATATCTGGGATTACCCCAAGCACAATACCTTGCACTTTGCTTTGTTGAACCTCATTAGGTTCACATGGGCCCACTTTTTGAGTTTGTCAAGGTCCCTCTGGATGGCATCCCTTCCTTCTGCCATATCAACTGTACCACTCGGCTTCGTGTCATCAGCAACTTTGCTGAGGGCGCACTCAATCCCATCATCTATGTCATTGGTAAAGATGTTGAGGAGTACTGGTCCCAGGACAGACTCGTGGGAGACACCACTTGTCACCGGCCTCCACCTGGACACAGAGCCATTGACCACAACCCACTGGCTGCAACCTTGCAACCGGTTGTTTACTCACTGAACAGTCCACCCTTTGAACACACATCTCTCCGGTTTAGAGATAAGGACTTGGTGCGGGAGCATGTCAAAGGCCTTGTGGAAGTCCTGGTAGATGACATCAGTTGTCTTCCCTTTGTCCACCGATGCAGCCATTCCATTGCAGAAGGTCACCAGATTGGTCAGGCATGATCTGCCCTTGGTGAAGCCGTGATGGCTGTCTTGGATCACCTGCTCATCCCTCGCGTATCTTAACATGTCTTTCAGGAAAATCTACTCCATGATCTTCCCAGACGCAGATGTGAGGCTCACTGGCCTGTAGTTTCTTGGGTCCTCCTTCTTTCCTTTCTTATAAATGGAAGTGATGTTTCCCTTTTTCCAGTCATGAGGGACTTCTCCTGACAGCCACAACTTTTCAAATATGATGGAGAGTGGCTCAGCAATCACGTCAGCCAGTTCCTTAAGAACCCTGAGATGCATATCTTCAGACCTCACAGACTTGTACACACTCAGTCTGATGAGGCGGTCTCAGGCTTGCTCTGATCTTACAGTAGGAGGGATTTTTCTCCCCCAGCTCCCACCTAGAGGTTCAGGGATGGAAGGTTCAAGGATGGGATAGATATGAGAATTCTGGCTGCAATGTAGTCCTTGTTATTCTTCATGTGATAAAATAAGATATAAGGAAAAAGTGAATAAATTATGGGAGACAGAAGGGTAAATTTAAGCTTAGGAAAGTGCTTTGATATGATCCACCAGGTCCTATCAAAGGACCAGTAACTGCAAGATGTAAGCATTCAACACTTTCTCCCAGTATTAGGTCAATAAATGTTAGTCATCTGCTTAAACTCATTTATCTGTCTGTCTGTCATAGTGGCAAAGTAACGTAAGGTGCTAAGAAAAATAGAAACATTTCATTATTCTTTGATATAAAGAATTGCATTTATTTTCTACAATCTATGCGTTAAGAAGTATAAATCTTAAGTCTTTACAGGAGAAACCTTAAGTCGTCGTCTTCTGTGATTCTGGAGTAGCCCTACTTGAGTAGTCCCCTTCCTTTTGATCAGAGCAATGTACAGATAATATATAATTTTTAGAACAAGTAGATGTCTCCCTACATCTTGATGACTCCTACAATTTTTTTTTTTTTTGTATTAGTGCCTATTATCTCCAGTGCTGCTGACTGGGTAAGATGAATGATTCACTTGCTTTCTTCACATTTTATTTTAATTTTGTTTGTCTCATATGTTTCTATTTGAATATGTTTGGTAAATGAGAACATAACAGAGACCTGAGATACAGAGGCATTTATAATCCAGAAATTTTGGCTGACTGGGCAGCTTATGAATGAACGCATGAGAGTCCAGTGCTTAACATATGCAGCCTTTACTAACATTAATATTCCCACTGACTTCTATGACGCTTCAGTATGAAAGCTTGGATTAATAACTTAGACTGAGTAAAAACTGTAGAATGGAGTTCTCTGTTGGAAGATTGAAATATCAAGGGAAATAAGCAATCTATCAACAGACATAAAAGGCTGAAACTTTTACAGTCAGATTATGGTCTAACATAGACATCTTTAACCAGTTCCAGATCTGTCATTTACGTCTGCCCCAGATCTTCCTGCCCCAGTTATTCCCACTGATAAAGCTATTTGTGCAGTAGTGCGCCCTTGTAGCTTGGAAGGTCAACGGGGTCCTGGGCTGCGTCAAAAGAGGGGTTGCAAGCAGGGAGAAGGAGGTGATTGTCTCCCTCTACTCTGCCCTCATGAGGCGCATTCTGGAGTACTGCATTCAGGCCTGGGGCTCCCAGCACAAGAAAGACTTCGAGCTGTTGGAGAGGGCCCAGAAGAGGGCCACAAAGATGATCAGAGGACTGGAGCACCTCTCCTACAAAGAAAGGCTGAGGGAGCTGGGCTTGTTCTGTGGAAAAGAGAAGGCTGCAGGGAGACCTCATCACATTACTTAAATGGAGCTACAAACAAGAGGAAGACTGATTTTTTACATGGTCCAATAGTGACCAGGGGAACAGTTTAAAACTAAAGAAAGGCAGATTTAGGTTAGATGTTAGCAGGAAATTCTTTACTCAGAGAGTGGTGAGGCACAGGAACAGGTTGCTCAGAGAAGTTGTGGATGCCCCATCCCTGAAAGTGTTCAAGGCCAGGTTGGATGGGGCCCTGGGCAGCCTGATCAAGCAGGTGGCCATTAAGGTCCCTATCAACACAAGCCATTCTGTGATTTGTGGGGAATGAGTCTGGGAATTGTTTCAATTTAAAGACGTTTTGCTTTTTTTTTCCTCCCATCTATATTTTCAATGTAGATCTGTTTCTTCAACTGGCAGTTTTGGAGCCCCTGAGCAACTGTGCAAGCACAGCTGGTTATTTGGCAGCAAGTCTATGTGGAGAGTCTGACGCCTGCTTAACACTGGCACCATAAGAAATGTGTCATTTCACAGCATTATCTACAACCGTAAGAAGGTGTGAAGAGCATCCGTGATTGGAAAAAAAAAGTTACGAAGTTTTTAATTGCCTAAAGTATCTCAGTAGCTTTGGAATATCAAACACTTTTATCATTAGGTGTATAGGGGGCAAAAATCAACAGGCACTCTTTTTACATGTTACTTTTCCTCTTCTTAACCAAATTAAAGCAAAATTCTTAAAAATCCATAGTGGTATCAATATATAAAGTCATCTTTATGATATTTATTTAGGTAATAAGAATTCCTGAACATAATTGTAGGAACTTCATTAATTTCTTTCTGAATATCATGACTTGTCTTCAAAATTAGGATCATAGTTAGTTGATTTAGTCCTCTTTTGCATGTTTGTTCTTTTATGGGATAGGTGTCCTATGGAGAACTGTAGACATACAGCCTCTGATTGTATCGGAGGGAAAAAAAAAAGATGAAAAATGAGGATGATTATCCACGTATCTCACATTTTTGGAGATTAGGTCATCATATAAATCAATGCAATTTAATGTGGTTGATCTTTAAAAACTTTGAATATTTGAATAATGTAATTCAATATTTATTGTGTATCTTTGAAAGGTGAGATTGTTTTACAAAATAGAAGATGTTAAACTTCATTTCAACCTGATAGAAAAAGTAGCCTGCTTAATGATATAAAAATTCCATGATCTAGAGTAGATCCACATCTTTATTGTACATGACAGGGTTCTGCATTTGTAATGTGTTAAAAATTTTTAAAGTTACATTTTAAATGTTAAAATGTCAAAAATATAATTGGAGAGAATTTTAGTAACATTTTATGCAAAAAAAAGCAGTCCGTGTGAGTGCTAGTCTATTAAATGTCAAGAGACAGCTTGCTTCAGAATTGTAGTCAGCAAGAAAATAAAATACTCCCATCATCCAGTTGCCTCTCATTATTCGATCATTCAGTAAAGAGACATTTAGGAAATACATAAGTCTGAATGTGTAGCCTAACAATAAATATAAAAACGCATGGGTTATGAAGTGTCTAATAGGAAAACAGCAAGATCTCAAAATTTTATAAGTAACTATGCAGAGATGCTAGGATCATATAGTGTGTAAATGGGATTTTGACTCTAGCTAAAATTTGTTACTGAATCTTTTTAGTAAGTCACAAGAATATAATAGTAGTACTATAATAGCATTATACGTTGAAGCCTTTTAATGTCGATATCCATTTGCCACTCCTGTTTGCAGCATTGCCCAGGACTTTCCACTAACTAATCTCACCTTCAATCTGAAAATCCACTTACTGTAAGAGGGAGGCTTTTCTTTCTCCATTTTATTAATAATAATAAAAACACCAGCAAATCTATTTCCCACTCAGCTGGCTCTTACTAGGTTCAAAAAGCTGAATTGATAGAAAACATTCTTTTGTATTAAAGATACAGAATGATGTTATATGAAAGTTTAGTTTGGCCAATGAATAAATAAAACAGATACTTCCTCCTTCCCCCCTCATTAGATTATTTTTTTACACTTTCAGGCAAGAGTGTAGGTATGTAGAAAGTAGAAGTTTAGTTTTTCTCCAGGGGAAGAAGAGAGCAAATCTACTGTAAATAAGCTAGATTCAAAGTAGACAAGCAGTTTAAGGAAATGTTTTCCGGCTGTATTTCTAGTTTTTATTTCTTCTTTACTTCTTGTGATGAAAACTTAGAAAGATACAACTGTCCGAGTTCAAAACAGAAAATTAAGTATGGAGGAAATATTGCTAACTGAGAGTCAGTTGAAAACAAACACACAGAATTTTACTTATTTTTCAAAGCAAGAAGATGCTTCAGAAAGGGTTTAGATTTAAAAAAAAAAAAAAATCAATAAAAAAGAGTTTCAGTTTGTCAGTTCCCTAAGTCTAGTACAAATTCTTACTAAAAATTCAGGTATGGAGAAAAGATAAGAAAATTTTTTGTATCCACACACAAGGCGTTCATCATCAGATCTGCCACTGTCACAGAGGATCCTACCTAATTTGAGAGGTGTACTGAGGTATCTCCATGCAGAAAAGTCTTCTAGTGGTTTCTTCAAGTATAAATATCAATAAATTAATGTACAACGACAGTATATTATTTGTCTGTCAGAATGCTGTAGGTCTACTAACTAAAGAGACATTTTATTCCTTCTCGTCCTATTAAGTTTTAATTATACGTGGAAGGTAAAGAGCTTCTAAAAAGATTTAAAAGAAATATCAAATCAGAGTATCTGCAAACGTGCACCCTCAGAAAATTTGCAGATGACACCAAGCTGTGTGGTGTGGTTGACACACTTAATGCCATACAGATAGACCTAGACAGATTGAACAGTGGGCCCAGGAGAACCTCATGAGGTTTTACAAAGCCAAGTGCAAGGTCTTACACCTGGGTTGTGACAACCCCCACTGTCAATACAAGCTGGGGGACAGAAGGATTGAGCATAGCCCTGTTCAAAACGGTTTGGGAGTACTCATGGATGGTAAGCTGGACATGAGCCACCAATGTGCCCTCACAGTCCAGAAAACCCAGAAAGTCAACTGTATCCTGGATATATGATTGGTATATGTGAGGAGCTTTGAAGAATCAAAGAAGTTTGATGGAAATGATTAAAAAAGACATTGCTTCAAAGAAGCCCAGTGCAAGGAAAAGAATCGCTAGATTGAAATGTTAATAAGAATCTTTTTATGACTACAATGGGGTTTGGAGGTATCATTAAGTGCCTAGCATTGTCCATATTCTGTCTGCACACTAGACTGGGATTTTTTTCATTTCACACATCATTTGCAACTTGCTGCTGTGATTTCAGGAAAAAAATGTAAAAATTAATCTATATGGTTTAGCAAAAAAAAGAGAAGAGAGAGAAGAGATGGATTTGAGAAACATTAACTATGTGCCTTAATAACAGAAAATATATTACATAAAGAAAAACTTTTATCTTAATGAATAAATGTAGACATTTGAACACAATCTTGAAATTGTATCTGATAGAACACAGAGTATGTCAACACAAACATTTGTGATAACATAGGAGCAAGCATAAATGTAAAAAGCCAAATGCTTTGAATTTGTAAGGAGCTTTATGTTAAAGAAATCGAAAGAGATACAGGAAATCTTTTAAAACACTCTGCCTTAAAAATAGAACACCAATAAAAGACTTCCTGTTCACTGGAGCTGTTTGTGAATGTAACGATAGCTCAAGTCTCTGTCTAGCATGTTAATCAAAAGACCATCTTTATGCATAATAGGGTACTTTTTTAGCATGTACACGCACTGAAATACCCTATCAAATAGTCAGTGCTATCATCAGTGTACGAAGTTGCAACATTTGGAGAGAATGTTTAAGGGAACTAGATATCTAATACCTAGATGTTCACACAAAAGTCATTAAAATGCACAGACAGATGGAACATTCCCTCTCACAAATCTTACAATGTATACCTCTCTAGGCTTCATCAGCAGTGCAAGTTAAGGTGAAAGACAAGCACCTGTAGTCACTTCAGAAGCATCCTAAATACCTAATATTTTAAAGACTAATATCGGGTGAAATCAATCACATTCTGAAGTCAAATTGGACATATAAAATGGGAGAAAAAATGAAATGGTATAAATAAACGGTTTTAAGCCTGATCCAAAGTCACTAAAAAAAAAGTCTTTTTACTGACTTCACATTATTTCAATATGTCTATTAAAGATACCCACTCACAGAATCACAGAATCACAGGGTTTGGAAGGGACCTATAGAGATCATCGAGTTCAACTGCCTTGCCAAAGCAGGCTCCTTACAGCAGGTCGCACAGGTAGGTGTCCAGACAGGTCAATGTCTAGACAGGTCTTGAATATCTCCAGAGAAGGAGACTCCGCAACCTCCCTGGGCAGCCTGTTCCTGTGCTCCATCCCCTGCACTGAGAAGAAGTTCTTGCGCATAGTTGTGCAGAACCTCCTATGTTCCAGTTTGTGGCCATTTCCCCTTGTCCTGTCACCACAGGCCACTGAAAAGAATGTGGCATCACCCCTTTGCCTCCCACCTTTTAGATATTTATAGACATTGATAAGATCCTTTCTCAGTCTTCTTTTCTGCAGGCTGAAGAGACCCAGGTCACTCAGCCTCTCCTCATAAGGGAGATGCTCCATGCCCTTTATCATCTTTTACATCCTCTGTTGGACTCTTTCCGGGAGATCCCTGTCTTTTTTGTACTGGGGAGCCCAGAACTGGACACAGTACTCCAGGTGAGGCCTGGCCAGGGCAGAAGAAAGGCTGAGGGTGAGAGCCTGTATTGCCACTGGGCATTATTCCATCTTCTGTGCACTATTTTATATTTAATAAATATAAAGGAAACCTGCTTTGACAGGGCGGTTGGACTCAATCTCTCGAGGTCCCTTCCAACCGCCGCAATTTTGTAACTCTGATTCTATGATTCTGTACCACTGGTTACTGAAGGGTTACAGTAGGATTATTTCACTTTTCATTAAATCAAATTATGAAATAAAGAAATATATTATCTTTGACATTAGACAGTTTTCTGTAAGGCTGGTTTCATAGATTTGTAGGGTTTGGGTTGAGAAAGGCCTTAAAGATCATCTAGTTTCAATTGCCCTGCCATGGGCAGTGATACTTTCCATTAGATCAGGCTGCCTAAAGCCCCATCCAACCTGGGTTAGAATGCTTCCATGAGTGGAGCACAGCACCTCTGGGCAACCTGTTCCAGTGTCTCGCCAGTCTCATAGACAAGAATTGCTTCCATATGTACCCTCTTTTAGTTTAAAATCATTCCCCTTTGTCCTATCAGCATCAAACTGTATAAAAAGTTGCTCTCCGTATTTTTTACAAGCTCATTTTATGTACTGGAAGGCAACCTATGAGGTGTCCTCAGAGCCTTCTCGAGACTAAATAACCTCAATTTTCCCAGCCTCTCTTCATAGAAGGGGTATTCCAGCCCTCTGATCATTTTCATGGCATTCCTCCGGAGCTGCTCTAACAGCTGTATGTCCTTCTTATGCTGTGAGTCCCAGATCTGAACACAGTACTGCAGGTGGGATCTCATGAGAGCAGAGGGGCACAGTCACTTCTCTTGACCTGCTGGCTACCCCTATTTTGATGCAGCTGAGGATACAGTTGGCCTTCCAGGCTTCAAGCACACACTGCAAGCTCATGTCAAGCTTCTTATCCACTAGAAGTCTGGTGGGTACACCCACATGGCTACTCTCTTATTACCTAGACTGCATTCATGTCTGGGATTGCCCTGCCCCAGAGCACCTAGTGTTTGGCCTTGTTGAATTTCACGATGTTTCTGTAGGCCCATCTCTCCTTGTAATTTCCTTAGTGAAAGTGCTAAAGTTTTTGCAGGTAACATAAAAGCAGACTTTACAGCAGCACAAGTACTTGAATAAAGACAGAAAAATACCTCGGTATTTATTGTATTCATGGATAATAAGGTAAAAAATGTGTTGATTTGGACATTCCATGTTTTTCTTTAAGACATAATGAAGTTACTATAATTATCAAATATTGCATTTGGATACAAACAACTATTATATTTTGTACTGGTTTTGGCTGGGATAGAGTTAATTGTCTTTCTAGTTGCTCTGTGTTGGATTTAGGATAAAAGTAGTGTTGACAACACACTGATGTTTTAGTTGTTGTTGAGCAGTGCTTACACTAAGTCAAAGATTCTTCTGCTTATCACATTGCCCTGTTATGGAGGAGGCTGGAGGTGCACAAGAAGATGGGAGTGGACAGAACCAGGGCAGCTGAACCAAACTGGCTAAAGGGATATCCCATATCATATGGTGTCATACTGAACAATAAAACTGGGAGAGTTTTGCCTTGTTGCACTCAGTCGGTTGTGAAGAAGGTGAATCTTTGAAAGCCCACTGAATAAGGTACATTTCTGTAGGCAGGGGTAGAGGGAGCGATGGAGTCGGGCAGCAACTCAGAAGAACAACACAAAACAATTTATTGAGTTCGAGACCCACAATTGGTCCACTATCTTGAGGCAAAATTAGGCAACCTTCTGACAACAACAATCAGCATTACCAATAAACAGGTACTTTGGCACAAACATCTTTTCTTAGTCAACAACTTCGTCTTACTTATAGGCAGATTTAGGCAATGGCTCCTAAAGAAAATGAGTAAAAAAAAAAAAAAAATTGAGAGGAAAGAAAGGAGTAAGAGAAAAAGAAAAATAGAAGCAGAAGAGACAGGTTTTTCACCACATCCTCGGATCCAGCATAGTCTTAAGCTGGAGTCTTCATCCGTGGGTCGTGGTTCAATAAAAGCAAAATGTGCGTGTTCATCTTTATATAGTGCAGATGATCAGAGACTGCCCTCAGGGTGGCAACTCCCCTGTGTCTTTGCAGCTCAGAGTTCCAGAAGATTTGCGAGTTTTCAGCAAAGGCATGCACCCTTCTCCTCAGTAAGTTGCCATAAAAAGAAGTGAGTAGAACAGCTTGCTGCCCTGCCTCCTTAGGACCCAATCTGCTCTGTTGCCTTCCCTCTCTAGCCCGAGTTGTTGAGTCAAGTTTCCCATTGGTCTCTTACAAGTTGTCTGGGAGAGAACTGCTGCTACCTGGGGACTGGCTGGGCACGGGGTGGTGAGCAATTATGTTGTGAACCACTTGCTTTGTGTATTCTTTTTTTGTTACTGTTTTTTTCCCCATTACCTCTCCACCCCCTCCCCTCTCCTCTCCCGTTTTCTGTCTCCTTTCCCCTTTTATCCTCCTTATTAAACTGTCTTTATCTCATCCTATGAGTACTTGTGCTTTTCAATTTTCTCCCCCATCCTACAGGACAGGGAAAGAGGGGAGGAAGGGAACTTCTGCGTGGTATTTAACTATCTGCTGGGTTAAACCACAACTCATTAGAATAATAGCTATTCAAAGATCTAAAAAACTGTTCATTATGTTTTATATTCATTAAATATAAACTTAAAAAAAGATCTGAGAAGAAGTAAATTTTAAGAATAGTAGTGTTCATTTGTAACATTGAGGAACCTCTTTCCATTCCAGAGGGTACTGCACAGAACTAGAATAACTTTATTTTTCTAGTGTTTCTCTGTGCAACAAGTAGAGAAGAGAGAAAAATGACAAGAAATTAGGACTGAATGACAATATGTCTTCTTTCCTATTATATGATCACATGACTCTTACAAAATAGCAAGGAGAACAGTTAAAAAATTGTAATTTTTTATAGTATATACCAGTGCGAAAACAAGAAAAAAAAGATGATTATTATTACACTGACAGCTAGGTCCCTCCATAGTTCTCCAGTCTGGTATGGTGATGCCAGAATGTTGCTCTTCATTACTTGTTTATACTGCTGACACTGTACTAATGTGTGGAAAGTCACTGGATCAGCTCCCAGGCAGCCTCTGCATGGGTCATTCCAACTAGCAATAGACAGCAATGCACAAATGAACAACTGCTATAGAATTTAAAAATGAAAATTAAAAATATTTTTCTTTAGAGTATTTGCTATATGTTCTAGTGTAGCCATGTTTTACTAGAAGCGATATTTGCCATTTTTGACTTCAGCTGAATGGGGTTATTTTTCTTTGGAACAATTTTTATTTGTACATTTTTATTTGCACTTTTCCAGGCTTGTATTTTTTTTCCCTAAATTGTCTGTAAACTTTCTTTTCCTTCTGTTTTTTTTCCTGTTATCTTACTGAATTTCAAAGATTTAATGTTTGTTCATTAGAAATTTTCTTCAAATATCATCTGTTATTGCAAAGCTTTGATTAACTTTAAATCAATTTTTGGTTCTTAGAACATTAATATCCAAACTCCAATGCTTTACATGTATCTTTATTTCTATAACAATTACTGTTTTCTAGCTCTTATTGTCTTTGGCACATAAATGTTTTGTAATTCTAAAAGAAGACTGACTGCATTTTCCAGCTGAACTATAACTGAACTATTCGCAACATTATTCCTTTTCTCATTTTTCTCTTAGTGTGGGAACCTTTCTGAGGAATTATTTGACTTCTGCATTTGTCAGAGTTCCAGATCTAAGGTGCCATAAATGTTCACTGTGACTGAAAACAGATTGGACATTACATAACAATAAACTTTATAAAAAAATGTGACTGTAATGATAAATTTGTAAGCATCTTTATGAATCTGAGAGCAGTTGTGCAATCTTCTCAAAGTAGACTTGTACTGGTGCATGCTAGTTTTTGAATTAAAAAGTCATAACGTATGAAAATGTAAAGCAGGCAACAGTATGTCCTAATCAAATAAACTCCAAACCTCTAGAGGTCCCAGCTGTGTACAATTTCAATCTCAGGTTTTATGAATTCAGAAAGCGTTTCTTTAGTCATGTCTTAAAGGATTGCAACAGTAGCTTTCTCAAATTAGCATACTGGCATTGCAGATCACATTCTAAAGGGAATAGTGAAGCCTTCTGGCCTGAAGTGTAAGTAATTACGCAGCATGCAAAAGAGAATCCTTGTTCATTCATTCTTCCGCATTTTATTCTGAAGGGAAATTTTTCACAAAATATTTCTCTTAGTCATTTTGAGCAACTCTCATATTTTTATGTTCTGTGTTCTGAGCATAATCTCTGTTCTATTGATATGCGTAAAACACAGATTGCCCTCAAATTTAGAGTCTGATCAGGTTTGTTTGTAGGGTAGTTGCAACAACTAAATAAGGATCCTGTTCCAGCTTGAAGGACAGCAAATTAAGATCCAGTTTCAGATCCAGTGAAAATCTACACCTCTAATTTAATCTGATAGTTATTCAGGGTACATACCTACACACAGCTTTAACGTGGAAAATAGACTACAAATGTGCACATGGGATCTTGTCAAAAATAAATGTCTTAATTCTGGCCAGTATTCAGTAATTTATTTAAATTATTTAAGAAATTTGTCTTTTTTCTTTGTTCAATATGGATGACTCCACTATGAATTTCTCAAGTCGATCTGAAAAGCAGTGTTTTTTTAATCTTCATAGAATTATTGCAAAAGGACTTTATAAATATGCAACCCTTTATACTCAGTTTCTGTGGATTAAGCATGATTAATTACAGAAGGTATGTTGCATAATAACTGTTTCTTGATTTGAATATATCTGGTATGGATATTTGAATGTACAGGGTTTTGAATTAACCATATCTATGTTGTTAAGTTTTAAAGAATAAGAAGGTCTCTATTTCCATCTGTGGGTCAACTGGAATGGTAGCCCAGATGACTTAATATGCCTTAATAATTTTGAAAAGAATGCAGATTGGACATAGGCTTAAAGAGAAAGAAACCCCTGTCTTCTGATTATGAGAGGGGAACATAAAATCTGTTTTGTGCAGGTTTTTGACCAGAACTATTCTTGCTTTCCAAAGCAGTAGTGCTTTTTACAAACTCAGATTTGTCAATGCAGGCAGCATGATGTGAAGAAAAGGGAGTGGCAGTGGATAACCTTGATAACAATGACATAACTAACATATTCTAGAGATTTGGGATCTGGATGCTTAGATAGTTCAGCAAAATTAAGAAAACTATTGTCAGGTCTTTTCATTCAAGTATGACACAAAATTGAAACAATAACACCTTGATGTCAGAGAAGGAGGATGACACTAGGTAACATATTCCAACAGACTTTAGACAGGTTGACATTCCTTGTTTGGGAACTGAAAACCAAACTGCAATATGAGAACAATTTTCTAGATGAGAGAGACCTAAATGATGTGATGCCAGACTGTTTACCTACTAGATACTCTTGCCAGCTGCTGAGAAACAAAGGTTACTGTTACTTGCCAAGATGTTACAACTGTTCTATTTATTTTGGACACATTTTCAGTAACGAGGTGTTGCAATTTCTAATAGTGATGTGTTCTTCTTTTTCTTGTTTCATATACAGAATTAGAATACACTTCACTTAGGTTCAACAAAAAAAATTAAGAAACGAAAGGAATTTTCTCTGAGGCTAACTGTAGCCTCCTAATTACATTCTCATGCTGATCCCTCTGTAATTGATGGAGGCAATCAGGCATTTATCCTGGGGTGAAAGGCAGGGAGGGTTAAATTTAAGTGTACCAGGAGACTTTAATTAGTGATTCAAATAATTCTGTCTGGGTATTTGAATCAAGAATATTAGTTTTAAGAGGAAAATCTACCTGTTTGAACTTAGTTATTAATCTCACATACTGGCAAAACTGTTGAGTAATTTTGCAGTGTAATGAATTTAGAAAGACTACAGATAAATCAATTTCTCAATCAAAAATTCATGAAGATACTTGGTTTTTTTCCCTCACTATTCATAGTTTAGCATTGTTTTTGTGTTTGTTTGTTTCTTTGTTTCTTGTTTTTTTTTTTTTAAATAAAAAGAATGAATAAATACCCATACCTCACTGGAAACAGATTAGTCAGGGCACTGAGGAGGCTAGTCTAGATATGTTGTTGAGTTTTTTTTTATTGCATTGCTCTTTCATTTTGTCATGGCTTCTGTAGTCAATTTTACACTCTTTTCATTAGGTTATTTTCTATTCGTTCTTGCTCCTTCTAAGGGAAATTTAATATAGACTTTGGAGCATATTTTGGGGGGTCAATTAATGTGCAGTTAGTTAATACTCTCAATTTCACTATTTTCCAGTAACTTTTCACTTTCCATTTTGTTTCCAGAATTAATCACAGGATGTTT
The DNA here is from genome assembly GCA_013396635.1 of Penelope pileata. NCBI lineage: Eukaryota > Metazoa > Chordata > Aves > Galliformes > Cracidae > Penelope > Penelope pileata. The sequence continues at coordinate 26,646 of WBMW01001865.1, forward strand.
ATTTCCAAAAAACAGAATGTTATTTCTAACTGACTGGTAGAAACATCAAGGAGTATCTTTCTTGCAAAGGAAGTGCAATATAAAAATGACCTTTGTGTTTATCATAGTATCAGTATAATTTGTCATAACAAGAGACCTATTGGGTGAGATCTTACAAGAATACAAAAGAGTTAATGTTGAACTAGTCCCGTTATTCAACTTACTCTGGCATTGTGCTTCTACAAGCAGCTGTCTGTGCCTGATGCTTCAAAAAAAAAAAACTCAAAAGGCACCATAAAGCACCTGTCCATTGTTTAATATCATGATCAGGGAAGAAAAGTTCTTTCTGGACTCCTACAGATGATCAATTTACGCCCTGAAGCATATGATTTCATTGCAATTAGCTTGCATAACTGTAACTGTTATTAATGATCATAAAGTTGAAGCTTTGTGATGTAAATGTATTGGAGAAATGAACAAGACAATGTAAGAGGTAACTAACCTTGATTTCAGAAGGAACTGTGGGGGCCCAGCAACCAGATCATTTACTGAAGTGTTGAAAACATGATTTTCATATTAAGAAGTAGGTATTTAATGCAGAGAGGAGTATACAGTCCTCATTCTTGATAGTCAGTACCATGTTATGGCTTGTGAATAGTTTATCTAGAAGTTTGGACAAAAAATGTGTTATGGCTGACATACTTTCAAGTTGTTAGAAAGCGTAAGTGGTAACAGTCTAAATAAAGAGGAAAAAAGATTGTATGGATATCTTAGCTGAAAAAAAAGTATTTTTTTCTTTTTCTTCTTCCTTTTTTCTTCTTTTCCTTTTCCTTTTCCTTTTCCTTTGCCTTTTCCTTTGCCTTTGCCTTTTCCTTTGCCTTTTCCTTTGCCTTTTCCTTTGCCTTTTCCTGTGCCTTTGCCTTTGCCTTTGCCTTCATCTTGTCAACAAAATGCAATTAGAAAGTGAATGGAGGCTGTTGTGGTTTAATGCAGCAGGCAGCTAAGCACCACAGAGTTATTTGCTCACTCCTCAGCTAGTGCAATATGAGAGAGAACTGGAAAACAGTAACACTAGTTAGTTGAGATAAAGACACTTTAATAGGAAAAAAAGGCAGGAAAAGTAGTAACAGCAGTAATAATAATAAAGAGTATAGAAAAGGAATGATGCACAATGCAATTTCTCATCAACTGCTGACCAATACCCAGTCAGTTCCGGAGCAGTGGATGCCTCAGTTCTATTGTTCAGCGTGACGCAATATGGTATGGAATATCCTTTTGGCCAGTTTGAGTCAGTTGTTCTGGCTGTGTCCTTGACTTAATGTAAGCATTGCTCAACAGCAACAAAAACATTGATGTGCTATCAATATCATTTTTCTTGTGATTTCAAAACACTATTAGGAAGAAAGTTAACTCTATCTCAGCTGATACCAGGAAAGAAGCTTAGCATTATAACAGAAAAAAAGTGTGGAAAATAAATAATCTAGAAATGCTTAAATGTTGTCTTAGTTTCTAACAGAAGTTACTTCTCTCACAGTGTCTGGTATGAAGTTATGTTTCGATTTCAGAAGAGAAATAAAACTGATAACACCTGGCAGTGTTGAACACAGCCAAGGACATATTTTGTTCCTCAGTGAAGCAGTTAG
>WBMW01001865.1:28759-96061 GCA_013396635.1 Penelope pileata
CCAGGTATCTATCACAAATATCACCTCCAATGGGTCTAGACCTCACTCCAGAACAAGTGCGTGATCCTAGAAAGTTGACAGAGTGCTTTAAAGAGATCTGCCCTGATCCTGGCAATGTCACAGAGATACAGCTGGCTGCACTGTACTGGGACCTGGCCTGTGCCTATCAGATCCTCCGCAAGACTATTCAGCACCATTGAGAGGAAGGAAGTGCCTCTAGATCTGGCCCAACTTCTGCCGCTGTGCCAGTATCTGTAGCCTCTGTAGGTAAGACATTGAAAAAATGGATACAAAAGTCAAATTGTTTAGTAAGGGATGAAGAGGAAGCAGGGCCATCACATGCAGAAGGGAAGGAAGTCATAAAGGAGACAGAAACCCTCCAACTCCTATCACTGAATGAGTTACGAGATATGCGAAAAGATTTTGGCCACTCTCCTGGTGAACGTATTGTCACCTGGCTGCTCCGGTGCCGGGACGGTGAGTTCCATAGCATGAATTTAACGGCCAGTGAAGCCAGGCAGCTGGGATCTCTTTCAAGGGAAGGTGGCCTTGACAAAGCGATTGGGAGAGAGCCACGGACCATCAGCTTATGGTGGCAGCTCTTGAAGGCATTGAGCAGATATATGCCTTGAGGGACGGCCTGGTATGTTACCCAAGCAAATGGAACACCATAGAGAAAGGTATCCAGTTCCTGAGGGAATTAGCTGTGTTAGAGTTGATATATGATAGAGATTTCAATCTGGACGACAATACGTTCTGCCCAGATCCAGATAACATCAGGTGCATGCAATCCATGTGGCGGAAACTTGTGCAGGGTGCACCATCATCGTATGCCAGCACCCTGGCAGCAGTGAGCTGGAAAGATGATGAAAGGCCAACGGTGGATGAATTGGCTGGTAAGCTTCGACAATATGAAGACAATCTTTCTGCCTCTCTACGAGCCTGTGTCTCAGCTGTGGAGAAACTGACCCAGAAACTGACCCAACACTTTGCAGACAGAGTATCCTACTCCTTACCTGAAAGAACAAGCATCTCAGCTATTAGAAATAGGCGTCCCTCTGCTCGAGAGAGAGGACGTACACCACGTGCTGCTTTGTGGTTTTTCTTGCGTGACCATGGAGAGGATATGAGGAAATGGGATGGAAAATCCACCCCGACCCTAGAGGCACAAGTACGTGAGTTGCAAGGGAAAACAATCACCAGAGGAAGTTCTTCCAGGAAAATGGCTGCCCCACTATTCCGTGATCAGCTCTTTACACAAGAAGTGAGCAATGGCAATAACCAGGATTAGAGGGGCCCTGCCTCCAGCCAGGTGGAGGAGAGGGACAATTGAGTTTATTGGACTGTGTGGATTCAATGGCCTGGCACATCAGAACCACAGAAGTATAAAGTTCTAGTGGACACTGGTGCACAGTGTACTTTAATGTCATCAGGTTATAAAGGGGCAGAACCCACCTGCATTTCTGGAGTGACAGGGGGATCCCAAGAGCTAACTGTGTTGGAGGCAGAAGTGAGCCTAACTGGGAATGAGTGGTAGAAGCACCCCATTGTGACTGGCCCAGAGGCTCCATGTATCCTTGGTATAGATTACCTCAAGAGAGGGTACTTCAAAGACCCAAAAGGGTACCATTGGGCCTTTGGTGTCAGGGTACCTATGGGCCTTGGAGTCAGAGGACATTAAGGAGCTATCTACCTTGCCTGGTCTCTCAGTGAGAGATCCCACGAGTTCTACCTTTTTTTCTTGATTCTCTCCCCCATCTCATTTGGGAGGGCGGGGGGGTAGGGGGGAGCAAAAGGTTGTGTGGTGTTTTCAGGCCTTCTGGCTCAAATCACAACATAAGGATAGTTAATTACTCGCAAATTAAGAAGTGGCAGTCCACTATTTCCACTAAAAATGCTGTTTAAGAAAATCAGAAAGAGATGGACTTTCTTACAAAGAATTTGAAGATTTTATTCTGGAATGCATTGTAAGAAGGTTTTAGGATCACATTTATGTTGTATGATATTTATTAAATTAAAAAATTAGATTTAAGTCTAATTCTATGGCAGGTTCAAATGGTACTCTGGGCATCTAACTGCACCATATGGCCTAAATGCTGACTATTTTCTAAATATGCCTGAGACAGCTCTGAATTAGGTCATGGCTAAAACAGCAAAATCAAAGTCAAATTTGGGTCAAAGGACCTGCTTGTCCTTTCTGCGTTATACAGAAATAATTCAATGCATAAATCATGTACATCTGCATGGATGTCTAATTTGTGAATCATGTTTTTGCCATTAAAATTTCATATGTTGAGCAAAGTCACAATGCTCCATCAGTATCAAGTTATGCTTTACACAGAGAAAAAATGTCCTACTTACAGAAGTATATTATGTAGACTTAAGTATTAAATCCACATTTAATAGGTCCTTATGGTTTTTTTGAGATCTTTCAGTTAAAGCTGGATTAAAATTTCTATGTTATGCAGCTCAGTGACTGAATTCATTCTTTGCATTTGTTGCTATTTTTTCTCACTTGATAGCTGAGTTTACTGTAATCTTGTATACTGATCCAGAACAGTCACATTATGTTATCCATATGTAATATATGTTAGTATTGTAAAATATGTTAGTTTATTTCCAGAGCCTCTTTATCTTTTCATGAATATCACTGGTATGGTAATGGATCTCTGCAGACACGGTGACTTGGGACAGTCATCTGCAGGGGACTCCTAACATCTCAAGAATGCATCTGCATAAAGTTCAGTTTCTTGTCTTAAAATCTTGTCTTAAAATGCTTTGCAGCATTTTAGCTTTAAGGTTGTGTCACAGAACAGCTGAGGTTGGAATGAACCTCTGAAGGTCATTTGGTCCAACCCCTGCTCAACCCAGAGCAGGTTGCCCAGGACCATATTCAGGTGGCTTTTGAAGATCTCCAAGAAGGAGATAACCTCAGTGGACAACCTGTGCCAGTGCTCTGTCACCCTCACAGTAAAACATCATGTTTCCTCATGTTAATTCTCATGAGAGAGCTGGAGCTGTTCAGCTGGGACAAGAGAAGGCTCCAAGGTGACCTGATAGCTGCCTACCAATATCTAAAAGGGAGCTATAAGAAAGAGGAGGACAGACTCTTTAGCAGGGTCTGTGGAGATAGGACAGGGGGGAATGGCTTTAAACTGAAAGAGAGGAAATTTAGGTTAGACTTAAGGAAAAAGTTTTTTACAGTCAGGGTGGTGAAGCACTGGAACAGGTTGCCCAGAGAGATGGTGGAAGCCCCATCCCTGGAGACATTCAAGGTCAGGCTGCACCAAGCTCTGAGCACCCTGATCTAGCTGTAGATGTCCCTGTACATCGCAGGGGAGTTGGACTAGATGACCTTTAAAGGTCCCTTCCAACTCTAAGGATTCTATGATTCTATATCATCAGCAGATCTATCCAGAAGTAGAGACAGGAATTACTGAAAGAAGTTAACCTTTGGACTATGTAGGCATGTTTTATTTTTGTAGTAGAGCAAGACAATAAGAGTTTAGTAGTTTGTGTGGAAAATTAATATACCTGTTGGTATGCGTGCACTATAATTGTACTTCTGCATTATAATTGTACTAAGACTGAATCATAGTTCTATTGCAGTTTTTACAGTTTATAATCAATAAAATCATGACATGAACAAGATATTTCTATAACTATAGCACATTTGGGGAACACAGAGTTCAAATAGATAATAATTAGAAGATAGTTAAAATTAATGTCTTGTTGAAAATGTATTTCACAAGCTCATTATATTGTTCTTGTGTTAGAAATCAAAATCCAAGGATTTTTGTTTTTTTGACTCTGAGGGCCTTCACTCTGGGGTCCTCACGTCTGGATGTCTGGGTTAGGAGTGGCTCCTGGGAGGACCACTTGACATTAAAATTTATTCCTTCATCTGCCTGTGAAGAAGAAAGACAGCACTGTATTTTGGAGTTTAGAACTAGTCAGACAGATTGTCTTAGTACTCGGTCAATCCTTACTCTTTCAGCAGAAGCTGTGTCTCTCACATGTTACTTTATCATCTGATGGGATTTCTGTTTTGAATTAGCCATAGTTCATGCCAGAAATCTTACCTGTCTGTCACTGCAGGGTTACTCACTGAAAAGTGATGTTTGTATAAAAATAATGAAGTAGCAGTTTGGTCTATTGGGCTATGTCATTAAAAGCTACTGGCTATAAACACAAACACTAAGCTAGGGAGATCTATAGTTTGTGTGTAATATAATCTCCTAGTCGACACCAACTCTGTCCAGTTACAGGGGAGGAACAAGATCAGGCCATTTGTGCTGCTAGTGTTTGTATGAGTGGTGCGTGGTAAAGCACTGTTTTCTGTCTGTTAGATGTGCAGCCAGACATGTTTGTGTTATGTATGTGTGTTACTACAGGAGAGCACATGCTCAGCATTGCTACTGGACTCCGGATAAAAGTAGTCACTGTAGCCTTGCCTCCTGATTCAGCAACCTCTAACTTAGGAGATAAGAACTTTCAGAGTGATCATATATGTATTACCATTAAGGAAAAGTACATATTTTCTAATGCTGGTATACATATTTTCTAATCTCACGTGAACAGGGTGTGGTTGTGTACTCTTTTGTGTAATTGCTGTTTTCATTTACTCAGAGACAAATTAATCTTTATCGACCTGATTGGACTAGCTTATCTTCCTACGGAGAAAGAACTATTTAAAATACTGTGGGACTGTGAACTTGCTTACTTTATACAGACACCACCTCAGCAGAATAAACATTCAGATATGTGAAGTTTTACTTTTCGCTGTGGTCTGGTACCAGGCATGTTTACTTTCAGCAATAATTTTCCCTGTTACACCCTAAAACACCCCTGACTCACTCAACAGTAAAGATTACTGATGAAAGAAGTACAGCCCATCTTTACATTTATCACAGATGGCAACTTTAGGTGGCCAGACCATTCCAATGAAATTTCTCCAGTGTGACTACATATTATACTCAACAATTTACTACGAAACAACAAAACAAAGCAAACAAACAAAAATGAACCAAAACCCAAACAAAACCAAACCAACAAAACAAAACAAAAAAAAATAAACAAACAAACAATTTGATCCTGGGAGAGCTAAATAGGAATGTTCTTTAGTTATTTTATTTTTTTTAATTATTATTTAGTTCTATTGTTATTTTTTAAAATGGCTTTCAGGAAAAGAAAGGAATAGTGTTTGGTAGAGAGTATACCACTCACTAAGTGAGACTTTGTTTCAGAAGTTTTTGAGAATTAGTGAAGAGTTCTTCTTGCCTGCAATATTTTAATACCTTAGAAGATCTCATCTGGAGTTATTAGCAGATGGTTATAGAAAAATGACATAATTTAGAAAGAACAATTAATGTTGACCTTATCAATTCCAAAGGATAAGCTCATTTTTATTAGTTTTGGTGAGATAGTCTTATTTTCTTTTATGCCACATGTTGTTGTCTGGCTCTTACATTAAACATTTACTATTTTTGTTAGATTTTCTCATATCAATTACTTCATATAATTCAGTTAAGCAATTGTTATGAAAGTATGAAGAAAACGCTTCCCATAGATTTTAATTTTTATGGAGTCAGCCAATAAATTAATGGTTTTGATTTTTCCTCCCTTTACTTCAAAACACATGAAGATATGTATGCATGTTCCCATACATATACAAAATACATAAAGATATGAATGGGTGTTCCCCAGAGGTCAGTGCTGTGTCCGATCTTGTTCAACATCTTCATCAATGACCTGGACAAGGGGATAGTGTCCTCCCTCAGCAAGTTTGCTGTGGTGCAAAACTGGGAGGAATGGCTGACACATCAGAAGGCTGTGCTGCCATTCAGCAAGTCCTGGACAGGCTGGAGACGTGGACAAGAAGAAACCAAATAAAGTTTAACAAAAGCAAGTGTAGAGTCTTGCACCTGAGGAGGAATAACCACATGCATCAGTACAGGTTGGGGGATGACCTGCTGGAGAGAAGCTCTGCTGAGAAGGACCTTGGGGTCCTGGTGGACAATAGGGTGGCCATGAGCCAGCAGTGTGCCCTGATGGTGAAGAAGGCCAATGGTATCCTGGGATGCATTAAAGAGAGTGTGGCCAGCATGTCGAGGGAGGTGATCCTCCCCTTCTACTCTGCCCTGGCCAGGCCTCACCTGGAGTACTGTGTCCAGTTCTGGGCTCCCCAGTACAAAAAAGACAGGGATCTCCCGGAAAGAGTCCAACAGAGGATGTCAAAGATGATAAAGGGCGTGGAGCATCTCCCTTATGAGGAAAGGCTGAGTGACCTGGGTCTCTTCAGCCTGGAGAAAAGAAGACTGAGAAAGGATCTTATCAATGTCTATAAATATCTAAAAGGCAGGAGGCAAAGGGGTGATGCCAGACTCTTTTCAGTGGCCTGTGGTGACAGGACAAGGGGAAACGGCCAAAAAGTGGAATGTAGGAAGTTCTGCACAGCTATGCGCAAGAAATTGTTCACAGTGCAGGGGACAGAGCACAGGAACAGGCTGCCCAGGGAGGTTGTGGAGTCTCCTTCTCTGGAGATATTCAAGACCCGTCTGGGCTCCTGCCTGCGCAGCCTGCTGTAGGAAATCTGCTTTGGTAGGCGAGTTGGACTCGATGATCTCTATACGTCCCTTCCAACCCCTGCAATTCTTTGATTCTGTGATATTCCTTAAAATGTACCCTAGTTCCATTAACATTTAGTATTATATTAACAAGGATTATTTTTGCAGGAAATGCTTTCCTAATCAAAATTTATTTAAGAAGTATACTGAACAGGAAATGCTATTATCCTACAGCCAAATAATTTTCTCCTAAAGATAAAAAAAAAAACATATAAACAGTATTGAAAGTAAAAGCAAAAATAGTGGCAACTCGTCTCAAACTGTCTTTTATAAGAGAGAGCATAAGGTACCCTGCCTTGTGGCTTTACACAGGAGACTAGTCTTTCTCCTGAAACCTGGCTGTAGCCTGTAATGGTTTCTTAGACTTCATGCCTAAGTTTTCTTTTCTCTCATCCTTAGTTAAGAATTGCAGTAATATAAGCAAAATAGTAAGGTATAGATTTTAATACTTCCTTGCGTTATTAATATTCTTTTCATATGAACTTCCACATTTCCTGTTTGATGCTACTTTTCCATTCCTTTTTCATCTAAGTCAATGTTTTTCCATCATTTATATTGTTTCTGACAAGAAAAATGGCTTTCTTCTCAGAAGAGCAAATATTGCAGTGTTATGCAGGGAATATTACAATTCTTCATTTCTGTCCTCTTTCCTGTAACTAAGTTGTAGAGGTCTGAGTGATATGACTTCAATCACTTTTTCTGTTAATATTATATTTAGCTTTTATTACTATTACATTAACTTATTATTTTTATTATATTTATCTTTTCCTTTACTTCTCATTTACGCATCACTTCTTTATTGTCCAGCCTACTCCACATGTAATTTCTTGCCAGATTGGGACTCCTAGTTCCTCTACTGAGGACATGATTCAAAAAATACCATAAAGATATGTTAGAATCCTTACAGAGTCAGTCAGTCAAAACTTCAAATACCTCATGTCTTCTTCCAATTGCCCAACATTTTTTTATTATCTGTGGTCTGTCGTCAGGTGGTTAAAACATTACTAGCAATAGAATGATTTCTACTAAGGTGCTTTCTTTTTACAAGAAGTAATTAACTTCATGATGATGATGACATACTTTTGAGAGAATAAGGAAAACTTTAGGAATCTGTTGTTGTCTTTAGTGTTGATTTGGACTGCAGTGATGTTATGAAATACCATTGTGCTGATCATTGTACAAATGGATTGTACTAAAGTAAAAAATGTCTTTATCCAAAGCAGCCTGAAGTCTTGATAACTATCCAGGAAAAAAAAATGTTACACATTGCACAAGTAAATGGCCTTTCAAAGTTAGAGGTAATAGTATATGTTCCCTTATTTCATTCTAACTTGAGTCCCAGACAATTTCCAAGCCTGCTCATATATGCAAGTACTTTTGTTAACAGAATTTTACCATCCTAATTTAAATATAGATATATTCATATGTTTCCATATGGATGTTTATAGAGGTAATTTATACCTATGGTTCTAGAAGAAGGTTCACAATAGCATGTTCAATAATTGAAGACAAAAGATCATAGCTCATTTAGAAAGAATTAGTAATCAAGTAGTTCTTAGCCATCGGCAAGATATGAAGTAATGTAGCTTGATGGTGGAAGAAGAGTCTCTGAAAATTAAAGTCCCTCAACACTTGGTATTAAAAGTGCTATATAAACCAGTAAAATGTAATGGAATATAATTAGAGCAAAGCAGAGGCCAAGCATCCTTTAAATTGAGATTAAGCATATTCTTCATGACATTTCAGACATCATTAGACATGTATAATGTCTATGAAGAGCAATCTATGTGAAAGGATATCAGTAATTGAGCTTGACATCACCAGCCAGCTGAATCAGACTTCTCTTGTGATTCATAAGATATATAAATCTTCAGAAACATTACTTTCTTCTGGAACTGGAAACATAAGCCTGTGCAATAGTAAGTCACAGACTTATACACAAATCTCTACACTAAGACAACAGTACATCTGTTATCTTTCAGTTGATAAATGACACAGAGCATGAGGGGAAATGTGGGAGGTAATAGTTGGAAGGTAAAGAAATAAAGGTGAGAAAGAAAAGGGTGGGAGGAAAGGCGATAAAGATGAACATCTTTTCCGGATATCATAAAACCCAAGTCAATGAAGAGAGAAAAAAATACAAGAAAAAAGTGAAAAGAACGTTGGAAAAATCAGTATAGTCAACTGATATAAATTGTGCAACTGTATTCTGTTGTAGTATTATAACCATGTTATGAGAGTTTAATAATTTATGTGAAATAGTAAATATGCTGTAAGAGACCAATGGGAAACTTGACTCAACAACTAGGGCTAGAGAGGAAAGGTGAGGGAGCAAACTGGGTCCTGTGGAGGCAGGGCAGCAAGCTGTTCTACCCACTTCCTTTTATGGCAGCTTACTGAGGAGGGGGGCTGCACGGCTAAGCAGAAAACTGCTGAATCTTCTGGAATCCCGAGTTGTGCAGGCACGGGGGAGTTGCCATCCCGAGGGCAGTCTCTGACCATCTGGTCTATGTAAAGACGAACACAAGTGTTCTGCTTTGGTTGTCGATCCAGCACCCGCAGTGGTCAAACTTCCACCCATGGATGAAGCCTCTGTCAACTCACCACCCACGGTTGAATGTTGGATCCGAGGATGTGGTGAAAATCTGTCCCTTCTGCTTCTATCTTCTTTTCTCTCCTACTTTTCCTTTCCTCTTAACCTCTTTTCATTAATTTCCTTTACTAGTCATAGCCTAATTTTGCCTATAAGTAAGATGCCTGTGCTGAAGTGCCTGTTTATCCGTAGTGCTCATTGTCGTTGTTGTTAGGATGTTGCCTAGTTTTGCCTCAAAATTGTGGACCAATTGTGGTTGTTGAAGTAAATAAATTGTTTTGTATCGTTCCTCTGAGTCGCTGTCCGACTCTGTCGCTGCCGCAACCCCTGCTGACCAGGGTGTGCCTTATTCAGTGGGATAGCAAAGATTCACCTTCCTCACAACTCACCCAGTGGGACATGACATATGCTCTTGAAAGTAAATGATATCTGAGATTTTTGTCTGAGATTGTCTGAGATTTTGTTTTAAGATTTCTTGTACAAATCTTGTTAATTTGTTGATAGTGTTCTTAAAGAGGAAGAAAATAGCATACAGATGTCTACAGCTATCTTAAAAAAACTTTGAGGGACATCGGATAAATCTAACAGGAGTTAGATTTAAGAGTAGAGAAATAATACTAAAGTCAAAAATCAAAAATCAGGTCTTTGATTTTAAGCATATATTTAATTATTTTTTCTGTTCCTTTTCTGTACAAATTTTTCTTAGCTAATACGTAAGTGAATAATTCAAACTGAATCAGTTTTCAAGTATAAACAAATCAATGAAATCTAGGATGTGCATGTCTAAATGTCTAACTAATCAACTCCCTTTTAATTTTTTCATTGTATGAACTCATAGAACTAAAATGGAATTTCTAGCTATTTGTCTTTCTTCTTGTTTTTATATACAATTTCTTTTTCCTAAAGATCTCTAGTCATTTGTTGGAATGTTAGCACCTGCAAAATGAATAGATTTATAATGCTCTATTATAAAATATAATTTGTCATTTAAAACTGTGTATCTATTATTTAAATCTATTATCTCAGATACTAAATTTGATATTAGTCACAAGTGGTTTTGAGAGATGAAAGAAATTGAGCAGCATCTTATTCAAGAGAAAAAACAGGGGGAATCACCATAAACACAAAGGAATAAAACAACAGTAACATAGCTTTTTAAAATGGCATTTAAATTAACTTCTTTAACGTAGAGGATTGGTCTGAAAGTAATGCCTCCTATTTTATTACGTTGGGCCACAATGTCAGAGGCTGATGTTAGGGGTATGACAGCAGAGGTTGAACCTTCCCACCAACATTCTGTTACATTTTGTTACTATACAACAGATGACAGCAGAGGAGCAGTTTGACAAAATGATGTCTGACATGGAAGTGTGTATAACACAAAAGCATGGAGTCAAATAGCTCCATGCCAAAAAAATTGTACCCATGAATTGAATGTTGAATATTTCTGGAGACCAAACAGTGGATGTCAGCACAGTGAAAGTAAGACTGCATGGGCAACATTTCCCTAGCAACAATGCCACCACAGCAACTGTGAAACAGTGTGTCACCTTTGCAGATTTTTGCGAGCGTGGTATACTGTCTCTTGTTTATCACTGGTGAAAATGCATAGCTAATGGTGGTAACTATATTGAAAAGTAGTGTTCTGTAGTTGAGAATTTTCTCTATCAACTAGTGTTATTGTGCTTTTTGTTGTAGTTTCCATGGAAATAAATAGGAGGCATTACTTTTGGCTAAATCTGAGTATAAAAGTAATGAAGCACAGATGAAAATATTTTATGGATAAAAAAAAGTAATGTATCCACTGCTTTGTTGCATGACTTGAGCAAGTCAGATTAGATTGTGAGTATTCATTAACAAATATTAATTCAATGTTCTTATACTTTGTTCTTACCTCTGTACAGTCATACACTGTGCATTACACAGTAGCACAGAACTCTCATATGCATATGCAGATGTCTGCAGATGTATTCTGAACTGATTCAATAAATTCACAAACATTACTTGCATGCACACAGATAATATATATATGTCAGATGTGTGCATTACTGTTTGCAAGCTCACACTAGCAAGTTCTCATTATGAGTAAAATATCCTTTGTTCACTGTTAGCTAACAGAGATCAGTATGAAGTAGAAGACACCATTAAGGTTTACTGTGACTTTCCTCACAGCATCTAATTTATAGGTCTGTATCATTATTTAGAAGCTTGTGTTAAAAAGCAGATGCATTACTCATTTCACTGAAACCAATGAAATAACAACAGAGTTTAACTAGTGTAAGGAGATGATGTATCAGGTCCATTATATGGACTGTAGTTTTCATATTTGGCTTTTGAACGCTATGATTCCTCTTTATCTCTGAAATGCTTATTGCTACTATTTAACAGTTGTTGAGCTTCATAAAGACATTAAGTTCAGTAATATTTAGCTCTGGCACTTAAATTAGAATGAATCAAAAAGGAAAGGATGTAGAAAATGAAAGTGATACCTTATATAAAATATTTTGAGAAATAACAGAAATATTATTTGTAATTAATTTATTTCAGTGGCACCATTTGTGCTTTTATTGCTGCAATTCTTGAATTTCCATTAGAGACTATTTAAGTATTGTTATCTTAGTTATACAATGTGTCTTCAGACTAAAATTTAATGTGCAAATAACTTGAAGTGAAAGATGTCTGAACAGATGTAACTTTGCAGAGCTTCTTATAAAACTGAATTTTTAATTTCTGTTTTTAAGGACATGAAGGTTAACTTCGTATAGCCCTCATATGGTTTTATATTCTCTGCCATTTCTTTGCTAATGAACAGTCAGTAGTAAAAAAAATAAGAAATTGTTCATTTTATTCTTGTATTAAAAATAATAATTAAACTGTTTAAAAGTATGATGTAAATATACTGAAGAAGCAGTGCAACTAGCAACTCTAGGGCATCATTCTCTACAGGATTTTTAGCATTTTTCTAAGGTACATTTCACAAGAGCCCAAGTACTTCACAAAGAGGATTTTGTTAAGCCCTGACAGTTTTGCTATATGCAGAGTTCCTTTCAAGTTCTTCTGCAGAACTAAACATGAATAATATATTTTATACCTCACATGTTAGTAGCCTTAAACATTTGAAAAAGAGTCTGAACATAAAGAGTTAATTAAACTCAGTAAATTTTTCAAACTGCTTGTGAGAAACTAATGTTACAAAGGTAACATAGAAGATAAAAATGCCATCCATGTATTCTGAGGCACAGATAATCATGCCTCTGACAACTGGATAATGTTTGGTCATTATGCTGAATAAAAAGCAATAATTGCATATTAAAGAATATGAATTATGTAATTTAGATTGCACTAATAGAGTTCACAAATTCCTAAAACTGAACAAATTTTCTATGAGCAATGTTCAAAATATTCACATAATATTCTTTTTGTGTTGATATTTCCCTTTGACATTCTGTATTTTTCAGTGGTTAGCAACTACAAATTGACTTAATATGTATCTTCTAAAACAGGGTGTAAATTGTTAGTGCATTTTAAAGAATCTTGGATAAATGAAAAAGCCTAGATTCTTTATTATGTATTTTAAATCTTGTTTAACAGTGAGAAAGGTTATTTAGACTCTTCTTCAAAATCAGGTTCAGCCTGACTAGAAACATAAAAAAAGCTAAAATGAAAACAACAAATTAGCACAGAGTGAAAACAAAGAAGCAAATAACCTTTATTGAAGTCCCAAATACAGCTTTTTTCAAGAACTCTGTCCTTAATTTCTGTTTATGTAACACTGCTTATTCTAACTCCATAAAATTTTAAATGATTTTCAAGTAAGAAGTCTATCAGAAGTTGCTGCTTTCCTTTTTTTAAACTTCTTTGACAAGATAACGGATTAATCAACCATATTGATAAGATCTGAGAAGAGCAGTACCATTATTTCTATTATTCAGTTAAACACACAAGCACAAAATTTTATATTTTTATTTTTTTCTGCTCTGGTTGAGAAAAGAATCAGAGCCTAAAAAATGGGCCTGTGAAAAGATTGTCCAGACAGTCCATCCTGAATTTCTGTTGCAGCTACCACCAGCAAAGCAGCAGTGAGAGCCCACATTTCAACTATACTGTATTAGCAACAACTACCATGGGCTGAAGGTTGACCCTAATGCAACAGACTGAAGTGGTGCAGCTGTGACATGGGCTGCTCCTTGTGAACTGGAGTCCTGTTCATCTCTGTGTAACTTGTGTCCTCAGTGGCATGACAGTTATGCCTGTTGGTCCAAGTACTGCCAGGATCACAGATCTCAAACTATAAAAAATAAATATACAGCATATATATAATAAACGTCAAATTTTGGTAAAGATAATTTAGAATTAATAAAACACAAAAATGACTGAAAGAGAAAGGAAAATTGTATGATCTAGAGAGAGAATATAAAAATGAGCCTATTTATCTGGTAGACTGGTGTAATTCCACAGCAAATCTTTTAACAGATTTGAACTGTTTCTGCTTTTATATTTTTAGTATAAAATGGCAAACAATTTTCAATATGTTCAGGATTAGTGAATGAAATAATACCAGGCTTACTGATTAGGTACTCATCTGGATTAAAAATAGCTGCAATAAATGTTAATCTCTTCTGTTTTCAATGTTAAAAGTTTATATTAAATAATATTTATATGTATACTCTCATTGAAACACAGTATTTCTGTTATTAATGTAATTATATGTAGCATACAAAACAATTACTTCGGAAGTCAGCAATTTAGAGAGTTTATAAGGAATTTCACTTTATAATGGAATTTTTCCTTGGTAATGCTTCTGGCTTGGTATGTTTATTCATAAGTTATTTTCTAATAACGAATAAAGTTTGTTTTTCTTAGTTTTTCCAGGTTAATAAAAGCTGAAAAAATTAGTTTCTCAAATAATAGATTCTTGAATATTATGACTGAGATTTTCCTGTTGGAATAAAAAATATAGTGGCAAAAAGCTTCTTAAGATTGACCTTGTAGAGTATTTTCATAACATTTTCTTTAGAAATCAAGCTAATCAACCATAAATTCTACTAGCTTAAAACAAAGAATGGGAATGAAGACATTCTCTTCTCTGTGTAACATTGGTAGTCAGTCTTGTGTCCTGAGGACCATTTCTATTGGATTCTGGTACTTTTGTTCTTTTTCTCTCAGAGCTCTGAATCCACCATTTTTGGTATAAAACATAAAGATTGATTTTCCCATTTGTATCTGATCCACATTTATCTTTCAAAAGAATCATACGATTTGTCTGCTAATTTCTGATGTGTAAAACTTCTGTACTTTGTGTAAAAGTGAAGGATAATGGAGGTTAGTAAGAATCAACAACATAAGCTTGGAATCAGATCTCTGCAAAGCTATGACGTGGAGGAGTTACAGCCTGTGAACTGGACTACGTGCTGGATAAAAGAATAAAATCTGCTAATACTGTTGCTCTATTAAGAAATGCAAGTTGTACCCATGTTTTACCACTGTTTTATTTACTACTGTTCACTATAGCTACCCTTATAAAAATCACATATCCTTTCATCTTTCTGCTGAGACTGAGTCACTAAGTAAAACATTCACATAATCTTTGACAGACAATGTAATCTCTCTAATCTCAGGCAATGTGAGAACAGCGAAATGAGGAATCTAAGTGCCATTCTTGTCCCAAGGGATATTTTTATTAAATGGAGCATTCAATAAGAAAGAAGAGCCCACAACAGAATCTCTCCAGCTTCATAGAGTAATTCAATAAACCAAATTGTCTTTATTTATGTTATTAAAATATTACTGTCATGTTTTACTTCTCAAAAATTTACATTTTTTATGCATAGTATATCTTTCAGTGGCCATATTCAATCAATGCTTCTACTTTTGCATCAAAGTCCATATAAAGATTGACTGATAGAAAGGCAGTAAATGATAGACATGTGCACTCAGCTTCAGTTCCAGATCAGTTTCTGCTATAATTTAGTACAGATGTGCTAAATGTCATTGAATGTCAGAAATGTCAAAACCTTTAAAACCAAATCCAAATCCTAAGATGTAAATTGTGGCATCAAGGTTCATAGCATTGGCCTCTGAGAAGCTAGTTTGATCTTTTGGAACATAAATCTTGGCTTCAATTTTTGATGAAACAGCTGGAGTTCTTATGGTAATTGCCCAGCAGTAAGTATGGTAGCAGTGAAGCACCTCCCCTGAAAAAAGTATTTGTTTAAGGACGGAGGGAAATGAAATTCCACAGTAAAAACTGCAAGTGACAGCATGAGGATTCATATTAAGAACTTGTTCTTCATCTTAAAATATATATATCCATAATCTAATATCACATTTTATATAAATGTTGTCCATGCATAAATGTATTTATGTACGAAGTCTCAATCTCACAGAACTGAACATTATGATACAACTTATCAGAATGTTGTTGGCTTACCACACAATTCTTCTCTTAAATGAAATAATTCTCTTCTGCTGAATCCCACTGCTGAGGGCAATATAAAGGATGATATTACTTTTATCTAAGTAGCAGTGCATTTTATGTTAGAAAAGAAATCCTTTCTACTGTTTTTAATGGAAATATTTGAATTGCTAATGTGATATTCTTTAGAATACTTTGACTAAATATACATTTTTACATATTTATTTCCTTCTTTGCAATACATGAAATTTTGATGTTATTTTTGAGTCTTTTTAATTTGATTTACCTGAAGCCTTAAATTCCTCTATTTTTTTGCACTGCTATATTTGACTCATTTTTCTTCAAATCATGACAATAATGAAATAAAAGCAAAAAAAGTTGAAACCATATTAGCAGATCTAATTAGTTCTCTCTTATCATTAAACTATTTACAGAGAATGTATAACATTCACAATTTTAACAATAAATCAAGAATTTTTGCTTTATTTTTCCAGAAATAATACAAGGAATGTATTGGAGAATGGATTTCTGACATATATTTTTAATAGCTTGGTGATTAGCTTTCCCTCATTTTAAATATTTTCTTCCTCCACAGAAATAATTCACAATTATTCAAATTTTCAGTATGATTTCACAGTGAAATCATACTGGAAGTTCAAAATTTTTAGAATTTGATATCTGTAATTATTAATATTTTAAGCAATAAAGATGCATGGGGAGTAAAAATGTAGACAAAAATAATCGTAAGTTTAACTTATGTTAATGAATTACATAAGGTAAAGAAATGTTTGACTGGCACTTACAAAGTAAAGAGGATGTCAAGGACAGAAATAAAAAGATAATTTTTCTGTATATCACTTTATGGAGAAATGTTTAGAGTGACAAATAACTGCTATATGTCGACTAAGCCCAACTTTCAGCCGAATAATCACATTTTGGAAAATATACCATGAGGGGCCTTATAGATTTGTTAGCATGCTGTTATAAGTTCCCTATTCTCTTTCTCTTCATTTTTTTTTAAAGTAATGATGTTCATGATAGTGACAGTTACACACAACAAAAGTGCTAGTTACAAATAATGGCAGGAAACCGAGTGATTTTTCTTCTTTTCCATTTTTTAATTTCACGTGTGACTATTATTTATCATCAGCTTTTTCCTTTATTCTCTCATCCCTTCTGTGCTGTCTGAGCTGCATATATGGCTCCAGCACATCTGTTTCTAACATGACTTTTTCTGTATTATATAAACTGATGATTTACTGTATGACAAATTGGTCTATATCACTCTCCATCCCCACTGCAAAAGCTCAGGAGCTACTTCTGCCCTAGTCACATGGTGTCACGCTTATGAAGTGCTACAAGTCACTTAATACTTTGGTCTGTAGTTACTTCCCACAGCTCTTCAGGTATTTGGGGGGAAAGAGGAATTCTTCCATGATTCACTAGAGAATATTTGTAATGTACGTAACTTGATTCCCATAAAGGATCCATGTAATGGCTTTGGGTCCTACATGAGTGAGGAGCATGCTTGTGTTGATGCACTGCAGAGCAACCCCTTGGCACCTGCACTGATCAACTGTAAGAGATTTCTTACCACCGAGCTAATGGTAGATGCTTTGGTCTGCATTACAAGAAATGGAATGACACCAGAGAGACACTTGTGAGACATGATCTTAGTGACCTTAATTAAATATTAGAATTTCAGTTAACAAGTGATGTCATCTGAACAATCTAGGATTCCAGAAATACAGAAAAAAAAGATGAAATTGGTTATTTCCAATATAAAAATTCAAAAACATTTTGCAGGTTTTTTTTGAAACACTCTTCATGTCAGTACAAATCTGAGACTCTTATAATCAGGCGTTTAATGTTTTATGCCTCATGCAAAAGATAATGTTTTTAGCAAGTTTTTGCCCACTAGCACCATGCTTCAGATACTAGTTGAGTACAGATTCAAAGGTACTGCATTACCAGCTCCTTCTGTACTGACACTACTGGCAGTAGTGGCAGTAGAAAAAACATTGTTCTTCATCCTTACAGTATCATTGGAAAATAACAGTTTTCAGAGGATATTTTTTTTTTTACAGCAACAACCTCCAAGAATGCTACTCATACATCTATGTATGCATTCCGTTAATATACAAATTTAAGAGTTGATTTTCAATTATTTAAAGGACAGCTGTGCAAACTAAGAATATGCTTAAAAGAAACAGTCTTGTTTTTCAGTTTAGCAGGGCTTCTGCTCTTCTATCTAAAAAGCTCATCTTGCTAAGGTCATAAGTTGTCTTCTGTTGCCTCTCTCATCTCCCATCTTTCTGTCTGGTCAGAAAAATGTCACTAGACTCTTGTGCTTCATTTCCAGTTAAAAAAAAAAAAAAAGAGAGAGAGAGAGAGAGAAAATGAAACCTTATTATATATTCCATATGTTGAAATGCTTACATGGAACTCAATAACAATTATTCTGTGCTTTGTGATTAAATGCTACCTGGTAATCTAATGAGGAATGTGAATGAAAAATTCATACCTCTACTATATTATTTGGCTTCTAGACATTTTCTAAGTGTTTTTGACAACTAGAGTAACTTTATCTCACTATTTACGTAATTCATCAATGAAGAATAGAAGGATACAATATTTAGGACCCAAGGGACTAGCATGAAGCTTCATTAGGGGAGGTTCAGATTGGATATCATGAAAACTTTTTTCACTGAGAGAATGTTCAGACACTGGAACAGACTACCCAAAGAAGTGGTCATGGCACAAAGCCTGCTGGAGTTCAAGACGTGTTTGGATAATGCTCCCTCAAATACAGTTTGAATTTTGAGTGGTCTTGTGTGGAGCCAGGAGTTGGACTATATGATCCTTGTGAGTCCTCTTCCAACTTGGGATATTCTGTATTTCAATGATAATACAGAGAGAGATGTATATAAAAGTGAACTTGAAATGCAAGATAACAGAACAACTATCTCCTACTTGTGTTGGAGATACGTCTGAATATTCTTTATATTTGTTCTCCATACAATCAGTAAATCCAATGTTCTTCAGAAGATTCAGAGATAATACCATGCAGAATACACTGGACAATGAATGAATGGAAATTTCATTGAGCATTTCTTGGAAAAAATAGATTTACTGTGAGGCCATGCAATGACTGCTTGGCTTATAGACTAGACAAAAAAATTTTTTGAGAATTCTGGATTTACATCAATACTTTGCAGGAGCTTTGATTCTCGCTGCATGGTAAGTACACAGAATATACTCAACAGGATTTCCAAGTTTTACTGCAGTCATCACTAGAGTTTCTAATGTATACAGCTTTACTGGAGACTGATTCCAGACAAACATGGAAAAACTCAACACAATAATGAACTATGCTGAGCCAGTATTCCTTTTATTCTCTGCACTGAGTGCACAGGGGATAGATCCACCCAGTGTGCCCACCCAACTGCCTCAGCTCATCTCGTTTATTACATAGCAACACAAATATTCATAAACTGTTAACATAAGCTCCTCCGACATTAACATAAACTCCTCCCCTTTGCACATGGGCATGGGTATGCAGAGGGTCTTAGGGTGTATTCAGGATGAAGGCTGATGCACCTGAGCAGTTGACTCCCCACCCAGAAGCCTCGTTCCAACTGGCCAGCTCTGGCCACTGTGCAGGGGGCCCATGTCAGGTACACCTCTCCAACCATTTGGAACGGTGTAACAGCGCTGAACAGCAACGCCCGCCCTGTACCCCATAACACTTAAACGACTAACAACCAGGGCTAAGGCCCTGTTTCAGACAACTGACCTCTTCTGGTCGTCCAACTAAGGAAATCTCAAAGTTAGGTAGCTCTATATATAGTGGAGTGATAAATGCAGGAAGTGACATTTAGAGAACTTAAATTTAGGAAAGGCATTTGTCTAGTTAGGCAAGAGCTTATTGCATTTTTCTGTTGGCTCTTCTGTGACATCAGTCTTTTCTCTACATTCTTCTGGACTGAACCCATACATTTTGTGACTGGAAAATGGCCAGTCAAAATGTTTTGGGTGCCAAACTATTTAATGTTTATATCATGATAAATATTAGTAATGACAGGTTAGAATAAAATGTGAAAATGATTGTTAGACTCTCATGTCAGGAGAAAAACAAGAAAGATGATTGAGTTAATACTGTGAAGTACAACTAAGGACTTTCTGCATGACATGTCTACAGTCATAACAACACTCATTTATCTGGGGTCTCTTTGGCACAAAAAGTGCTGTATTCTACGCATCATTTTAGACCATATACATTGCTTGCCATAAGTGAAGATTAAACTGATTTCTTTCAGGAAAAATTCAGCATAAACCAGCCTCAAACTAAAGATTAGAATGAGTTCATAACAACTGAATTAAAAAAAAAAGGTTTTTTTTAATTTTTTTTTTAATAACCACAGCTACTTGTATTACAGTAAAACCTGTATTACACTTAAAACCTTTGTGAATCTTTAAATATAATACTGGTTTAATAGAACTTTCTAAAAAGCAGATTAATTATACAGTCATCAAAGATGTGCATTAAAAAATTAGCTTACTCAGCTAATTAATATTTGAAACCTTAAAGGTCATTTCCACCCAGGAAATAATCCGAATCAACAATTTGAGAGAAAAATGCTTCAATATTTAAGCTATAACCAGTTGGCACTCTATGTTGTCAGCCTTTTACCTATCATAATGCTCAATTTCAGCTGACACACATCAAACACACTCGAACTCAGACTGGCTACTGCAGTAAAAGTGAACAGAAAATTGTTTTACAAATATATTAACAATAAGAGAAGAACTAAGGAGAGTTACTGTCCTTTACTTGATGCAGCAGGGAATGTGACCACTGAGGATAAGGAAAAGACTGAGGTTCTCAACGCCTTCTTTACATCTGTCTTTAATAGCCAGATCAGTTATCCTCAGGGTACTTTTCTCCCTGACCTGGAAGTCTGGGATGGAACACAGAATACACCCCCTGTGATCCACACAGAGACAGTCAGAGACCTGCTCCTCCATCTGGACTGCCACAAGTCTTTGGGACCAGATGGGATCCACCCTCGGGTGCTGAGGGAGCTGGCGGAGGTGATTGCCAATCTATCAGCATTCCTGGCTATCTGGAGAGGTCCCAGAAGATTGGAGGCTTGCCGATGTGACTCCCATCTACAAGAAAGGCCGTAAGGAAGATCTGGGGAACTACAGGCCTGTCAGCCTGACCCCAGTATCAGGGAAAGTTATGGAGCAGATCGTCTTGAGGGAGATCACACGGCACGTGCATGGCAACCAGGGGATCAGGTCCGGCCAGCATGGGCTCCTGAAAGGCAGGTCGTCCTTGTCCAACCTCATCTCCTTCTATGACTGGGTAACCAGACTGGTAGATGGGGGAAAGGCTGTTGATGTAGTCTACCTAGNAATGGCTTGAAGACTGTGTAGAGGAAAAGGACCTGGGGGTGTTGCTTGATGCTCAGCTGAACATGAGCCGACAGTGTGCCCAGGTGGCCAAGAAGGCCAATGGCATCCTGGCCTGTATTAGAAATAGTGTAGCCAGCAGGAGCAGGGAGGTGATCATTCCCCTGTACTCAGCTCTGGTGCAGCCGCACCTCGAGTACTGTGTTCAGTTTTGGGCCCCTCACTACAAGAAAGACATTGAGGCCCTGGAATGTGTCCAGAGAAGGGCAACCAAACTGGTGAGGGGTCTAGAGCACAAGTCTTATGAGGAGCGGCTGAGGGAGCTGGGATTGTTTAGTCTGGAGAAGAGGAAGCTCAGGGGAGACCTCACTGCACTCTACAACTTCCTGAAGGGAGGTTGTGGTGATGAAGGGGTCGGCCTCTTCTCCTAGATAACTACTGACAAGACAAGAGGGAATGACCACAAGCCGCACCAGGGTAAATTTAGACTGGATATAAGGAAAATCTTTTTCTCTGAAAGAGTGGTCAGGCACTGGAATGGCCTGCCTAGGGAGGGGGTGGAGTCATCATCCCTGGTGCTGTTCAAGAAGCGTCTGGATGAGGTGCTACGAGATATGATTTAGTAGCTTAGTGGGTAGTAATGGTGATTGGAGGAAGGTTGTAGTAGATGATCTTGTAGGTCCTTTCCAACCTAGTGTTTCTATGATTTCTATGATCTATGATTTAAAGATTCATATGTTGTGTCTCTTCTTGTAAAGGATTCAAGTCCTTCTTGGTTGTTTGAGAGCAAATGATTCAGTATGATTCGCCTCCACATGATTAAGCTCTCTTCCATGGTGAAACAAGGATGCTTCACTCATGCTGCCTGCTTTTTGACTCATCATGCTCCTGAACCAGGATGAGGCCTTGTCTGGGAGACTCAGATTTAACATGGGGTAAATTATGCTAGTGAGAACTCTAATAAATAAATGATGAGTGGTTTTTTTTGACCAGTCTTTGATCTACTACAGCACCTGGCTCTGTTTATTTCATTAGTATAGATGTGACCATGAAAGTCCCTTTCAATGAAGGAAGAAATTAAGTAAAATATTCATTTTTCAGTTCTTCAGAATATGTAGCATAAAGCAAGCCAAAATTATCTTCCTGAAATGCATTTTCTTTTTCTTCCCAGAACACTGTGGGCTTTCTTTCTTTTATTTTTCAGTCATCTGCATATCTCTTCTGCTGCTTTTTGCATTGTTCCCATCTTCAGACATTTCCAGCTACTTTTAATACCACATTTTACTGAAAATACTTTTCCGTTATACCTAGTTTCTGACCAGCTTTACACTCTATTGCCTTTTGTCAATGCAGCCATTTTTTAATCTACCTTTTTTTTCCAAAAAGCCTAAACATCTCTTAAATATATTTCCAGTGAAGGATAGATTGCATATTCTCCAGTTTCAAAGAGCCTTGTGATCGTTTATAGCTCAAAGATGTTCCTGCTGCTAGAAATCAAATTTTAGTCATAATACATAGCTGAATGTAGGCATCTCCCATTCCTGATGTCTTTGAAAGTTGAATTTCCTGTTCGGAAAAGTCACTCTTTTTACTACAAATTTCTTTTATGTTCTGAAGTTTGCATAAAAGCATCCAAGCGCTTTCCAGAATTGAGTGTTTAAAGACAGAATACAATAAAAAATGAGAATTTCAGCTGGCAACTCCCACTGATGGAAAACAATTCTAATCTGTGGGGCACATGTACTAGAATATTAAAAAGACTTAATCAAGGTAAACCATGTGTAAATCAAGGCTGTACATGCACGAACAGGTAGGGAGACAGCGGGGAAAAAAGAAGGCAAAGCAAACAAACAAACATAAACAGAGCATGTCCTTTTTTAAAAAAAATGGCTCAAATCAAATATGCATAAAACCAGATTATACAGGAGAATTCACTATAGCACTTTCTCTAAGTCGAAGATTTGACTTTCACCTAGAACAAAAGAAGGTACTACCATTGTTTTTAGGATAGTTGAAACTTTTATCAACAGGCTAATCTGCTTCACATTATTCCTATTGCAAAAGTTTTGTGAAGTAAAAAGAATCATTATTAAGAAAGGTTTCTTAACTTCTCAGAAATTGCAAACCATCCTGCTGAGAGAAACCATTAAGGAACACAGCGCGTTTCAACCCAGTGATCAAATGCACAGGATCAAAGCCCATGTGATCGAAGGGACCTCAATCCACAAAATTCCAGGCCACAACACTGCACAATTGTGTGGAGAATATTCATCTGTATAAAAGTTCTTTAAAGAAAACTTAGGCTTTCTATGAAGATTATCTTGCAACTTGTACTTGCCTCACCTTGTGGACCACTATCATAATTCAGAAGGTGAAAAAAAGGATGAATCAAGGCATGTCAAATATTTGGGTCAGAGACCAATGACCCATCCCAAAAGAATGGCTTTTTAACAAAAATGAACTAAAAAAAAAAATGCCAAGGCCAAAATTAAAGCGTTATGCTTCAAGCCTCTAAATTCATAAGGTTTAAAAATAATGAATGAATGGATTCATGAACTGATAGCAGCCATTTTTTGTAACCTCTGGTTTTAGACCTCATCACTTATGTATAAGTAATAATTTATAGTCTTCTCTGAAGCCAAGAGAACAGTAAATTTATCCCAAAAAGATATTTTGAGCAACAGAAATGTAAGTAATTAAGAAAAAAATAGCAGCACTTTTATAAAGATTTATTGACACAAAAGAAAAACCTCTGCACAGTACATCCAATATGAAAATATATGCATATTAAGTCTTATTAGTATTCAGTGTATACTGGGTGTTGAAATATTTCTTTGCAGTCTAAAAATGTTTTCTTTTTTTAGTTAAAAACATGGAAATTAAACCTATTCTTTGTATCCCAAACCCCTTCATTAATTTCCTGATTGGTCTAGTGCATTAGTGTTCTTATAATTCTAGCTGTTGTGGAATAGTAAGTCTTAGACTAAACAAGCTAGAAATCTAAAGTAAGAAGTTAATAGATTTCCACTACAGAATTTCACCATACAATCTCATTTAATTCCTCTGAAATCTTTCTGTTAAAATGGGTTGATAGTGTTTGTCTTCTCTATAATCTTATATTCAGTGTGAAATCAATAAACTCAAAGCCGGATATTTATCCCTGGAATTAGAACTGCAGTTTGTTTTATGGTGTTATTGCAATTTGTCACTCAGTATTTTTGAGCCATATTCCATCTGGAAATTTCTTTTAGAAGAAAATGTAGATGTTCTTGTACGACAACACTTTTTTAACTGTTCCACAGAGAATATGGATCACTTATGTATGATCTTGGCATACAGAGTTGACAGATAAATTTATTTTATTATTTGCATTTAAAAAGTAGACATAAAAATAGTGCATATTGATTAGGAAAAAAGATTTACTACAAAACTGTATTGGATGGGATATTCTCGACTCTTTCAGCCTTTTCCAGATGAATTTGATGACACCTCTTTGCTAGGATAGCAGCAGTCTAGGAAAGCACTGGCAGCAGCTGATGAAATTGGACGTTTGCTATCATTTGGCATTCCCCTCTGAGAGGCATCCAGGTGCTTTTTTTTCCAAATGCTTGCTCTGCCATTCTTAACTTGCATATACATTCTGGTACAATTATTAAAAAGAGATGAGATTAGAAAAAAAAGTTTTCTATCTTCACAAATGAAAAAGAAGTGACACTTCATATCTACAAAAACTAACCTATCTTGTTTTAAAACAGCAGTGAAGAAGTTTATTCCAACTGGCTCTGTGCAGATGCAATTAACATCAGTTTACTTAGAAATAAAAATCAGGTTTTTTATGATAGCAACTGATATGTCACAGGACAGTTACTGGTTACCTTTCTTTGTTTGAACAGAACCATTTCAAATGATTACATTATAGTTGACCGAGAATTAGAAAATGCAAAAGTTACCAGGAAGTAAGATGAAAAATACAGAAAGGTGCATTAACAAAATGCTTTAATAGAAGTTCATTATTTATTTTATCAATATTTAAATATAATTTTAATAAATATTAAATTATCCAACATCTACAAGACTGAATTAAAGTTGCATATAAAGTATATTTTTGTAAGATAATCTACTCATACTCTGTGTCTATATGACAATCATGATAGTAAATTATCTCTTTAAAAATATATGAAAAAACTTCTATTTTTAACCTAATAAAGTTTAATTGAAATTTTACAGCTTACATTTTGTCAAAGTATTTGGACGTCATGTGTCATCTTCTGTCTTATTCAGCATGTTTTCAAATATATAACTGCAAACAGAATTGGAATCAGAAATTCAATTAGCTATAAATTAAAATTCATAAAGTTTTTACTTAGATAAAAGATGACATCTCATTATATTTTTGGCCCAATAAGGGGATTTCATAAGATAATCTTTTTTTACTGAAATTTATCCTATCTGATGCCCAGATTTTGTTCTGACTTAAAGAACTCTTGAA
This sequence comes from Penelope pileata, assembly GCA_013396635.1. Taxonomy (NCBI): domain Eukaryota; kingdom Metazoa; phylum Chordata; class Aves; order Galliformes; family Cracidae; genus Penelope; species Penelope pileata. The sequence continues at coordinate 54,301 of WBMW01001865.1, forward strand.
TGGACCAGACCTCCATTTACAGAAAGTGATTTACTTCCTGCATAGGGTGAACAGTGTATTTTTTCAGTAATATAACCAGGTAGAAGTTGAAATGGTGTTCTGGAAAACAGTAACTGAAATGTGTCTCTCATTTTTCTTTGAAGATATAATTTAAGTTCTTTTCTCTTTGGTATTGGTGGTTTTTTTCCGTCATAAATATTCCATTAGTCTGGGAAGCAATGGCATTTATCAATTTTCAGATAATATGAAAATGTGCTGTTACATATATGATTATTGAATGAATTAATTGAACTTGCCCTGATCTATCTTTTTTTCCTCATATTTTATTTAATGCCCATAAAATGTACACTTACTTCTTTCAGTCTATGACTTTGATTCTATCTGTTATGATGGTTGCTCAGCACAGGAGAGGAGATGTGTTGCATGCAGCTCCTGAACACCAAAGCAAGCTCATCAGGTCACTGCTGCATTTGCATTGTTTTTTTGTGAAAGTTTACCCCGTTAGTTAGGACGGTTAGGACTGAGGATCATAGGTTAAAACAATTTAAACATATATCCATCATAATCTCTACCCCTTGCTCCTTTTTAAGCAAATTAAGATTGTAATGAACTCCTCCCCTTGTCACTGGCCTGACTATCAAAAAAAGGGGTTTCCTGCTGTTATAATTCCTCTCACATGCAATTAAAATCATAGAATCGTAGAACATGCTGGGTTGGAAGGGTTGCACAAGGATCATAAAGTCCACATTCTAGCTCCAAACAAGCCCATCCAAAATTCACAAATTTAGTACACCTTCCAGTCCTGTATCAGGGACACTGATGGAAACATAAATGGAAACTGACCCTAAAATGGAGCCCTGTGGAAGACCACTAGTGACTGCCTGCCTGATGTAAATCCATCTACTATAACCTTTTGAACAACCTGTCAACCAATTATTCACTCAATGCATTATGTTTTTGTCTAGATTTATGCTGGACATTTTGTCCAGAAGGATACCATGAGCAACAGTATCTAATGCATGTGTCTCCAACCTTTTGGCCTTCCTGGGCCACATTCAGTGAAGAGGAATTGTCGAGGCACATACGAAATATGTAATATATTGAATGTATATAAGTAACAAAACTTATTTTATTTTTTATATTTTTTATTAAAACAGAAAAAAGGAGGTCAATAACAACATAAAACTAGCGGGATATTTCACCTTGATTTTTTGAAACTAATACATCAGTGTCTAGTTCAATGGAAATAGTTGCAATTCTTAGTGAGTTCTCAAGGTCCTCATTAGAGATTTTTGATCTAATTTTACTCTCCTTGTGCTTCATCCTTGAAAACAGTTATTCACAAATGTATGTACTGCCAAGAAGTGATCACAGGCATAAGACATGATTGTGAAGCAAGGGATATTTTTCTCAGATAAGACAGGTCCTATAACAGTCTAGTAGTGAGACATGATCAAATTTCTCTTTGAGTTCACTGTCTGATTGCAACTCTATGCATTCCATTTGAAAATGTGCAGGTAGTGTATTTATGTCAACTAAAATTGGAGTAGCTAAAATACGAAAAAATTGATGATTTTTTTGGAAATCTTGAAACCCATTCTCAAATTCCTTTATCAACATGGAAAGCAAGGGTGCATGTATTTCTCTGTTCACAAGACCTGTGTTTAACCAATCTATCAAAATGCATAAAATTATTTGCATAGCTTAAGCTTGTCATAATTTAAGTTTCATTTTGAATGTTGTTATGTTATGGTTTGAAACATTGCAAAAATAAGTTGGTTTTTACCTTGAAGATGCATGTTTAATTCATTTAAATGAGCAGTCAAATCCACCAAAAATGCTAAATCTGTGAGCCCTTTTTCATCCACATGTTGTGGCACAAGATTTCTTTTTGCTTCCATAAATAACTTGATTTCATTTCATAAATCATAAAATCTTTTTAGCATTTTACCCCAACATAGCCACCTTACTTCTGAAAAGTAAATGACGTTCCCATAATCAGCGTCCATACTTTTAAGAAACTCCTGGAATTGGTGATGATTCAGTCCCTGGATCTTTATGAAATTTGCAGATTTGATGATGACTTACACAACATTATCCGTTTTTAAAGTTTTTGCACATAAATTTCCTTCATGTACAATGCAGCAATATTTCATGGAATCATAGAATCATAGAATCCTTAGAGTTGGAAGGGACCTTTAAGGTTAGCTAGTTTAACTCCCCTGCAAAAAACAGACATCTACAGCAAGATCAGGTTGCTCTGAGCCTGGTCCAGCCTGACCTTGAATATCTCCAGGGATGGGGCTTCCACCACCTCTCTGGGCAACCTGTTCCAGTGCTTCACCACTCTTACTATAAAAAACCTTTTCCATACATTCTATCTAAATCTCCTCTCTTTTAATTTGAAACCATTTCCCCTTGTCCTATCACCACAGACCCTGCTAAAGAGCCTGTCCCCCTCTTTCTTGCAGCCTCTCTTCAGATACTGAAAGGCCACTATCAGATCTCCCTTGAGCCTTCTCTTCTCCAGGCTGAACAGACCCAGCTCTCTCAGCTTGTCCTCACAGGAGAGATGTTCCATCCCTTGGATCATTTCTGTGGCCCTTCTTTGGATGTGCTCCAACAAGTCCATGTCTCTCCCATACTGAGGACTCCACATCTAGACGCAGTACTTGAGGTGTAGTCTCACCGGCACAGAGTAGATGGGCAGGATTACCTCCCTCAACCTGCTGGCCATGCTTCTTTTGATGCAGCCAAGGATGTGGTTGGCTTTCTGGGCTGCAAGGGCACATTGCTGGCTTATGTCCATCTTACCATTCACCATTACCCCTAGTCCTTTTTGGCAGAGTTGTGCTCTATCCTTTCATCCCCCAGCTTGTACTGATAGCAGGGGTTGCCACGGCTCAGGTTCAAGGCCTTGCATTTAGATTTGCTGAACCTCACGACGTTCTCCTGAGCCCCCTGCATGAGACTATCTAGGTCCCTCTGGATATCATTCCATCCCTCAGGCATGTCAACTATATCACACAGCTTGGTATCATCCATAAGCTTGCTGAAGGTGCAATCAATCTTACTCAATCAGCAAGATTGATGAAGATATTGAAGAGTATTGGTCCCAGCACTGAATCCTGGGGAACACCACTCACCACTGATCTCCATCCAGACATTGAACCATCTACTACCACTCTCTGGGTTCGATCCTGCAGCCGGTTTCTCATCCACTGAACAGTCCACCCATCAGATCCATATCTTTCCAGTTTGGAGAGCAGGATTTTGTTGGGGACTGCGTCAAAGGTGTCTTAACCTCTAACTGAAACTCTCTTAGTGTCTGGTACGAAGCTATGTTTTGGTTCTAGAAGTAAAACAAGGCTGATAACACCCGGCAGCATTGAATAGAGCCAGCGACATTTTCAGTTTCTCACCTCCTTATGTCTTGCTACCAGTGAAGGGGATGGGGGTGTGGCACAGGGAGCTGGGAGGGGACAAGAACAGGGCAGCTGACCCAAACTGACTAAAGGGATATTCCATACCATATGACATCATGTAATATAAGGAAGGGGAGTTAGTTGGGGTGGGGCCGTTTGCTCGAGGATTGGCTAAGCATAGGTCATGGGTGGTAAGCAATTGCTTTGTACATCATTTGTTTTGTATATAATTATCATTACTGTTGTTTTATTCTATTTTCCTTTTCTGTTAGTAAAAAGTTTGATATCAACTCACGAGTTCTACCTTTTTTTTTTCTCAGTTCTCTCCCCAGTCCCAGCTGGGAGAAGGGGGAGGGGGTGAGCGAAAGGCTGTGTAGAGTTTTAAGGCCTGCCAACTCAAACTACAGCAAAGGCTTTGCTGAAATCCAGATAGATGACATCAGTGGTTCTTCCCTTGGCCATTCATGCAGTTATGCCATCACAGAAGGCTACTAAGTTGGTCAGGCAGGACTTGCCTTTGGTGCAGCCATGCTGGTTGTCTTGTATCACCTCCCTCTCTTCCAGGTGCCTTAGCATATCTTCCCAGGAGGATCTGCTCCGTGATCTTTCCTAGCACAGAGGTGAGGCTGACAGGTCAGTAGTTCCCTGGGTCATCTTTTCTACTCTTCTTACAAATGGTTGTGATATTTTCCAGCCACCAGAGACTTCACCTGACTACCACAACTTTTCAAATATCATTGACAGTGACTTGGCAACTACATTAGCCAATTTCCTCAAGATTCTAGGGTGCATCTCATCGGGACCCATAGATTTGTGGATGTTCAGGTTCCTCACTTGGTCATGAACCTGATCTTTGCTTACAGTGGGAGGGACATTGCTTCCCCAGTCCCCTCCCTCCAAACCATTAGTTTGAGGGTTGTGTGACTAGCGATCACCAGTGAAGACAGAGGCAAAAAAGTTGTTGCATACCTCAGCCTTCTCCTTGCTCATTGTTGCCAACCTGTCTGTATTACTCACTAGGGGATGTACACCCTCTTGGACTTTCCTTTTCTGATTGAGGTACCTCTAGAAGCCTTTCTTGTTCTTCTTGACACCCCTTGCCAATTTAGTTCCAGTTGGGCCTTGGCTTTCCAGGCCCCATCCCTACACAGCCTAGCAGCATCCTTATACTCTTCTCATAGTACCTGCCCCTGCTTCTGCTGCCTGTGTGTTTTCTTCTTGCTCTCCAGTTTGACCAACAGGTCCCAGTTCAGCCATGCTGGTCTCTTGCCCTCCTTTCCTGGCTTCTTACACATGGGGATGGAGAGCTCTTGTGCCCTGAGGAGAGCTTCCTTTAAGATCTGCCAGCTCTGTTTTGCGCTCTTGTCCTTGAGGACAGTTTTCTGGGGTTTTTTTGTTTTATTTATTTATTTATTTATTTATTTGACTATCTCCCTGAAGAGCTGGAGGTTAGCTTTCCTAAAATTTAGTGTCCTAATTTTGCCTTTTGACTTGATATCCCTTCGGAATGTGAACTCCATCATTGCATGATCATCACAGCCCAGACAGTCTCCAATCCTGATACAACCAATCAGTTCATACACATTGGTGAGCAAGAGATCCAGTATGGCATCCCCCCTAGTGGGGCTGTGTATTACTTGACTTGAGAAGTTAACCTTGATGCATTCCAGGAGCCTCCTGGATTGCCTACAGCATGCCTTGCTACTTTTCCAGCAGATATCTGGGTGGCTGAAGTCCCCCAACAGGACAATTTGCAAAATGCAAAAAGCTGAAGCTGGGACAAAGGAAACCTCAGCCGTAAAAGACTTCCTGGAATCTGGAGGTGATAGAACAGGATAGTCTGCATTAACAGTTGAAATTTTGAAAATTTTTTAGGGGAAGTGTTAGCATTATTTGCTATATTATTTATGTTACATTTTTTCTAGTATATGTTTTTTTTTTTTCCTTCTTCCCATCAACCCACTGAGGCTGATATGTTAGCTTTCTATTGTATTGAACATTTGAACAAATAAGAATTTTTAGCAAAGTTGTTCTGTGGTGTGATGGGGATGAAAAGAAATGTTCTACTTTTCTCTGTAGGCAAATGATCAAGATTCTTGTAATTACAAAACAAGTGATGACAGCCTCCTAAAAATTATTGTCTTCCAGTCATAGGCCTCAGATGTCTGTGCTATATGCTTGAATTTATTTTATTTTTTTTTTCAGATTCTACAATGGTTTCAAAAATGGCTTTGAAATATCTCTGGCAAGGATTCCTTATCACTTTATTATATTGTATTTAAACAAACAAACAACAAAACAAAACCCAAAACAGGAAAAATATATAAGTAGTTACTGAGTCAAACAAAAATTGAAGATAAGTGAATCTGCATGTGTTCCACAGTGGGGAAAAGCCTGATGTTTCTCTTTTTATGAGAATAGCTGTCTTTTAGAACAGCTAGTAAAGCACTTTTTCTTCTCACAGTAGATTTACCTTCCTTAAGGAACAAAGAAAAACATGTAAAATATAATGGTCCAGCTGAATTACAAAAACTGCCTGAATATTAGAAGTGGTTATTTCTTCTAACCTCTCTTTATGACTCTGTCTTATGAGACTTCTCTCAGCTCTGAGGAACATAGCACAGAGATTATCTAGAGTCTCTAGAGTAGTAGGAAAAGCTCTACATCTAATTCTAAACAGAAACAAAGCTCAAAGCTCTTGGAAATATGTTCTTACTGTCATATAGTTGGAGAAATTTATCATACTGTCTGAGGAATTCATTGGCTTAGATAATGGAAGGAAGATATGGTGCTTAGAACTGAAATGACTTTTTAATTATGCAGAACATGGTCAGTTGAGCACTCTGTAAAGGTCGTTTTTTGGCCTCAGACATCTAACAACATTTCCCCTCTGTAGTATTTTTTTCATATTTGTCATAGAAGTCATGCCTATGCTTCTCTCACTCTTTAATGTATTACATTGGGTTGGGAGGGTATGATTTATCTATACCAAAATCAACATATAGTCTTCTATTTGTTATATATATAACTGATATTGTGCATTAAGTAACAAAGATGTTTTTGTTGATAGCTTTTAACTAACAGCATAAAGAACAATTTTCAAAATGTAAAAGGATATTAAACATGTTAAAACCTGTATTTTTCTACATAAAAAGAAGAAAAAGAATGACAAATATGATGGACTTTGAATAACACCTCGGTGGTAACGCTATATAATTGCTTTCCATCCCTTCCATCAGCAGTGAAGCTTCAAAACATTGATCAAAGATGATGACTAACACTGCTGCTTAGCCTGCAGTACATTGTTATAATTCCTCATCCTCATAATAATTGTGGCATGAGCCAGCATAAAGATGAATATTTTTTCTTAAATGGTTTTTCAGTCCAGACGGATAGGATGAGTCTGACAGGAATGTTGTTGTATTAGAACATCAGTGTCAATAGATCTATCATGGGTAGTTGCCTGAAATGGATGAAAACACTCTGAACATTTTACATTACTGCACAATGTAAAAGTATTACTCACTGTCAAACTCCTGCTCCACATAGAAACCATGTACAGTATCAATCAACAGGCTGCAAACTGAAGCAATTTGAAATTAAACATATTAGCTGATACTGTAATGTGCTTATTACCCTACCTGCTGTGGTTAATATGATTTGTCATTAAAAATGTTAAATTTGAATGGTATTATCGAATAAAATTTGATTAGGAATTTTCCAAAAGTCTTCTATGGTGCTGATTCATCAGAACTAAAACTACCTTGAGTGTGTTACATAATGAATTAATTGTGCATAAAGAAATAAGTAGGAGAGATAGAATTAAAAGATAAAGGTGATGAGTTTCATAGGGTTTAATAATCTACATTTAAAAATCGGAGACTTCTATTTAATTGAAAGCATTGCCACTCAAAAAATCAAGATTAAAATAGATACAGACCTAATTTTTTTGACAATGGAAAATAATTTTTGAGGATTTTTGTTTGGTATTTTTAATAGGAATCTATTCACATTATCATAAAATCATAGAATGGGTTGGGTTGGAAGGGACCTTAATGATCATCTAGTTCCAAAGCCCAGCTCCCTCAGTCTGTCTTTGTAGGAGAGGCGCTCAGACCTCTGATAATCTTTGTGGCCCTCCGCTGGACTGGCTCTAACAGACGTAGGTCTTTCATGTGCTGGGGGCCTCAGGCCTGGATGCAGTACTCCAGATGAGGCCTTGTGACAACAGAATAGAGGGAGACAATCACCTCCTTCTCCTTGCTGCAGCCCAGGATACAGTTGGCCTTCCAGTCTCCAAGAGTACACTGCTAACACGCGTCAAGTGTGTTAAGTGTGAAACCAGGAGTTTCAAATCCTTTTCAGCAGGGCTGCTCTCAAGGAGTTCTTCTCGCAGTCTGAACACATATCTGGGATTGCTGTGACTCAAGTGCAACACCTTGCACTTGGCCTTTCTGAATCTCCATAGGTTCCCTTGGGCTCACCTCTCCTTTTAGATAGCATCCCCTCCTTTTTATCAACTGCTCCACTCAGCTTGGTGTCTTCCGCAAATTTGCTGATGGTGCACTTGATCCCACTGTCTATGTCATTGATATCTAGAAAAAGAAATTTCTGATTATGACTATTTAAGTCTTTACAGTGATTTCTCATTCATTTACATTTCATTATTTTTTTTAAAAAATATGAATATTTATTTTTTACCTTCAGGTTAGATTATTAACAGATAACTATAATGCAATATACTATTAAGAAATTCTCGTTATAGTTCCATTGAATGTTATGAATTTCATTTGTGATTATAATGGATATATATGACTTTCAAGAAATTCAAATTTTGTGTCAACAAACCATAGAATAGAACAGAGAAGTGATTCTCTAAAGCATGTAGGAGATATGGGAAGATAAGAACTTTTGATATACGCAGTATGTCCTACTCCCTCAGTTTTATTGTTCAGCATGGTGCCACATGGTATGGAATATCCCTGTGGCCAGTATGGGTCAGCTGTCTCCATCCTGTCTCCTCCCACCAGCCTGTGCACGCCCAGCCTTCTCACTACCAGGACAGTGTGAGAAGCCGAAAGTCCTTGACTGCGTGCAGCACAGCTCAGCAATAACTAAAACATTGGTGTGTTATCAACATTATTCTCATTTTAAATCTATAACACAGTGCTGTTCCAACTACCAGAGAGAAACTTAAAATTCAAGTCTACCTCCAATTTGCCATTACTATTTCTGCAACTGGGTTCCAAGTCAGTCAGTTCTTAGCTGGAGCTTGTTTTAACTTGCACCCAAAACAAGAAAATAATTCTGATGTTCTCAATAATATATGTTATTTGAACATAAAGGAGAACTTTTTTTTTTCCCTAAACAGGGAAACCCAGTAGGTAAGTGAGAATAAATCAGTATGTAAATGGTTATTCCTTCTCCACAAGATGCATGCTTCAGGTTTCACTGTCACATTAGCATCTTTTAGTTAATTTCTAGATGGAAACATCAGTCTCTCCAATTCCCAAGCACAGGAATATCTGTCTATGACTGCCTATAGGTTTGAAAGGAATTACCAGAATCAATGTCCTGTCAAACGTGCATCAGTTGGCAGAACTGAGATGCGGGATGCTCCTCCTGAACACCGGAGTAATTTAAGGTATCTCTGAAGGAAAATAAATCTCATGGAATTACATGTTGAGAGGGTACCATTATTGCTTTTTTTTCTTTTCAGATTTTTTTTCCCAATCATTTATATCAGTTTGCCCATTCCCAAGTGGAATTTCATCGATCTCTCTGTTTGTAATGTTAATATTGTAGATCTCATTAGTAAATCAGTATTTGCCAGCACTCATTTTACAGGTAGCTTTCTTTGTACATAAAGTGCAAAATTGATACCAATATTGCAAATGTACCATTGGAGTGATAACTATTACATGTTTAACACTACGTTTGAGCGTTGATGCTGGTGCTACTATATCCTTGTCCAGTATGTCTGGATAAAGTCAAGAAAGAACTCATGTTGGACTGATGGCATTCACTATTAAAACACCATACACCTTTTCTTTTCCAAATTTGCACAAGTTTTTTCTCCTTAATTATAATAGTTAGTCAATGGCTAAGAAAGCTGTTCACAGTTATTAATATCAAGATTTTATCTTGCTAAAAGCTAGATTTTTTTTTGGTTAATTTTGAGAGAAATTCTCATTTCGCAGTTTGATACTTTTGATAAAAGCATTTGTTAGTTAATACTTAGGAAAGTTATTTTCTTAGCATTATATTGCACTCTGACAGATTTTCACCCACACCTTCAAGCCTACAGAGCAAATAGAATTTTTAAAGGGATTTGTTGTAGTATAACCTCTGAATTGTGTCAAAATGGCATTTTCTTTTTGACTGTTATATATTGTATTCTAAATGATAGTACTGAAGTGAAACTTTTTTTCATCTTATCCACACAAAATGTTTTGACCTTATCAAAGAAAAATGTTTTGGCAGGTCAAAATATAATACTTTAATTTTCTTTTTTTGTTTCAAAAAATATTGACATTTCATAGAATGCAAAAAATGAACATTTTCATCCAGATCCACTAAAACCTTGGCTTAATATTTACTTTAATTAATATGTCTTCTTTTAATAAACTTGTTGACATCTTTGTTCCATTCCAATATGTTACTTAGCAGAAAACCCATAAATCACTTTCTTGCCTTACTACCATTCTCCTTTGCCTACCTTTGTAATTTCAGCCATTATGGAGAAAAGTTGCTGTTTATATTTTATACAAAATCTCATCTGTAGATATTTCATAAGGAAAAAAATGCACACTAATATCTCTGTCACTGCACTCTTTGAGCAATAATTCAGGCTTTTCTTATAGTTACAGTTCCTTACATATTTGCCCTCCACGAAGTATTTATAATATTCTACGTAAACAGTGTCCGCAAATAATGAAGTTTCTGTTCTTCTCTCTGAAGCTTTGGCTGCTTATCAGCATTCTTCTGTCTTAATATTCCAGTATTACTTCAGGGCTGATTTCCAGTGATTTTTCTAAGCTCGCTCTCAAACTCATTCAAGTTGATTTTTTGGCCCTCTTCCTTCTTACATGTATCTTATTTTGCTTTTCATTACACTGAGTCTCAGAAGTCAGTCAGGGTAATTAGCCTCTGTCCTATCTGGCTAATTGCTGCATCAATCTTTCAAATTTATGTGAAGAAAACAAAAAAGAAACATAAAAATTGTGGAATATCTTTTTTAAAAAAGAGAAATTTGAGAGGTTATTTTTCACCTTCTAACTTCACTTAAACTCTTAATATATCTAATACTTTTTTCTGTGCATGATGTTTTAGATGTTCTCTTTGTCGTTGCTAAAAGTGAACTCTGTGTTCAGGAAAAAAATAAGGGAACACTCTTATATGTTATTGCTCCTTAGTAGAGGACTTCTATTTTGAAGTTTTAATTAGTAATTGCTACAAATACAAATAAAGGGAATAAATTTATATCTCCACAATATAAAACTTTCAGGTATTTTTCTTTAATAATTCATATTCTGTACAGTTGCTTTACACCAATGTGACAATTTCAAAATGACAGCAGGTTATTTCCTGTTTAATAGTGCATCCACTTAAAATACAAAGCACTGTATGAGGAGCCAGACCTGGAAGACTTCGGAAACACATTAGAACTGTGGGAAATGTCCTCCCAGGATATCTGCCAGCAAAGCACACCAGTGTGCTGACTGTTCTACTTTGTATTAAAAGCCTTCACACAGAAACAATCACGCAAAATGTAGGAGACCTAGGTTAAAATTTGTTTGCAGTGGGATTTGATTGTCATCTCCTCATTCTTGGAGAGTTCCTACACATCAGGTTACAATGCTTTCAGAGACATAGGTAGGATTAATTAAATGTATTGTCTCAAAGATGCCTCACATTGCCTAGAATAAAAATCAAAACAAACGAAACACACAAAAACAACCAACCAAACAAAAAACTCTAACCTGGTTAGACGATATGAGAACTTCACCTTGGAATTTCAGCTAGGAAAAAGGAGAGGTAGGTTCCCATTGCCAATAACTATGTCACTGTTTTGCATAAAGTGGTAAATGAAACAGAAAGAGCAACAATCAATAATATTCCCTGGTCTGCAGGCTGCAGTACTTTCAAGGGAGTTATATGACACTGTTCACATTTTGTGATATACAATATTGTGTCTGTGTCCCGCTCCAATTATAGGAGTGAGGGGAGATTCTTTAACATACCCGGAATGAGATTAAGACAGAAACGAGGTCAAATGTTGTTCGACCAGTTTAATAGAAATTCTGGTCAGTGAGGGAAATGGGGATGGGGAAGCAGGCGATAGTAAAAAGGTAGGAAATAAGAGCGAGAGTTACATATAAAAATGCGAGGACAGTCACCACCATGGATCCCACGCCATTGTATCAGTCCAGGAATATCTTCAGGCCCGTGTGGGAGCGAAGGAGCAAGAGCGCAGGGGGAGCAGCAGCATCAGGCATCATAGGTCTCAGGCAGCAGGCAGACCAGGCACGAGGAGAAGCAGGAGCAGACATCACAGAATCATAGAATCATAGAAACACTAGGTTGGAAAGGACCTACAAGATCATCTAGTCCAGCCATCCTCCTATCACCGTCACTACCCACTAAGCTACTAAATCATATCCCTTACCACTTCGTCTAGATGCTTCTTGAACAGCACCAGGGATGGTGACTCCACCATCTCCCTGGGCAGGCCATTCCAGTGCCTGACCACTCTTTCAGAGAAAAAGTTTTTCCTCATATCCAGTCTAAATCTACCCTGGCACAACTTGTGGCCATTCCCTCTTGTCCTGTCAGTAGTTATCTGGGAGAAGAGGCCGACCCCCTCGTCATCACAACCTCCCTTCAGGAAGTTGTAGAGTGCGATGAGATCTCCCCTGAGCCTCCTCTTCTCCAGACTAAACAATCCCAGCTCCCTCAGCCGCTNAAACATCTTTAATGTGCATCAATAAAGATATTAAACAAGATGGGCCCCAGTACCGACCCCTGGGGGACACCACTCGTAACGGGACGCCAGCTGGACTTGACTCCATTAACCACTACCCACTGGGCACGGCCCTCTATACAGTTCTCTACCCAGAGAAGAGTGTACCTGTCCAGGCCAGGGGCTGCCAGTTTCCCCAGGAGAATACTGTGGGAGACCGTGTCAAAGGCTTTGCTGAAGTCTAGGTAGACTACATCAACAGCCTTTCCCTCATCTACCAGTCTGGTCACCCAGTCATAGAAGGAGATGAGGAGAAGCAGGAGCAGACATCAGGAGAAGCAGCAGTAGATCTCAGGCAGCAGGCATCAGGAGATATCATCAGGCCATCAGGAAGGAAGGAGGAGACAACAAGCAGGCATCAGGTAGCAGGGCAGCAGGACTTCATGTCTCAAGTAGCAGGAGGTATCAAACAGGCAGGCACCAGGCAGGTATCAGCCCGATATCCGTGAGACAGCAACCAGATATCAGTCAGAGAGGAGCAGGTAGGCAGCTCACGTTTCCCCATTGGAGAAGGTCTTCTTATCCTCCTTTTCGGCCAGCACTGCATTCCTGGGCACCCAGGTATGTCATGTATCACACTAGCGGGCACGAATGGGCTTGCAGGTCTCCTTCGGTGGTTGCCTCCCTCAAGGCACCAGTCTGAACAGCTGCTCGATGGCCACTTAGCGGCTGCTTGTCTCTCATTGCCCCTGGTCTGCAAGCCTTCGGGAAGCAGGCAGGTGGGCAAACTTTGAGACAGAAGAGTTCTCACAGCAAGCTTTGAGACAAAAGATTCCGAAGCAGTCTCTTACAGTCAGTCTGGATGAAAGTAGAGTCAGGTTTTCTGCACTTTATTTCCCTCCTACTTAGATACTAGCAACTATCAACAGTGTACCAAAAAACCTGAGAATTTAATGCCAGGGTGTAGTAGAAATAAACTCTCTGAATTTACTAGATAAACATGGTAGTAATTGAATTCTGTTTTCAGGCACATTAGCTAGCTATGCAGGTTGTAACAGCTAGTTTACAGTCCTGGAGATGGGAATGTTACAGGAGTCTTTATAAATAAAGCACAATAATATCATGGGAAAATGAGAGGCTTGCAGATATCCTACTAATTTTTTTCTGAAATCACTTCAGTTTTACATTATTTTGCACAGAATTTAGCTTAATGCTTTCCATCAAAAAGAAAATAATTGCCTATGAAACCTATAAAGAATAAAATTTCTTCAGTATTCATGATTCTTTTCTTAATTTTAATATGCATTTTTAATGGTTTCCTATCCAGATACTATGTAAATATTGTATAATTATGTTTAAAACCTTTTATTATTTCATGTCTAAAATCTCTTTAACAGGTTGCCCAGAAAGGTTCAATAGGCTGCACAGAATGGTTGAGGAGTGTCTTTCCTTGGAGATTTTGAGATATTCAAAAGCTCCCTGGAGATGGTCCCAGGCAACCTACTCTGTGTGTCCCTGCTTGAGCAGGATGTAGACCAGATCACCTGCAGAGGTTCCTTCCACCTTCAGCCAGTCTGTGATTCTGTGATAAGTACACATAATATTTAAAGACTTAGGTATTTGTTTGTTTGTTTCTATTCCCCATATTTATGTTGATAAACACGTCCCTGGTGTATTTTACAGAAAAATATTGAAATATAAGAAATTGCTATTTAAAGTGGTCATCACTAGAGACAGAAAGGAATATATGTTTCATATGTTGGATAGGTTCGTATGCTTCCTTTGGTAGTGGCTATTGTTGGAGCAGAAAAATGTGTGTGCAATAGACTGTGATAACGAAGGAAGCTTAATTTACCCATTCTCTGTTGGTCAAAATTTATGTAACTTACATGAATCTTTTGGATAAAGTGAGAGGTTACTTCTGAAACATCAATCACACTTAGGAAAATGGAATTTACAAACAGCGAGGTGAAGCAGAGGCAGAAAACCTATCAACCATTCCAGGAGCCTGAAAGTGCAAAATGGACTGTGTGGGAATTATTTATGTCTATTTTGTCCAATGAAGTTGCATTGTGTTTTCTCTGTTTTGAATACATTCTTTTCTAGTTTCTATTTGCAAACCATCCTTTGAGCTTGAAAACCTCTTTGGGTCTTTCTTAGGGTCTTTTGGTCTTTTTTCACAAATGACAAGTAGTAGGATGCTAGGAAATCATCTCAGGTTAAACCAGGGGAGGTTTCATTGGGATATTAGGAAGAATTTCTTTACTTAGAGGGTGATCAAATTGCCATTGGCTGCCCAGGGAAATGCTGCCCAGCAAAATGACAGGGTTCTGGAACTACTTAAGATAGGGTTCTGGAACTACTTAAAAGATATGTAGATGTGACATTAAGAGACATAGTTTAATGATAGGACTTGGTAATTAAGGTTGATGATAGTATTTGCTTATATTTTCCAATCTAGATGATTCTATGATTCTAGGTTAAGCGTGAAGATAAGTAGCCCTGTTCCATGGTCAGACTTACAAGTTATTAAAATGAGATAGTTCTTGACCCTGCAAAAAAAGGAAGTGCAAAAATATCTGGTGCAACCTAACCTGGGCCTAAACTAATATGATGATAAAGGTAGAAACTATAGAAGTTGTGGGAAGGGAACATCAGGAGCTAGGTCAAAGCAAAAGCTTAGAAACAGAATACTATTTTGTCAAAGTGTTGCTCTCTAAAAAAAATAAATTAAACAAATAAAAATTAAGAATGTAAAACCAAGAAACTGGAACAAATGGTGAAAAAGTTTAAAGGGCAAGGATTATTTATCAAGGAGGAGGAAAAAGGTGAAAAAAAGGGCAATGACTATAAGCGAAAGAAAAGCATGTGATTGAGGCTGTTTGGAGATCCCTGACAAGCAGTTCTGGCCTGACCACCACAGCCTGGAGCAGAACTATAAACCTGTTATGGTCACAACACAAGTGTCTGTCTTTATTTTTGCGGTCAGGACACCTGGATTTTTTCCCATAACACTGGTGAGGGGACACCACAGAGAGGACAGAGAACAGAATGATCAACCTCTCTAACAGTCTGTTTTAAGACCTCACAGAAAATGGAAGATCTTGACAGGTTCAGCTTAGAGGTCAAATCTCATTGCAAGATGTTTAATGGAAAATACAGAATTTTTATTTTTCAATGGTAAACGTCTTCAATAAAAGTTTAAGCTTAAAAAAGTAAATGAATCAATTTATAACTGTTTCAAGACCTATGCACCATGAAGTGCAGCAATATTTTGAGGGTAGTATAAGACTAGCCTGTCCAAAGACTGTGTCCTTTCAGTTTGAAAATGTAATTATTTTTTTTTCCCTCTACAACTGTGGAAGTGGGATTTAAGTACCCTGACTCATATCAAAAGATTTTAAGAAACACATTGCCTTAGAGGTTATATATAATTCCTTATTGTAAAACAGTTCTGTTTTGAGGCTGACAGGTCCACTTATATTGGTGAGAGTATAGAAATATCAAGTGGACTAAAATAAAATGTCCGGTTGTTCTTTAGTGGTATTACATTTTCTAGCACCTTGTAAGTTTTTAAACTGACAAACTCTTTAACGTTGCAGCTGCAGTGAAAAAGGAAAGTGGATTCCTCTGAAGTTCGCTGCCTCAGCTGCTTGCCTGAAGAAATTCTACGTGATACACCATAGACCATATGCATAGACCTATGTTTAGCATGGTTCAGAGGAACAACTTTTACAAATAGCGTTTAGTTCTCATGCTTGTATAAAAGACTTCCAAAAGCTCCTTTCCTCTATACGTCACAGCCATTATTCAGTTGCAGCCTGGACCTTTAAATATATTAGAATAATGATAGTTCTCTGAATGCGTACAACTGAATAGGGCATTTAACAGTGCACACTTCACTGTATTAATCATAAAGAATAATGTAGTGCTGTTTTAGAAGAAGGATATTTTGTCAAAGTTTAATCACTTGCCACTAAATTCTGAACTATGAATTGACAGCTTTACTCTACTGAAACATTTATGAGATCTAAAGCTCAGCCTCATTCTTACCCTCTGTCTTGAGAGTAGTCTCACGATTTTGTACACATATTTTTGTGAAAGAGGAAGGTTAAGTGTGACTTAAAAGTTGTCACACTCAGAAATAATAACATGGTTACTATTTGGGTTAGTTCCAAAATAAGAAGGCAGCATATTAGCTAAGCTGATTGGAAAACTAACGTTGATAGTATCATATGGTCTGTCCCATGGTCTGTCTGATGCTTTCATGTATTCAGCTTTTTATCCACCAGCTTAGTGACCAACCTCAAATTATTCTTTTTGTAGTGTTAATACTGTGGCATCAAAATATTTGTAAAAAAGTGAATTGTAGTTATTCTAGCCAAATTATCATTAGGATTGTAAACTAAATTCTGCATGGAGTATTTAGTGCCAGAACAAAATTCAGCTTGACTTTCTGACTCTGAAATACAAAGATCAGACAGATTTTTAAAAAGCATCTAAAAGATAGAACCTTCAGAAGAACAGATGTGATCTGTTCTTCACACCACTTGGTAACCTGTGCAATTTACGTTCTGAGGCTTTGTGCCTACCATTCCTCAAACAATGAATTTTTGGCTCAGTAACTCCAGGACTGAAGGATCATTAAAATGTCTTAACACCACATTCCTTCGTTCCTTCTTTCTTTCCTTCCTTTATTTCAACGTGCACTAAATTCAGCTCAACTAGAGCCTAGAATCTAAGCCTAAATTTTTTGTGATCTAAACAGCTGAGTTCTGGGAGTCATTCCAAGACAATAAATTTCAAACCAACAATGTGTTTTTTACAGTCACCTTGAGACAATATCTGTAATTTAAGTTCAAAAACACTTAAATATAATGAGTTAACTAATCCCTGAAGCAGTTTCACTTATTAAAAGTTGTGTCAGGTATGAACTTTGTGAATATCTTTCAACAAAAAGCAGCATGTGAAGCGTGTAAGATAGAATAAGATAGCAGAGTGGATTCTGGCTAACGGATACCGTTGCAATCTACTAGCTTCTTGGTGAGGAAAACACAGTGATGTGGTGATGTAACAAGGATAGGTAGCTAAGCTCCAGAATGCTGCTCTCTCTAATGAGAGAGCATCTCTCCAGCTGCTCAAAAGAAGGAGAGAAAATACAATGAAAGAAAGGTCATGAGCTGCAATCAAGACACAGAAGTTGCTTACTAATTATTGTAATGAGCAAATCACACTTCGCATAAGGGAGATTAATATAATTTATTGCTTGTTGATAACAGATTAGACCAATGAGAATTTAAAACACATTACACCCACTTTCCCTTCCCTTCCACTATCTTCTACCTTCTCCCCGAGTAGCACAGGGCAATGGGAGTTGCAGTCAGTCAGTAATGCTTCTTCACTTTCACCCTCTTCCCCTGCTCCAGCATGAGATCCCTTCCATGGGATACAGTCCTTCACAGACTGATCCAGCCTAGGCTTTCCACAGGCTGCAGTACTTCAAGAACTGCTACAACATGGATCTATACTACTGAACTGTTCCAGTGTGGATCCCAAATGGGCTGCACTTCCTGCCAGACTATAGTCCACCATAATCCACCCAGACCATAGCTCCACCACACTACCCTTTCCGCAGGCTGCAGTTATAGCTTCTTATCCAACATGAGACAGCTCCATGGCTTGCAGCATCCTCTGCTCTGCTATTAAAACATTGCCACATAAAACAAATACACGTTATATATCAGAAGAACTATTTGTATAATTTAAAAAAAATATTCTAAAATATATTCTGATAACATATCATTGAGCATCAGGCTGTTTACCAGGTTGGGATTTTTGTTGTTTGTTTGTTTTTTCCCAAAGGAATTCAATAAAATATTACCTTTTTTTAAATCTAAAGTTATTTTGCATATTTTATTGATATTCTTGGTCTCTATTTCTGGTTTACATGCCTATTATAGAACAAAATAAAAGAGAAGAACTAAGAACTAGTCATGGTCCCTAAACAAGAATAAGTGATTACATGTAGATATTTTAATGAATTGAAGAATTTCAAATCAAGGTTGAAGTAATACTAATTAGGGTACAAGGATTTTGTGAGGTGGACCTGATGCCATGTGTGTGCAAAAATATTAATTTTATGTGTATAAATTTGTAACAGTTCTGGGTCTTAGTCTACTGCCCTTATTTGTGTTGGGAGATAACTCTTCAGACTGTCCTTCCAACCTCTTTGCTGCAACAACTAGTTTTGACTGTTCAAGGACCACAGTAGAACTACTTTAATCACCGTAGCCATAAGGAAACCGGACAAATGAAAATTGGAACCATGGCTTCCCCCTGTTTTTTCCTCCGAAGTCTCATGCAGTGTTTGGTGTTTCTGAGAGCATAGAGCCAGTGTATGGTATTCAACATGATTCAGAGCTAGCAGCAAACTGCTAACTTGCAGGAACAGTGAGGGAACAGGGAAGAAACCATGTGCTTGTGATAGAATAATATAATTTCTTGGCTCTTCCTGAGGCAATACAGCTGTATGTTTCATTTTAAATAGAACATCAGAGAAAGACATTTTACCACAGAAGAAACATAATGTTAATTTTGTTCATGGTTTTCCTTTCTTCTTTCTTGGTAACAGATACATTTGTTAAAGACTTCCTTAATATTTGAATAGATTTAAATAACGCACTGATGAATATGTTAATCTTTGAATCAATGGGATAATCACATGTTTTGACCTGGCTGGCTATTCTGTGTTTTATGTATCCCAGAATATGGCTTGCTCTCTTGTAATCCAGGGTGCCCTGATAACTCATAGTGAGCCTACCTTCAACTAGTACCCCCAGATCATTTTCTGCAGGGATGCTCTACAGCTACTCATCTCCTAGTCTGTACTTAAGCCTGGCAGTATGTTGCATACTCCAAGCAATTGCCTGAGCTATCTTCACTCATAGAAGTTTCTATGGAGTCTGCAGTGCTACAATGCTCTTTGCTGTAGTGAGAGAGGCTGAAACATACTGACTCTGATAAACTGCTTTATAAAGAACAATGCTTCCTCCATAGTTCATCCTCTGTGAGATCAGAGCAGATAAGAGACAAGCACTTCTGAAAGATTCCTTCTGTCTTTATGGGGACGGGGAATTAGGTCCTACTCATGGTCTATTAATGATGATTTCCTGGATTTTGGCAACTACACACCTTTAAAGACAGACTATGTGATATCCCCTTTCTATTGTCCCTATCCCCATACTAGCTGCCTACGGAAGATACGGAATTATTTTCATGGTCTATGTTTGAATTCAGCTCAGACATCTAAGCTCAGAGCATCTGCTCATAAAATGTGGCACTGTGATCACAGGCAAATTCATCTGGATGGATTCAAAGTAATAGGAAGATTGTCATTTTATTCTATTTTTCTTAGCCACAGTAAGGAGAAATACGTAGCCAAACTTCTCTGAATGCTTCTAAGTTTGATACAAAAAATACAAGTGATGGCAAAAGGTTTGAGTCAGTTTTGATTTAACCAGAACAGGTTACATATCTCTAACAGAAATCTTTTCAAGTACTAATTAACACAAAAGCCAAAGAGAGAGAGAATTTTATGAAGCAAAACACTATAGATACATGTAGGCAAAGAATTTTTTCCTCCTTCCTTTAGAGTGATTATGATTTCAATTAATTATAGGAACTCAAACTAAGTACCTTCCATTTGGTCTTTTCCTATATTATAATGGCTCTTGAAATTTTCTTTCTAATGTATGACAGAGTAGTGCTTTTAGTATGCAGTTACAGTAAATGGAGACATACATTTTGCATTTTAAGCCTCTAGTAGGACTTTCTTTTTACACAGCAGTTCATCAATTGAATATTAATATCATGCTTGGTAATTCAGAAACACGTGGTGAATTTCCATTGTCTGTAAATGTCTGTTAAGCAAGTATTTAATATTCAGGCAGAGAGCTTGAATTCTATAACTACAGTTAAACTTAGAGTCTGTGTGACTTATTAGTGAAGCTTAGTGGCATTCGATATCTTTACATCCTTTTCTGTAGAATGTTGCAAGCTACTGTTGTGAGATTTTCTATTATTTACAATGTGTTATATTTCAAAATTGTGAAATGCCCTGTAGCTCATACATTTATATGATTTGTTGTTGAAACCTAAAGCATGTTAAAGAAAAAGAAAACAATTTCATTTATTTTTTAACATCGAAATTGCAAAGTAGTTTTAGCAACTGCACAGTTTTTACGTTTACCTTTCCTCAAATAAAAACTCATCTTGTAAATACAATAAATTAATTGATATAATACTTCAACAGTTAAATAGTTATTGAAAGCTGGGCCAGACTAAATTTTCTGGTTTTATATTCTTTTCTGTTGTATATTCTTGTCTTTCCTTTTTCTCCTCATCCTTCAAATTCCAAATGAAAGTAGGGAGTGATATTATCCCAGGTCCCAATTAGAACAAGAACAGTTATTTGGAGTTATGCTCTCAAAAATTTCTTCTTCTCTATTTAAATAACTATTTCCAAAAGTTTTGACTAGAGTTGTGTTTCAGTCAAAGGCAATGGTTTTATATCATTAAGAACACAATGGATATAGTTCCTGAAAAGACACTAAGGCCCTGGAGCGTGTCAAAAGAAGGGCAATGAATCTGGTGAAGGGTCTGGAGCACAAGTCCTGTGGAAAGCAGCTGAGGGAACAGGGATTCTATGATTTTTTAATTCTAATTCTGCAAAAACCTATGAACGTTCTTAACTTTATGGGTGCTGCTCTGAAAGTAATGCCTCCTATTTTATTATGTTGGCCCACAATGTAAGAAGCAGATGATGGTGGTATTGCTGTAGAGGTTGAACCTCCCTGCCAGTGTTCTGTTACATTTCATTGTCATGCAACAAGAAGCAGCAGAGAGGCAGTCTGACAAAATGGCATCTGACATGGAAGTGAACACGCAGGAAAAATATGTAAGCGAATTTCTCCATGCGGAAAAAAATTGCACCCACTGACATTCATTGACACTTGCTGAACTTTTCTGGAGAGCAAACAGTGAATGTGCATAGTGAGGTGGTGGGTGATGCATTTCAACAGTGGCAACAATGACAGCAGGTCACTTAGGATGATGCAGATTTTTATGTGCATGAGATGAAGGCTGGTGAAAATGTACAGCTTGTTGACTGTGTTGAAAAGTAATGTTTTGCAGCTGAGAATTTGATTTGTCAAATAGTATTATTGTTCTCTTTATATTTGTAGTAGTTTCCTTGGAAATAAAAAGGAGACATAACTTCTGGAGCAACCTATTTTGTGTACCGACAGTAGTCCCTCTATATGTAGTACTTTTAGTGCATAAGACTTTTGGAAGAGAAGAAGTTACTTTTAGACTGTTGTAATATGGAAGAAAAGCACTACCAAGGAGTTTTGGAAGTAGAGATGTTCCAAGGTGGGAAGGACTTCGTTTGTCATCCACTCTTTCACTTTGGCCACAAACTTTTTCCACTCTTGCCATTTCCTAGAGATTTCTTCTTGTTTGTTTATTTGTTTGTTTTTAACAGACAATTGCAGTCTTCCAATTTTTCTTGGAAAGATTATGGTTCAGTATAAGAAATCTCATTCTTCTTGAGTCTTTCCCATTACTAACTTTGGAAGATTTGTCTTATTGTTGTCACAGTATCCCTATTTATTACTCAGAGTATCACCTAAATCATGGATCCTTTTAGCCACACCGCGTGTGTGAAATCCAGGATGTTAAGTGTTGTTCCTGTCTTTGCCTCGACTCATAAGATTATTCATCTCCTCACTCCCTTCCCTGTGCTCTTGAGAAGGAAGAATGAGAAAGCATCTGGTTGAGCATCTGGCAACCAGGCCAACTCATCACGCACAATATCATTCTTTCACCACTTGCTTTCTTTCCTTTTTTTTTCTTTTTCCTTTCCTATAATTAGTTCTTATTATTTCAATATATAAAAATACAATCCAGAAATATTTTCTACTATCAACCATTTTTAGAATTATCATACATGAAGTAATGCTTCTGTGTGCTTAACTAATGAAGATTTAATATTTAATTAAAGCATAAATCAAAAAACAAACCAAAAAAACCAGCAACAAACTACAATATCTTCTTAATGTTTGCTGATGAATTATAGAATATACCACTGTGCTATCAATAGATCTATACAATCACATGAAATGTGTAATTTTCCCTGCTTTGCTCAGAGCTGCTGCGGAGGGTAATATGTGTAGTTTTCATACATGGATCATTAATAAGTTTCATGATCAACTTGTAAATTGTTTGTCCATAGTTAAGGGATTTGTAAGTGTTCTGTTAATGATTTTTAAGTTGATCTAACACACTTTTTGTAGTGCTTCAGGACAAATATTGTCCCAGTGAGATCCCTTTTTATGCTTGTCTGTGTTATTCACTACGTCAAATCAGACTAAGTTCCTTTAGTAGGATGTTCAATTCACATTAGCTGGTAAAAATAATCATGCACACTATCTTCATTTGGAAGATAGTTCCTATTTTATAATCAATATCTTAATATCAAGAGTAATTTTACAGTGTGACTTAATAATTACAGAAAACAGAGAACAAGCATGTGGAGATAGACTGCATACATAAATAATGATTACTGCAAGTGGATTTAATATGGGTTCTGTTTTATGGTGTGTACTGTCTCTCATGTACATATTCAATACAAATTTTTCATACGGAACCAGTCCTACAAATATTTCCCAAATCCTCGAAGTACTACTATGATAATAGATGATATACCTTTTTTAAAACATATTTAATTGGGAACAGAAGCTCAATTTAAGTGTATCTAAAAGAAAAGAAAAAGATCTAAATCATATTTTCAGACTAACAAGTGGATAGTATCTATTCCTAATTCATTGGCCAGAATATAAGTGATATGACTGAATGTTCCTAGTCTGCTAAGAACTCTTAGCATCCTTGTCAAAATACAATTAAAATTGATGAAATATTTAATATTGCCATAAATGTAATATTTAATATAGAAGAGAGAATATGGCTCCCACATTTGCATGTATGCATTAGCCTTTTTAACAGACTTTTCAGAAATATATCTGTTCTCCAAAATCAGACCTTCAATACAGTTCTTCACAGTTATCATGAATCCTACAATTGCTTTGAGTAATTCCAACTGTGTTGCCCTGTGACAATGTTAAAACCTAATAACTTTTAACATACAACAGTGGTACTTTCATCTGTTTAGTATCTGGGGCCAGGAGGGTGAGGGTGGAGTAGTAAAAATTCAAACCCAAAAATATTTGCCTTAAGTAGAATTCCCAAAGAGCTATGAAATAGTCTAACTTTTGATGCAAGTCTCTTCCAAAGAACCCATAACATTAACTAGGAGTGATCAACTATATTTCCAAATCAAATATTTTCTGTGGTATTACACCCTCTGAGTATCATAATATTTAAGCTAGACATAATAGCTCTTTTGCACAATCTATTTACTTTATGCACCAATGTAATAGCAGGTTTAATATGTGTATATCAGTTTGCTTTGTATGTATGCACTGCATATCAATAATATGCCATTTTACCAATCACTACCCGATGTCAATTGTAAAAGAGTCTTGAAGAGCTGTTTGAGTACTATGCAAAATCTACTTTCTAAGAATTTCCTTGCAAAAATAAGATGAGAAGGAGTGCACAGGAGTGCCAGAATATTTTTTTTCCCTTTTAGAAGCTACAGTGGCATCAAATTTCTGAAGAGTGTGCAAGTATTAAAAAATAAAAATGTTTTCCATAGTGTTAACACTAAAGTATTTTTCTTTAAAAATAGGTACTTATATAAGTTGCTTAAGTAATCAAATAATTTCTTAAACAAACATAATTTTACAACCACATTCTAAGCCTCAGGAAAGGCAATAATTTACAGCAGAATTGCTGACAAACTGTTATACTAGCTCTAACAATATTGACATAATAAATTGATGAATATTACTCTAAATAGTTTTGTCGTTTATAAAAAAAGAAAAAAAAAGAGCTTAGATTTTCTCTTAGTATTCTATTACATTTCCTAGAAAAACTGAAGTGGACATATTGCATAGACCAATATTTCCCATTACTGAGACTAATGCTATTAGCTCATGAATATTTCTGTTGATTTATGATGTAGTATAATGCAAGAAGCTTATATTCTGTTGATGGATTCAGTTAAGGAAAATCGGAGGCTAAAATGTTTTACAGAGCATCTTGAAAATGTACATAAGCATAATGAACAGAATCACAGAATCACAGAATAGCAGAATTGTAGGGGTTGGAAGGGACCTCTAGAGATAATCGAGTCCAACTCCCTGCCAAAGCAGGTTGCCTAGTGCAGGTCACACAGGTAGGCATCCAGACGGGTCTTGAATATCACCAGGGAAGGAGACTCCACAGCGTCCCTGGGCAGCCTGTACCAGTGCTCCGTCACCTGCACTGAGAAGTTCTTGCACATAGTTGTGCAGAACTTCCTATATTCCACTTTTTGGCCATTTCCCCTTGTCCTATCCCCACTGAATGGGGGATGGTATCCTACCACACCACTGAAAAGAAATTGCCCATGTCCATTTGCCTCCCACACTTTAGATATTCGTAGACATTGATCAGATCTCCTCTCAGCCTTCTTTTCTCAAGGCTGAACAGACCCAGATTACTGAGCCTCTCCTCATAAGGGAGATGCTCCATGCCCTTTATCATCTTTGTGGCCCTCCGCTGGACTCTTTCCAGGAGATCCCTGTCATTCTGTGGAGCCCAGAACAGGATACAGTACTCCAGGTGAGGCCTGACCAGGGCAGAGTAGAAGGGGAGGATCACCTACCTCGACACGCTGGCCACACTCTCTTTAATGCACCCCAGGATACCATTGGCCTTCTTCACCATCAGGGCACACTGCTGGCTCATGGCCACCCTACTGTCCACCAGGACCCCAAGGTCCTTCTCAGCAGAGCTCCTCTCCAGCAGGTCATCCCCCAACCTGTACTGATGCATGTGGTTATTCCTCCTCAGGTGCAAGACTCTACACTTGCTTTTGTTNCGACCAAGCTGATGATGTCATCATAGAAGGCTACCAGGTTAGTCGAACACAATTTCCCCTTGATGAATCCATGCTGACTACTCCTGATAACCTTCTCTTCCAATTGCTTGGAGATGGCATCCAGAACTAATTGTTCCATCACCTTTCCAGAGACAGAGGTGAGGCTGACTGACCTGTAGTTTCCCAGATCCTCCTCCTTGCCCTTTTTGAAGACTGGAGTGACATTGGCTATCCTCTCATCTTCAGGCACCTGTTCTGTTCTCCAAGACCTTTCAAAGATGATAGAGAGTGGTTCAGCAATCACCTCTGCCAGCTCCCTCAGCACATGTGGATGGATTCCATCAGGCCCATGGATTTGTGCACATTGATCCCAGCCAGAGGCTCCCAGAGCACTCCCTCCTTGACCAGAGGCAAGCCCTCCATTTTCCGGACTCTCTATCTTACCTCCAGGGTTGAGGAGTCCCGAGGGGGAGTCTTTGAAGTGAAGACCGAAGCAAAGAAGGCTTTCAATATCTCCGCCTTCTCAGTATCCCCCATTATCAGGACACCTCCCTTGTTTAGCAGGGGACCCTCATTTTCCGTAGTCTTCCTTTTACTGTTAACATACTTAAAAAAAACCCTTCTTACTATCCTTTATCTCCTTTGCCAATTTAAATTTCAGGTGGGCTTTAGCCTTCCTTGTCGCATCCCTGCTGGCCCTAACAATATTCCTATACTTCTCTCAAGAAGACAGGCTCTTTTTCCACATTACATGGACCTTCTTCTTCTCTTTGATCTTATCCATGATCTCCTTGCTCATCCATGGAGATTTCCTGCCACCCTTCCCTCGTTTCGTACTCTTAGGGATGCACCAATCCTGAGCTCAGAAGAACTGCTGTTTAAATACCGACCAGCTGTCATGGGTCCCCTTTCCTTGTAGCACTCTAGCCTATGAGATACCTCCAAGTAGGCCCCGGAGGAGGTCAAAGTTGGCTCTCCAAAAGTCCAGGGTAGCAATCCTACTTTTAACCTTCTTCCACTCAGAATCTTGAACTCCACCATCTCACGATCGCTTCATCCCAAGCTGCCCCCAATCTTTAAATCCCTAACAAGCCCATCCTTGTTGGTAAGAACAAACTCCAGAAGCACTCCCTGCCTCATTGGCTCCTCCACCACCTGTGTCAGAAAATTATCTTCAACACATTGGAGGAACCGTCTGGACCGCGTGTGCCTGGCCGTGTTTCTTACCCAACAGATGTCTGGATTAAAATCCCCCATAAGAACCAGTGCTCGGGATAGCTAGGCTACTTCCAGCTGCTTGTAGAAGGCCTCCTTGACTTCCTCTTCCTGATCAGGTGACCTGTAGTACACCCCCACAACAGTGTCACCCATACCAGCCTGGCCCTTAATCCTCACCCACAAGCTCTTCACACATTCTTCACCCTTCCCCAGGTGGAGCTCAATGGATTCTAGTTTCTCTCTAACACAAAGAGCAACTTTGCCACCTTGCTGCTTGCTTGCCTGTCTTTCCTAAAGAGGACATAGCCATCCATGACAGCATTCCCGTCATGTGAGTTGTCCCACCACGTCTCTGTGTTTGCAATGAGATCATGGCCCTGTGACCATACACAGATCTCCAGCTCGTCCTGTTTCTTACCCATGCTGCGTGCATTGGTATGCAGACACATTAGGGAAGCAACATGTGCAAGTATCCCTAGAGGGTCGTGGGAGGATTTTGGACGGGGTATCAGCAACAATTCCTTTTCTGAGGAGCCTTCACAAGATCCTACAGGACAACTCAGGTTTTTCCCCTCAATCTCCAACAGTGACAACATCTCCCAGCCCTTCTCTGCCACATCTAACTCCCCTCCCATCCCCCATCAAACCTAGTTCAAAACCCTAGAGATCAATCTGGACAGATTGCTTCCCAGAACACTTTTGCTCCACTTGCTCAGTGTCATTCCATCAGATGCCCGCATACCCAGTTTCTCAAAGGCAAGATCATAAAACCCAAAGCCTTGACCATAACACCACCCCCTCAGCCAGTCATTGACCTGAGCCATTCTCCTCCTTCCTTCTGAGTTCCAGATGCTTATCAGGAGGATGGAGAAGAACACTACCTGCACTCCCAATCCCTTCGGAATCTTACCAAGGGATGCAAAGTCCTTTTTAACATTCTTTGGTTTCCTTATCACAGAGTCCTGGGAACCGGCCTGAATGAGGATGAAAGGGTAATAGTCTTCCTGCATAATGAGGTGCAGTAGAGTCTTCCTAATGTCTCTAAAATGCGCCCTCGGAAGACAGCAAACCTCTCTGGAGAGGTTGTCTGGGTGGCAAATGGGAGCCTCCGTGCCCCCCAGCCAGGGATCCACAATTGCTAGGAATCTCCTCCCTTTTTTGGGAGCACTGGTATTGATGCAGTGTCTCGATTGGCCCCACTCCCTATGCTTGTTACTTCCTGTAACCTCGGTGTGTTTCTCAGGGCCTGGGTTCTGACTACTTTCTAGACTCTCATCCCTTGCCAGCTAGAGAGCCTCAAATCTGTTACCCAGGGACACTGCGGGGGTTGGTGGCACTGTGGGTGTTGGGGGCAGACGCCTCCTTCTGCTCTGAGCAGAGATGAGGGTCCAACCCCCTTCATCTGGTGTTTTGTTGAGCCCTCTGTCCTGCAGGCGAGCAGCTGGACTCCCAGGGACTTAGGAGGGGACTGCCATTCTGCAGGAGTAAGTTCACACCACCTCCTATCCACCTCCCTCTGAGATTCCCAGGAGTCTCTCAGGCTGCAGATTTCCCACTGCAGCCTGGCCATCTGCTCAAGCAGCTCATTGAGCAGAGCACACCTGCACTCATGACAGCCCTCTCCACCCTCAGGACCCAGGGGGACCTCCAGATTCCAGAGCGCCCTGCAGCCAACAGTCTGGACCTCCACATCACCCCTTGGGAGGTCCACCTGGGTGCCTGTGTGAGCCCAGAGAGGCTGCGTCCCCTCGGTCTGGCTAGCTGTCTCAGCCCAGATGTTGCGATGGTTGCCCACCATGGTACTTGTAATAGGTGGCAACACCCTAGAGCGCACAAAGGGGAGAAGTGAGTAGCCCCCCTACTCACCCTCCATGCCTCGTGCCAACTGCCTGCGCTAACTGCCAAGCGTACCCTTCTGACAAGCATGCCCTGTTTGCGTGTCCTGTTCGCGGTGCTCCAATTTAACCATTTTCTCAGTTATAATCTGAAGAAAAAAGGATGAGAGCCCAAAACTGTATGTAACAATTTAAAATATATTTTGGGGCTCTTCCTTCCTTTTTAAGAACTGTCATTTTGACTATATCCCTGTATTTTAATTTCTATTCAGGCTGGTTCTTGAATACACCCTTCTGAGCTAATAAAAGTATGGTAGGCAATTGAATCTCTCTGCATACTACCTACCAGCCTGTCAAGTGTCAAAGTAGGCTAAGGGTACCGTTGTTAAATTCTATCTGAGAGTGTTTTGTAGTAGATTGAACTGACAATTTACAACATAGTATCTCCTTGTTACATATGTATTAGCAGATCAAGTTACTGTATAAATTTCTGTTCAATATGATAAATGGATTGATATTTGTATTAGAAATTATGTTTCAACAACTTGAGTGTTTGTTGTTGTAGTTTTTGGTATCTTCACCAGTACTAAAAATCTTATCAATATGAGCATCAGAACCAGACTGTTCTAAATAAGAATTGATTTTCCAATATTAATTTTTAACTATGTAAAGAACAAGATGCAGTATGTTTTCTTAGACCATCTGTATTTCCTGAATTGGACATCAGTAGCAGAAATGATCTATGATCCAGTTCACATACAGAGTACAAGCTAGCTTCTTTTTGCTACTTTTTGAATTATTATAAGGTTTCTTGTGTCACAATCATTATGGAGAGAAAAATAGAATTGCACTTGCACAGTAATGTGATAGAAAAAAACAACTTACTCTTTGGAATTTTTCTTTGATGTGTGAAAAAAGCGTATTTCTGTTCGATTTTTATGATAACTGAAGTTTTTAAGAACTAAAATCATATTCAATGAATTTCTGCTGTCACAAATTGTAACTGCAATTGTATAATCTCGCATTTAGTTCTTATTTTGTTTTCCTTATTTTATATTCCGAATGTCATTCATCTAAATGAAAGTTTCACAGAAAGCTCACCAAAACTTATTCATTAGCAAACTGTGGTACGCATTCCAGAAAAGTGATAGAATCCATTCCTCAAGGAGGAACATTCTTCAGACAGTTTAAAAATGAACGGCAAAGTTTCCAGTCTCTTTCAAATATGTGAAACAGGTCTTAGAAAAAGTGTATGCATGTACATTGGCATTTTACTTTTGAAACTTACTCATATTTTCAATAATTTTGCAAAATGTATTAGCCATCATAGGTAATGTAATAAAGTTTTTCCATCATATTTTGTAATAAATCTGTTTAATTCACTGCAATATTTTGGACCAAAGAGGAAAGACAAATATTTTCAAATGAATATAAAGTCAGTTTGAAGGAGAAAAAATAAAAACATTTGTTAATAGCAGTAAATATGAGAAATTATTAACATAATGATCTCTCCTACTGTAACTCTCACACAATTCTGTTAGCATGACACATTAATTTTATTTTTAGCTGGAAAATTATGTCCAGAATTAAAATACAACATAGGTTATTCGATTTACTCTT
This sequence comes from Penelope pileata, assembly GCA_013396635.1. Taxonomy (NCBI): domain Eukaryota; kingdom Metazoa; phylum Chordata; class Aves; order Galliformes; family Cracidae; genus Penelope; species Penelope pileata. Next base: position 84,403 of record WBMW01001865.1, read on the forward strand.
CCTCTTCCTCATCTATACCTATAGTTATGGTTGGCTTCTTGACTAGCCATTTAACAATGCTTTATGGTAAATAAACTTAAATGAAAACAAACTTAGCACAGCAAATTTGATATGGTAACTCTCCTCCCAAACATTATCACCAGACTGCCTACGAGTGTCTAAAGATGAAAGGCAACTAACTGTACAGTAGATCATAGAGACACAGAGGAAGGAAAATATTTAACAACCTCCAAGGTATTTTTCCCCCTTGATTGACCAGTAAAACAAAGTAGAAGATAGGAACAGAACTACTTATAAGGGAATTGTGATCATATTTCTCTTACTGACATTTGATTTGATTTTTTTTTGAAGTGCTATTATTTTTCATGCTGAGGATATGATTTTCTGATTCTATGATTAAATGCATGACATAAGAAAATGGCAGACTTTAATAAAAGTCAGGGAAAAGAGAAGGAAGAGGAAAGATGTGCAGGTTTGGAAGGGTAAGGCTGAAGTAAATATGCTGTATCAGGAAAAATGACCATAGAATCATAGAATCATTAAGGTTGGAAAAGATTACTAAGAGCATCTAGTCCAACTACCAACTCATCACCATCATGCCAGCTAAACCATGTCCTTCAGTGCCACATCAACCTTCTTCTTGAAAACCTCCAGGAACTGTCACTCCACCACCTCCCTGAGCAGCCTGTTCCAATGCCTTACCACTCTTTCTGAGAAGTTTTTCCTAATATCCAACTTGATCCTCCCCTGGCGCAACTTAAGGCCTTTACCTATCATTCTATCACTAGTTACCTGGGAGAAAAGGCTGACCCATATCTCACTACAACCTCCTTCAGGGGTTGTAGAGAGCAATAAATTCTCCCGAGCCTCCTCTTATCAAGACTGAACAATCCCAGTTCCCTCAGCTGCTCTTCGTATGATTTGTACTTCAGACCCTTCACAGCTCCATTTTCCTTCTTTGGACGCACTCCAGGGCCTCAATGTCTTTCCTGTAGTGAGGGGCCCAAAACTGAACATAGTACTCGAGGTGCAGCCTTGCCAGTGTACAGAGGGACAATCAGCTCCCTAGTCCTGTTGGTTACATTATCTGTGGTACAAGGAAGGATGCCTTTGGCTTTCTTGGCTACACGGGCACAATTCTGGCTCATATTCTGGCTGTTGGCTTTCCAGCCAGTCTACCGCAAGCCTGCAGTGATATGTGGGGTTGTTGTGATCAAAGTGCAGGACCCGGCACTTGGTCTTGTTAAAGCTCATACAGCTGACCTCAGCCCATCAATTCAGCCTGTCCAGATCCCTCTGTAGAGTCTTCCTACCCTCAGTGAGATCAACAGTTCATGCCAACTTGGTGTTGTCTACAAAGTTACAGAGTGTGCACTCAATCCCCGTGCCCAGATTGTCAATAAAGATATTAAACAGGGCTGGCCCCAGTACTGACCCCTGGTGAACATCACTAGTGACCAGCCACCAGCTGGATTTAAATCCATTTGCTCATTCACCATCAGTCTCTTGGCCCAGCCATGCAGCCAGTTTTTTACCCAGGGAAGAGTACACCTGTCCAAGCCGTGGGCTGCCAGTTTCTCCTATACAGTGGGAGACAGAATCAAAGGCTTTATTAAATTCTAGGTAGACTACATCCGCAGCCTTTCCCTCATCCACTAGGTGGGTCACCTGGTCATAGAAGGAGATGAGGTTGGTCCAGCAGTACCTGCCTTTCATGAACCCATGCCGGCTAGGCCTGATCCACTGGTTGCACTGCACATGCCATGTGAGTGAAATCAAGATTATTTGCTTCACGACCTTCCCTGATAACGAAGTCTGGCTGACAGTCCTGTAGTTTCCTGCATCCACCTGACAATCTTAGGTAACTAACCTGAAGCATGTATTGATCTTGATGCTAACGTGATGTCCAAATGAAATCAGAGACAGTCTAAACAAGGTACTGTCTGCATAAAGAAAAAAGTTGACAAAATTTGGAATATGAACTGGAGATTAGGCAACTGGCTTAATCCAGGCCATATTCTTATAGGTTGCTCTGTATGAAGTGTCTATAAAACAACAAATTTACAGGAAGTTGTTGTCATATCTAGTTGGTTCCTGGATTAGATTATTTCATTGAGTTTCTTGTGTACTTTTGCTCTTTAAAATGACTCCCTCCTAATGAAACAAACGTAATTCTGCCAGATTTGCAATAATTCCCACATCGCAGCATCATAATTAGTTTCACTTTCACACTGAGTCTGCCAATTTTTTAATACAATCTTTTCATTAATAATACTGCCTAGTATGAGCTGCCAAAAAGTATTTGACACGTGATACGAAAAATCTGGTACTATATATGTGTTTAGTGAGAGCCACTAGTGTAGGATTTTTGTATTTCCTCCAATTGATTTGTTTGAAATGAACTCTTGGCCTCAATGTGTATTCTCTAGTAAAACAAAATTGTTGTTTTTCATCATCCAATCTGCACGTTAATGAAGTCATAGTGACAAAATGAGTATTCTCTTAATCTTATTTTTATGGATTCTATTCACATGCAGACAGTCATTTGTTTGATTTCAATGTCAACAACAGAAAATACAGTATTTTTTTTGAATTCCTATTAAGCAACAGCAATTATACTTTTTATCACAAGGAGATTCGCACTGTCATTCCCTTAGCCATTATCCTCATTTTTGTTCCTCTCTCCTTATTCTGCTAGCTCTGTCAGATATCTCTTTCTGGCTGTGTTCCCTCTCTGATGCTAGCTCAGTGCTCCATACCAGTTTACCTCCTTTTGCCACTGGGCACCTTTCCTGATGACTCACCCAGCCATATAACTTATCTGGTCAGTCTTGTTATTTCTCCTCTGAAACAAGATGGTTAGCTCTTCACTTCATGGACCATATCTTTTTATCTGTCCTATAAAGCCTGCATGGCATTTATGGGAACAATATAAATTAGTAATAATAAAGATATTATACTCTACTGATATACATTTAGGTATTTAAGCTGTGAAATATGGTGTTCACACTTAGCAGATGTCAAGATATGATTGTTCCCATGGACTCACAGGTCCCTGGTTGTTGGTGGCTGCTGGGGCTTCCCCAGCAGTGCCAAGCCCCTCTCATCACCCCAGCCAGGCGCAGGTCAGCTGGAGGCACTGGCAACAGCCCTGGGCATGGCTCTGGCTTGAGCAGGCCCATGGCTGGGCAGGGCAGAGTGCGGCAAGCTAGAGATCAACCCAGCTGTGGCCTTGCTGGACAGAGGTTGACAGCCCCAGAAGTGACAGTAGGGTGCTGGATCTGGGCCCAGGTCTGAGAAGGCTTGGGAAAGGCTGAATAGGGACAGTCAGGGCTGGCTCAGTGTTCTTTTAGATGAACTATTTGAGACAATCATTTATTTATTACATATTTAAAATTCTTATTTGTATGTCTCATAAAAATGTGAAAGTTTAGCCAGCTTTGGAAAGAGGAAAATAGATTTTGCAATGGTGGTCTCCCATGTGGTTTGCAAAATGAATGAACATGGACAGACGCACAACTATTCTCAGTTGGCACTTGTTTTCTTTAGACATATACGTACATGTGAATGTGTTTAACTGTGCTGCACAGAATGGAAACTATAAGGCCTGGTAAATCAGCAAATATCAGTGAGCCTGTTTGGAATTAATTCCCATTCTTACTGTCAGTCGTCTCATTCATAGTCAAGTGGTTCTAAGCCACAGTGAGACAAAAATCATGCTATCACCTTCAGCTTTGCCTCTGCTCATTCCTAGAAATTTATTCAGCAAATTACAGACTCTGTATGTACCCAGATAAGTAGGTAGAGTACAATTAAAGCAAGATTGGGTATTAATAGTTAAATATGCTAATGGCAATGAAAGGATTTATGCTGACACATTAAAAAAAAATCTGCATCGATACAGTTTTTATGAACCTAACCTAAAACATTTTTTCTGACATCTTTTGTACTTGATGTACATGTTAAAACTGATATGCCTTCAGTTATTTTCAGCAATGTCTGTTCTGGCATGCTTACTTATGGATTATAATATTTTTAATACTAAGAATAAATTGAACTTTTTTTTCTAAATATCAAAAAAATGCTTAGATGGCAAATCTAGACATTCTTTTCATTTTCACAAAATATTTTGACATTTTTGAAGATTAATCTAAGGAAAGAGAAAATTATTGTTTACTCTTTACATTTGTAGGAGATTCCTAATATCAAACTATGCATAGGTGTGCTTGGCTACCACTGTTGCATGTCATCACTGATAAGGCTTACGATGCAGACTTTTACATGATTATGACTTTTTCCTGTGATTGTTTTCTTTAAATAAACCTCCATGCATCTTGAAAGAGTGGTGGACAATTTATTTCCCTATACGCTTTCTTTATCACTCTTCCATTTCCCTCTGACCCACAACTCTAGGCAAATACTTTGATGATTGACTAAATTTATGAATGCATTGAAATTTTCACTAATCATGAAAATCATCAATATTTATCAGACTTATGGAAGTGCCAACATAATTAATTATTTGGTAAAATAGAAAAAATAAAAAATAGAACAGTATCTTGGTATTGCACATAAGGTAATCTAAAACTAAATGTCTCTGGTCTAGTTAGTCATTTAATTAGTAATAAGGTGTCATCAGCTTGTGATAGAAATCTGGTTTATTTACATTATTCCTTTTACAGTAGTTCAGGAGGAAGTCAAATAAGCTTCTCATTCTTTCAGGGTCATGAATGAGTAATATCAATGAAAAGCACATATGTGTTTGTTTTCCAGTGACAATCTTAAATTATAATTAGAATTACATCTGAAAATAAAAAATAATTTAGATCTAAGAGATTTTTTGCATTTAGTCTTTATATAACTGGACACATCCACAGGCACTAACTGGGAATGCAGCATTTGTGGTGGTTGGAGATGCTCCTCCTGATGCACAATGCAGCACTCTACATACAATTAGCACACACAGTGCACTATCTTTACACACAAATGATAACGGCATGGTATTCTGCTCTTCAGATACCAGCATGTACTACATCAGTATTCATCTATGGAGCAGTGAAGAACAAAGAAACTTGTGTTGATTTAAACATGCATGCAAACAAAAGAACATAAAAAAATGTTAGAATTCTGTTTAGTATGCTTGTATTTGATTGCATAAATGCAATTATATATGTAGGCTGCTCTGGAAGTAATGTTTCCTATTTTTTTCCATGGAAACGACAACAGGTACAAAGAGCTCAATAACACTATTTGATAAAGCAAATTCTTAGCTGTAAAACACTATTTTTCAACATAGTCAACAATGTTAGCTATGCATTTTCTCCAGCGATAAACAAGAGCCTGCATGTCATGCACATAAAAATTTACATTGCCATCCAGAACATGGCTTATCTTTCATGTTGCTGTTGCCACTGCTGAAACACACCACTCACCTGTTCACTGTGCTGACATCCACTGTTTGCACTCCAGAAAAGTTCAGCAAGTGTCAACGAATGTCAGTGGGTGCAATTTTTTTCCTCATGGAGAAATTTGCTTACATATTTTTGCTTCATACACGCTTCCATGTTAGATGCCGTTTTGTCAGACTGCCCCTCTGCTGCCATCTGTCGCATGGCAACAAAACATAATGAAATACTGGTAGGAAGGTTCAACCTCTACCCCCATACCACCAACATCTGCCTCTGATGTCATGGGCCAACATAATTAATCAGAAGGCATTACTTTTGGAGTAGTGCTTGTATATGTACAAAGCAGACAAATTATCTCTAGATTAATCCTATTCTACAGCTAACCAATTTCATATTTAAAACCCAAAATGAATTTGGATGAAAGCCAAATTCTAAAGAGTAGGCAGAACAAGATAATAAGATATCTGAAGTTTGAATTTAAATTTGAAGGGTTTAGATGTTATCTAGATATATTTTACAAGACAACAATCCTATTTTTATTTACATAGATTCACATTATTATATTCTGTCAGCAAATATACGCTTCTATAGTTCTGTCACAAGAATCTTGCCTTTTATATAAGGCTTAATTTGGTCTACAACCCCAAATATTCAGTGTTTTCTTAGGCATTATATGCATATAATCTTGTGTTAAAGCCTGGGATAGTTTCTGCTCAGCGTCATTCCAGACCTCTCTCACAGAGGCAGAACATAGACAGGAAAGAGGAATGATCTATATATTGTTTTTGTCAGCAATCTCAAGACTTTTTTCTTTGATGATATGCCAGTGGTTGGTGGGATTTTAAGATTTGAAGGATAATTTTGGCTATTTTTATTGCTTCATTAAAACTACTTTCACAAAACACAAAATGTAACAGCTTGTCCTTGTTAGTTAAAGAAAACATTTATTCAAAACTTATCATTCTTAGTGCTAGTTTAACAAGCTGAAATTGACCCTTACACATCATATGTTGCCATTCAATGCTAACAGTACTCAAGAAAATGTGAAACTATGTACAAAGTATCTCAAATAATTTATTTTTATTGCAACTTCTGCCTCTCCAGATTCTTTAATGCTAAGTACCGGTTAAGTATTCTGTCCAGAGGTCTCCTTGAAAATGTATGAAAAAAACCTCCCATTTATATCATAGAATATGGAAAAATAACAAGCATAAAGGTCCATTGCCTGAACAGAGGTATACAGAAGCTTTAACTCCAGGTACGTAAGGTGCACTGCTTGGCCAATAGACCCTTGAGGAGGGTAAGACTTTTGTGATGCCTTCTAGGCTCACAAAGATGTATTGAATGTCTCATATGTCTGAAATGGCACCTCCATTTAGGGAAGTCAATCTCACTCTAGTATCACACAATTTTAGGTGGTTACAGTGTAGATACCAACATTCAAGCAAGTCACTGGGCTCCATTCATAGTCAAAAGAAGAATCTGCCATGGTTTTGAATGAGATTTTCTTTGTAGAGGCTTGTATGATTATATGTTTTGGATTTTTAATTAAAATAGCGTTGATAGCACACCAACATTTCAGTTGTTGCTGAGCAGTGCTTACACTAAGTCAAGGACTTTTCTGCTTCTCATACTGCTTTTGCCAATGAGGGGCTGGGTATGCCCAAGGAGTTGGGATGGAAAACAACCAGGACAGCTGATCCCAAGTGACAAAAGGGATATTCTGTATCATACAAGATAATGCTCAGCAATAAAACTTGGCTTGAGGAAGGACAAAGGGAAGGGGCATTCAAAACAGTGGCATTTGTCTTCACAAGTAACTATTACGTGTGATGAGCCCTGTTTTCCTCGAAGTGGCTGAACTTCTGCCTGCCTACGGGAAGCAGTGAATAAATTTCTTTTTCTGATTTGCTTGCGTGAGCAGCTTTTGCTTTAATTAGTAAACTGTCTTTATCTCAGCCCAGGAGTTCTTGGATTTTTACCTTACTGAGTCTCTCCTCTGTCTTGCTGGTGGGAAGCAAGAGGCTGGGTGCTGTCTACCAGTGTTAAATCACAACAGAATCCTTAAGTAAGGATTCACAGATCTTATGTTATATAGACAATTTTCACAGTGAGCACTTATTCTTCCTACTTAGCTATGAAGGGGTACTGTAATCATCACCTCAGATTAGAAAGTAACATTGTAGATGTCTACAGTGGATCACAGGAGCATTTTCAAAGTTCTGTTGCACTGAATCTCTGCATGTTTTAGCCACATAATCATTCATCCCCTGTATATTTATCCCTATTTTTAACAGTTGAACACTCCTTGTGTTTGTGTTGATGTATCAGCAATTTTCAACCAATTAAATCAGATTTTCAATTGAACCTGCTATCTGGACAAATTATTCTTGTAACAGAATGAATGCTGAGATGATTTAAGGTTTGCAATAAAAATCTCATAATTCATATGCAGACATATTTATGGGTTTGAAGAAACATGACTTTGATATCAAACAACTAGTGCAACCTTTGTAATTTTATCCCATATTTGTAGTTACGTTGTGACAATGGTAAAAATTGCATCCTAGTCCTTCTTGTTATGAATCCACACCAAACTTGTGACATTAGTTATCAGTGATAGAAGCGAATTGGATGATTGGTATAGTTACTTAATTTGGACTCATATTTCTAACTAAGGATAAGCTTGTGATGTATTTTGCCAGAAAACATTAGTTAAATGTTGAAAGAAATGTGATGTTTTTTAATATTCATCAACTATTTGAATACTTAAATAAATTTAAATACTTAAAATTCACTTATTATAAGTTTCATTAAAAAAATAAAACAATCTATGGGTCATATAGCTTTGTCCTTAATTACTGATAATTCTTTCTAAAAGAGTTGCTTCTAAAAGTTTAAATATTTAAAAGTACATTTTTATTTCTAATAAAAAACATAAAAATGGCACCATTTTATATCACAGGCTCTGTGGTGTATTTAGAATCATAATTACAGACTTTAGTCATCAAAATAAGTTTAATATTCTATTACTTACTGTTAGCAGAGCTTTGCCAATAAAGTTAAAAAGAAAGTTAATTGGTATCTGCTCCACGTTGTACATCAAGTGCATCGCTACACCCACTCACTGAGAGCAATAATATCTCAGAAGTGTTCCCTGAAAGCAGGCTAAATGAAATGGGTAACACAGTTATGGATATTAATGCAGAACATGAGTAGAAGTATTTATGATTATAACAAATAAGAAGAAAAGAAACTAAGTTTTTATAAAGCTAAGTTTTATAAGTTTTTCTTTAAAACAGAGCTCATATTTTATATATTGTATTGCAATTGTAGCAACTATAGTCAGACCATTGGTCAGAGATTTTGTGATGCCAGCAACTTGAAAGACAGAAGTGAGTGGATGTAAATGATGGCGACCGGAATAGGACCACAAATTTTATAGTGTGACAAGTCATGAGGGCTTACATGTCTATGGTGCCAGAAACCGAAGCAAGCGAGGGTCTGGATGCTGACAACTGGGCTGAGATCATAGATCAGAGGACCTGTGTGCCTAGATGTCGGTGGCTGGGGAGACCCAAGTGAGGGAAACCAAGTGCCAGGCCCTAGGGTAGGACCAGAGTTTGGAGGAGCAGATGTTCATGTGTGAGCTCCGTAGTGCTCAAGATCAAGCTGGAATAGCCAGTGAGTATGTGACATAGCCTGGGACCTGGGCAGTGGGGATGTCTCTAATGGTGAGACCACAGGGAAAGAGGGGAGGAGAGAGGAGGAGAGGGGAGGGAAATGTATTACCTTGAAATAAAATTTCATTGTTCTGTAGAGCATCATAGGAACATGAACTATGTTCTAAAATTACCTTGAAAGTATGAGCTGGATTCCAGCTACAGTGAAAGATTCAAGTATTTGCTGATTTATAACACTTTATTGAATATGTTTGTGCGTTCTTTATTTGTTTGTGCTCTGATTTCAACAGCAATTGGAATAGAGTTAATTTTCTTCCTAGTAGCTGGCATGTTGCTGTGGTTTTGATTTAGGCTGAAAATAATGTTGGTAGCACACAGATGTTTTAGCTGCTGTTGAGCAGTGCTAAAGGACTTTCCTAATTCTCACACTGCCCTGAGAGAGAAGAGGCTGGAGGTGCACAAGAAGCTGAAAGGGAAAAGAACTAGGACAGCTAACCCTAACTAGATGGAGATATTTGGATATCTCATACCATATGATGTCATGCTCAACCACAAATCTGAGGGAATTTAACTGGGATGAGTATATCATTGCTCAGGGACTGGCATCAATGAGCTGGTGATGAGCAGCTGCATTGTGCATAACTTGTTTTGCACATTTTTTTCTTATTCTGCTCGCCTTCCTCCCCTTTTCTTTTCTATTAAGCTGTCCTTATCTCAACTCATGAGTTTTCCTTTTTTTCCTGATTATCTCCTACATCCACCTGGTGGGCAGAATGAATGAATGGCTGTGTGATGTTTGCCTGACAGGTTAAACCGCAACAGTTTTTTAGTTTTCATAATTGTTTTATTTACTTCTTGTTGTTGTATTATTTTTCCAAAACTAATTTGTGATGCGGATTTCTTTGTTCTGGTTGTTTTTTCTCATGTATCTTCTGTCAAACAGGTGAAAATGAACTGATTTCTTTACTCATAGAATCATAGAGTCACAGAAACATTAGGTTGGAAAGGACCTACAAGATCATCTGGTACAACCTTTCTCCAATCACCATCCCTACCCACTAAGCTACTAAATCATATCCCATAGCACCTCATCCAGATGCTTCTTGAACACTGCCAGGGACAGTGACTCTACCACCTCCCTGGGCAGGCCATTCCAGTGCCTGACCACTCTTTCAGAGAAGAATTTTTTCCTTATATCTAATCTAAATCTCCCCTTGTGCAACTTCTGGCCATTCCCTGTAGTCCTCCCATGAGTTATCTGGGAGAAGAGGCCAACCCACTCCTCATCACAACCTCCCTTCAGGAAGTTGTACAGTGAGACAAGGTCTCCGGTGAGCCTCCTATTCTCCAGACAGAACAACCTCAGTTCCCTCAGCCGCTCCTCATCAGACTTGTGCTCTAGACACCACACCAGTTTTGTTGCCCTTCTCTGGACACGTTCCAGGGCTTCAATGTCTTTCTTATAGTGCGAAGGACTCTCAATTTGAGAAATAAACGCTGTAATTTTCTGCACACCAGTTCCCAGTTTATTTTTAATGCAAAAAGATGCTTACAATACAATATCCTTTTCTTATACTATCAGTTTTTCTACTTAGTTTTTCTTCTTCAAAAGCTTCCTACAAATGTTTGCACAAAATAAAACACTCACCTCACTAATGCATAATACCTGACTCCTGTGTGTTTTTGTGATTTTTTTGTTTCCTCTTTTGAATAATTTGAAATTTCTAGAAAATAAAGGAGGAAAAAAGGATCAACAAAATTCAGACACTGTGGTGAAATGACTCATTAAATCCTTGTATTAGCTCAATAAATGTGTCTTGGAGTGTGACTGTTTTCATTTATTTCCAAATTCATTTGAATTCTGTCATCTCACGATGTTACAACCACTGAAAGACTGACAATCACGTAGTCCATCTTCTTCAGAGTGACTAAGAAATAAATAGATGTGTATTAGGCATTTTGTGTCACTTTTGAAACTGAAGTAATAATAAGGAGCCTTTGGAATTTTACAGTAAAAAGTGACTCACACCAACTATGTTATTTTCTTTCAATTAGTGTGATAAGACATTGTTTCTATCATCTAGCGCAAAACAAAAAGCACTCTGAGAGCAAAAAAGAATGAAAAGCTTTTAATATATTGGATAAATAGTTCAAAACAAGAACCAGAAACATTGTTCATCTCTTCCTTGGCTTGTGATTTTGGATAGATTATGACTTAACAATGTAAAGAACTCATTTGCCAAGCGAGTTTTCTAAACTTTCATAATTCCAAACCAGACTACCAGGCTTCTGACAGATTAAATGTCCACTTGCTGTTTATATATACATTAGTTTTATATTACATTTAAGTTTGAACGATTCAGAAAACTAACTTTTTAAAAAAGCTCAAATCAAAGGACAAACATAAAAAAATAGAGAAGCAGAAGAGGTTTTCTCTTTTGGGGGATGGCATTTTTTGTTTTTCTTTTATTAATTCGGAAATTGTAGAATATAATCATTAACCTATACAAATCCATGTAAAGAATCACTGACTGCATAGAATCATAGGGCAACCTGTTCCAGTGTCTC
>WBMW01001867.1:1127-23573 GCA_013396635.1 Penelope pileata
AGGAAGCAGGAGCAACAAGCAGGCATCAGGTAGCAGGGCAGCAGGACCTCATGTCTCAAGCAGCAGAAGGTATCAAGCAGGTCCAGCCAGGCATCCATCAGACATCAGTCAGACGTCAGCAGGTAGACAGCTAGCAGGCAGCAAGCAGGCAGCTCCTAGACAGCTCCTATGCAGCTCCTAGCATTTCCCCCATTGGAAGAGGTCTTTTTATCCTCCTTTTCGGCCAGCATGACATTCCTGGGCATCCAGGTATGTCACATATCACACGAACGGGCATGGATGGTGCAAGCCCAGGCTTTTGCCCATTCCCTTCGGTGGTTGCCTCCCTCAAGGTGCCAGGCTGAAAGGCTGCTCGTTGGCCGTTTAGCGGCTGCTTGTCTCTCTTTGTCCCTGGTCTGCAAGCCTTCTGGCAGGTGGGCAAACTTTGAGACAAGAGAGTTCTCACAGCAAACTTTGAGACAAAAGATTCCAAAACAGTCTCTTACACCTATAAATCATTTTATCTCCTCTGTTTTTTGGGTGACTTTCACTGCTGCTTGGATTCTGTGAACATCTTATCTTCCTAGTTCTCATATTTGAAAAGAGAAACAATAATTATGAATAATACCCCAATCCTCTATGCCATCTGACATTTCAAGTCCGAAGTACAGTAACAAAGATTTGCTCTTCAGCAAATGACAATCTATCTGGCTATAGACTGAAGTAGTGTATTTGAAACATTTGGACAGATTCTGTTCAAAAAAATTAAGAGAAATAGATATGTCAATTGAACAAACGCACACAGAAAACATAGGCAGTGCTGGCACCTCAACCTCACTCATCATGATGCTCTTGGGTGTCTCTGTGGGGCACTGTGGGGTTAGTTTGGGGGTCAACGGTATGGGGCAGGCAGCATTCACTTCAGGTCGCACACTAAATTATTTATTCTTTTCAATCTTCAGATGGAAATTTAAACTAAGAATAGCAGTATCATTTGTAGGCATCCACTTTGACCTGTTGATGTGCTTGTAAGGAAAACAGTAAAGGATGAATGAACATTATAAAGTCACTTAATAAATAAGTGGAACAATAATGTTCCAAGAACCTAACTACTGAAGAATACCAAAATCTGTCATTATTAATAAGCATTTTAAGATATATATTTAACCAGATATTATACAAGAAAACTAAACATATTTTTTGTGTGATTATAACTTCCCTTATTAAATAAAATGAATAACAAGCTTTTCCTAATTTCATTAGGTTTAGAAGTTATTTTTCTGAAGTTCACATTTGTCAGAGCCTGATTAAATATAGCTCTAACTTGCTCTAATATACTCATAGATGAAGGTTCACAATTAACAGTGCTTTGGACTATTTTAGTAGTGAACCAAGAAAGTTTCTGTTCTGAAGTGGGCCATAAAAAAGGTTCCAACATAAGCAGACTAGACAGGCCTTGACAAAAGTCATTCTGACAGGCTGAAAGTCTTTAAATCTTCAAGCACATGTTTAACTCTATGCTCATGAATCATTACACTGACTTCTTGGATTTAAACAATTGGAAATACGTGTGCTGAATACACATAATATTCCAGATATTAAAAAGTTTGAATGTAAGAGATTACTGGGATAAAAATTAAAGTAACTAATTTTATGTGATTTTCCCTTTAAGAAAGCTTCATTATCTTCAAGTTTTCATGAGGACATCAAAAGAAATCCAAGAATAGTCTGTAGTTTGAAGAACATCAGTGGCTGGTGCAAGATTATTAGCTGTAAAAGCAATTTATCAAAAAATGAGGGGAAAAAATGCAGTATCCAAACATTTCTATGGCCATCTATTTGGGAACAAAATATTCTTAAATTTTTAGGGACAGCTTTTTAAATATTATATTTTTTGGTCTTCTCAGCAGAGAGAGGGTATGTCTCCAGCCCAAGTGGGAATTGGGATATAGTCTAATATATGAAAACATAAATATTTATTAGCACATTAATGCAAGAACTGTAAGCTTTCTGGCATCAAGCCGTACTAAACTGTGTATCTGCATACACAGAGGACAACACATTTGCATGTGTATGCTAAACCTTCACTACTTCTTCTTCTTTCTTTGTTCTCTATGACAACCAATTACACTGTGAATTACTAAGCCTGTTCTGCATTTTGTTGAGAAATATATGGATAGTTAGTCAAAAGTGAAAAACTGTGACACTGCAAGGTGAGTGTCAATTAGACCATTTTTAAATTGCCCTTCAGCTTGCTGGATTAACTCTAATTGATGCCCTAATAATATCTCATGAAATAATTTACAATATTTTTTGACTCCCCAAAGCATTTCTTAATGCATTGCAATTATTAAAGTAACATTCACTGTTAAATTGGCCATATAAATTAGTTAGAAAAAGGCTGGAATTTCTCCTGTGAGGGAACGTATGCTATAGACACAGATTTTCCAGTATAATAGCCAGTTTAGAGCTTTTTAATGCCTATTAAATAGACAAAACCTACTAAGATACTATCTCCCTTTACAATATTTTTTTTTAATATAATATTTGTAAAGCCCAAATAGACTTACAAATACAGACTTCTATTATAAAAAGAATAAAACTTGGAGTTACCGAGTGATTCTTTAGTAGCTGATTTTAGTAAGATCAGCCATGTAGTGGTTTGACCTTGGCTGGCTGCCAGGTGTCCACCACACAGCCCTCTCAATCTCCCTGCTCAACAGGACAACAGGAGGAAATATGATGAAAAATCATGTGGACTAAGATAAAGACGGGAAGATCACTTTCGAATTACTGTTATGGGCAAAACAGACTCACTTTGGAGAATATTAATTCAATTTATTGCAAATTACTAGCAGAGAAAAGCACTGAGATCTAAAACTAAACAAAACCCACCTTCTCCCTTTTTCCCTTCTTTCCTGGAACAACTTAATTCTCAATACTTTCACCTCTTCTCACCATCTGAAGAGTGCAAAAGGATGGAGGGGTCTCCTCCAATAATGGGGCCTCTTCATCCAATCATGTCTCAAGTCTACAGCTCCTTCCTTCTCATACTCTTGCCTGTTGCAGTACCCATAGGATGCAGTCCTTCACAAACAGCTCCAGCATGAGTCCTTCCCACAGGCTGCAGTTCTTCAAGAACTGCTCCAGCATGGGTCCATAAAATGGGGTCCATCCTTTAGGAATGGACTACTACCACAGGACTCAGTACAGATAACCTGTTCAGTCATGAACTCTTCTCAACTGGATCCTGTCTGGTAGCTGCTTCTATGGGATCCCTCCATGGGCTAAGGCTTCCTTCAGGTCACATTTACCTGCTCCATCATGGGTTTCTCCATGGGCTGCACGTGGATATCTGCTCTCCATGGTGCCCCATGGGCTGCAGGGGAAGAGTCTGCTCCACCATGAGCTTCTCCACAGCCTTCAGGGAAACTTCTGTTCTGTGCCTGGAGCAACTCCTGCCCTCGTTCTGCACTGACCTTTGTAGCTGCAGAGCTGTTTCTCTCATATTGTCTCATGACTCTCTCTCAGCTGCCATTGCAAAGTGTTTTTTATCCTTTCTTAAACCTGCTCTCACAGAGGCACAACCAGCATCGCTCACTGGTTCAGCTTTGGCTAGTGGAAGGTTCCTTTTGGAGCAGGCTGGAACAGCTTTTATCTGAAAAGAAGCTGCAGTTTCCTGCTACCAAATGTACTACAAGAATGAAAGGAAGAATCTTCCTCTGATAAGTGGAAAGGCTGACAGAATAATCACTGAATAAATCCAAAAGAGTAAAAGGGCCTGAGTAACATACTTCATTTCTTAAAATCTTTGTACTGAAAAAAAGATTCTGAGAAAATGTTAGGAATTAATTACAGGAAATACCGAGCATACATAGGAGGAATTTAGAGGGTTTTTTTGTTTTTAAATAACTGCTTCTGGATGCATAGAATGTAATCTCAGAGAGAACTGGGTTAAACTCTTCAGTAGAGAAATAATTTCAAATGTTTGACAAAAAGTGTAATATCACATGGATTGCACAGATGAGTAATCTTCAGGCTTTCTCCTTTCAAGAAGAAAGAAATGCAACAGATATTGTCCTAATGTAAAATCCTATTGAAATGTATCATAAATGTTTTAATTATGATTAAAACAAATATTTCATGAATCATTTTACTGTCCTTCAGTTAGATCTGAAGATAAACTATATAAATTATGATTGCTTTTGTATTATCAACTAAATCAAATCCAGATTGAAGGATTTATATACTGGCATCCAGCAGACAAGTCAAAACAAGGATCATCTTTCAGCGAGACCAACCCAATTGTACTATGACTATATTGACCTTACTTGTATTAGGCCTCATTTACACTGGCATGAAAGGGAAAACATTATTTATTTTGAAATGTTACTACTTCTGTTGATTTTAATGAACTATATTCCTGTCAATAGCAATTGATGGATAAACCTGAAAAACTGAGATTACAGAAGTGATGGAGAGCACTAGCAGATGGAGAGCAGCTGTCGAATACTAGGACTTCCACTGTTACTTGATCATCTACAAGTCCTGGCATCAACAGTTCCTTAAATCAGTCAGAATTGTGTGACTTAATAAAAGACAATTTTCTTTTATAAAAACAACAACAACAAAAAAAAAATGTCCAAGTATATTCATGATCTTTGTTATGATGTTTCATTCTAGATGCAGTAACAAACATACAAGACTACAACTTGAAGTTGCATCACTGAACGAACGTGTCAGCTGCCCTCCTCTCTCTTCCTTCTGTTTAATAAACACCTGGCACACTTTGACAATCATCAAAAAAGAAAAATCCTGTTTTGCAATATATGTTTACCCAATCACATCACCTAATTTTCAGATTAACAGAAGAGTACTCCTCATTTGCAACGTGATAGTTGAAACAACTATGCCAATCAGCAAAAATGCTACATATAACTTCTAGCAATGAATAAAAACAGAAAAGAGTTATTTACTGAAACTCTGCTACTGAAAAATCTTAACCATTGTTAAAGAAAATTTATGCATATTTTTTCAAAGTAATTGGTTTTTGCAAAACCTGGCAAATTTTCAGCAAAATTTGCCAAAAAGGAGTACAACTGAAAAAGCTAAGAAAAAATTATCAATCTTTCCAATTAAAAATATATACACATATACTTTCCAAAAATACTTTCACTAATTGACTGTGAATTTATTTGCACTAGCTTTGGTGCAGTTAAAATACTGAAGAAAAATTTATTCCAAAGTTAAAAAAGACAGATAAAAACAACAAAACTAAAAACCTCCTGTAAGGCACAGCAGGAAAACTTGTGCTTCTTACCACAAAATACCCACTGCTGTCACAATTTCTCTTCAGACATTTTAATATTAGGAGATTGTACGTAGACAATATTTCAGTTTTATAGCCTTCCCTCATGAGAAAAATAGGAAAACAGAATTGTGGAATATATAAACTGTACTGCATAGTGAAAGCTTGGTAGGTGGCTGTGATGTTTTGAGCTTATTTTCTTTTTTTTTTTTTTTTTGAGATGAAGTAGGTTCTCTTTTGCTGATCATATGGCGTTGCAACAAAAAAGCAAACGTACACACAATAATAAAGTAACATAGAACAAAATAAAATGAAATAATAAAAATTCTATCTAATTTCTCCAAGCAAATTTTTATTAGATGGATTAGCTCACTGGGAGAGAGGATCAAGTGATAGAATGCTAGTGTACATTTGTGGTCATTAATGAACGAGAACTGCTGCATTCAAAAAATCAGTTTTCCTTTGTTCAACAAAGGTTTTCAGTCATTCCTGGTTTTTGTTATAATTTTGCATTTCAACTGTGTGCTTAAATATATATTATTACTTTTAATTTTGTTCCTTTTGATTTTGAGGAGTGCGCCACAGGAAAAATAATCTGACCTTTCTGTAATATATTTTGATTTTTGGCTTATGCAACAGATTGTATTGAATATATACTAATTAGACTCAGTTATGAACATTTAAGTAATTATAGAAATATTCCATATTGATAGCATGGAACTTTTTAATTATAAAATAAAATTATAAGTAAGAAGTTATTTGCTTGATCTGTATTAAATCACTTACTATTTCTGTTAGTAGTTTTTTTTTGTTTTACAATTAAGAAGATTTTTAGTGATATTACTCATAGAATATTTCTATATATAGTTAAGAAGCTACGTGAACTAACTAACAGATAGTCAAACCTATTGTTTTTTCTACAGAACAGATTAATTTTAGTAAACTAATTAAAGTCTTCATTTATTACATTGCACTGTTCAAAGTAATGCTTCATTAGATTCTGACTCAGTGAATGTGTTAGGTTCATGTATTTTAATTAAAATTCAACAACTGTAGGAAAATATGTTAAACCGACATTACACCTAGGTATGTAGATGGATCTTATTAACAATTTTCTGATGAATCCATTAATGGAAAATATTGCAATTTGAAAGCACTGGACCTGGAGTTAAAATAAATTCTGAGCAGTCTCTTCGAAACAAACAGGTACTTCTGTGTTTTCTATCTACTACTGTCTGTCAAGGAGTAGAAGAAAAGCAAAGCAAAGTTGCATAGGGCAGTCAGAGACCTGAAATAAGTAATGCCATCTGGAATGAATACCTACAGATAATTTGGTCAGAAAAATCAATTTGTGCATGTTATATTTCAGCTCAACTACTTCTCCACCGCCTGACTGGTCACTACTTCAGTTAGAGTAATATCCTGAATATAGTAAGCAGTTGCATGGAAGTTTTAAGACGAGTCCACATGAGTCCAGAGCCATCAAGAGATTATAGAAGGGACTGAGGCATCTTGATCAAGATGAATTCAGAAATATTCGTTTGTGTAAAACAGATCCAAATGTCAGAATTACTTTCAATGATTATCACCTATTGTCCTTGAATTTCTTGACCTGTGAAACAGAAGTAACAAGTGATCTGCCTTTTTGGAATACTCTGTATTACATGGTGTGTAAAAATAGTATATGCTGCGCTGCACAACATATGTATTCTGTGTGTGTACATTGCAGAAATGCCTTTCAAAAAGGCATTAATTGAAACTCTCAGGAAAGAAGAGAGTTAAAAAACCTTGAATAAAAAATCTCCAAAGAATATAGACTGAAAATGAAAGAAAAAGAAAAGCCTTCAGGTTTCAGGTTAACTCAGGCAGATATCTACATAGATTCTCAATTAATTTAAATTTTATTCACAGTGATTAAATGGTTAAATTATTTACCCATGAAGACGGAAAACAAGCTTTCTAGTATCAAAATATTCTACATCAGCTCAGCTATCAACTCAATTAAACACTTAAGAAAAGGTGAGTGTGTAATTTAACAGATGTGGGCAGAACTCTTTTTTCAGTTCCTGTTGTCATTGTTTCTCCAGACAGGGAAGTATTGGAATTTGCTATTCAAAAATGCAACAATTCTCGTGAAGGCATGCTGTGCTGCTATGCTACTGGCAAGAGTTTTGTGCCCTCTACTGTTTATCCGTGTTTGCCAAAGCATTAGGGAAAGGGAGAAAATGGGAGACAGTCTTGGCAAAGCAGCAGTGCTAGCAGACACTGTCTGCCAGGAAACAAACACTAAATGAGGGCCTTGAAAGATTCTCAGCAGAATTCTTTATACATCTTTAAAAAATGTGAAGCTCAGACTTCTCAAATGAAATTAATTTCAAGTGCTACAAAATATTTTTAAAGCAAATAAAGAATGAAAAACATCTTGAGCTAGACACATGAACGAAGGACCAGGAAGGCAGAGGCCCCTCCTGGTTAAGTAGAGATGATTTCCTTCAACCTTTCACATTGGCAGAGAGATAGGTCCCCTCCTGCCCCTCCTGTTCTTTGATTTAGCAAGTCCATTCTGTTCAAATAGGCTTTGGCAAGCAGAGGCACCCTTTGCCAGGATACCGGGAAGCATGCCAGGTGACATTGTCACCTTTTACCTCCTGACTCATAGTTATGTTCAGAAGCAGCACAACAAGAAACATTAGTTTGAGAATTCATCTTACCACAAGTATGAAGAACAGTCTATGAATTTCCAGTCTCTCTGCCAGAAGGCAGCTAATGGAATTCAAGCTGCAAAATGTATTCTAGAAATTAGATAAAGTTACGGGAAAGGAAAAAAAAAGTTTTGTTATTTTAAAAGGAGAAACATAAACCTTTATTTTGAGTTTTCACGAGAAATATTTTATTCTGCTCTACTTTAAGGTGGAATATTTAATATTAATTAAATAAAACTTTTCTTCCTTTTTTTTCCCTTTCATTTCTAACACTTTAGATTCATTCCAAAGATGATGGACTATAGATTCATTTCTATAGTGAGTTAAAAACAGAACAACCAAGAGGATGAGGCTACCAGCATTTATTAAAAATCATTGCCAAGAAGTCCCTAAAAAACTGACCCCTGGACACTGTAAAAGAAAAGGTCATTATAATCCTACCACATCACTTATACTCTTGCAGTAGTCATTTGAAACAGGCAGCTTTTGAGGAGAGGGTACTGACAAAAGGCAGGCTTTTGTTTAGGCCGGTATTGGCATTATTTTGCGGCTATGTGAACCAAAGCACTGAAGAGGCAACCCAGCAATCTAATTCTTTGTCTACATGTGATGTTAAAATGCCAAGTAATCTGAATACTTTGTCTTCATTCTCATACTTGCGAAGTCATCCAAGAAACTACTATCAACCAAAACAGAATTTGTACATTCATAGCAGGGTAACAATGAAAATTAATATGATTTTCCCCTAGTGTAAAAATTTATGCTATGAACAAGACAGCAGAGACTCACATGTATTTACTATAAAGGATTTTAGATTTTTAATATTGTTCTGAAAAAGCAGAGTGATTTTAAAAAATATCTACGTGATTTCATAAAATACTAAATGAGGAACCAGTATTTGTTTGAATAGAGGTGACATAGTTTGTGTAAAATACAGGCACAATCAGTTTGTGTAGGAGATTTAGGATGAATATTTCTGGGTGCTCTTCTGACAGATATGCAGTGTATGCTTTTGGACAAATGAATAAGCTATATTGTGATTTCATTTACATAGCTGTAAATACTTTTTTTCTCAGGTATTTATATATAATGAATATCTGAAGGATATTCAGATGGCCCAAAATGACAGATGTCATGGGAGTAGCAATACGTACCATCTGGTGCTCTCCTAGCTCAACATATTGCGTCCCTTCCTCATCCACAACTGCCAAAGAACAGTAGGAACTGTTGATGTGCTCTAGTAAGGGGAGATATACTTTAGTACCAAAGTATTCATTATTAAAACTATTGACCATTACCACTTACTAGTGTTTCTTTTACAAGATAGAACATCACCTTCTATAGGAATTGGTTTTTTTGAAAGGAAAGAAATCGAGCTTGGGAGCAATATCAGCAATTATTCCCAGCCTTACAAAGGAGGTGAAAAATTCCTTGCAACTTCATAATTCATGTAGACTCAGTGTAATCTTAGGGAGGGAAAGACCTATTTAACACGTATATTCAGATGCTGAAACGTGTTTATATTTCATACCGTTTTTCACAAAGGCATATAAACTGCAAACTGTGCTTTTTCATTATCCAATTTTTTCCTCTCATTGCTCTTATCCTTCAAAATGAGCATCTTTGCTAACAAACTCTCTGGACGTTTTTTCAAATGTAAAGTCCAGAGTATGGCAATTCAGACAATTATTGATCAGTTTTTTCTCATTCGTCAGAATATATCAATTTTCCACATAACTAGAGTTATAAATTACTGTAAATATAATTCTGAAAATGAATGGGACTATTAATATAAAATCAGGTTAAGTTCTTCTTTCAGATGGATCTTCTATTGCACTGAAATATGGAAACACTTCTGCCAGCTGTGAATGTCTCACTTACCAACCCAAAGACTAAAGTTGGCATAGGTGACAGCTGAATCCTTCCTGCTTATCTGTGGGACCAGTATCATACCCTAAAACATGCTTATTTTCTCACACTGACAAGTTGTTGACTCATCAAGTACAATAAGAAATGAATGTTAAAAGTCATGCATCAATCATCTCCCATCACGTTCTCCATCTACAATGTCAGTGATTAGAGAAACTTGGCTTGACAGGCATCCTGTCTGGACAAACAGCTTGTCTGTTTTCTAATAGGATTCAGCTGTTTTCTTGCCATAAGCTTTTCGACATGAATCATTTCAAATATTCCCCAGTCTAAAAGGACAAAATTAAACCAATAAAGAAGAGGTATTTTATTTTTTCCTATTTTAGAATAAAGTATAACTTTATTCTTGGCATATATTTTATTATAACAAAAAGAGAAAAAAAATGGTTGTAATATTATAAATACGTTATGATAATTTTATTTCATTTTTATTTTATTTTTATTATGATATTTTTAGTATGTTATAATTTTTTTCAACAATCTCATCTGTTTATTAAACCTAAAAATGGTTTATTTTCATCTCAGTCTTCTACCAATCCTCTGATAATAATAAACACTGAACTTTTTTTTTTTAAACCAATGACATTATAAGGTTTTGAGTTAGCATAGATGAAAAAGTATTATAAATACTAAATATATTTTAATACTAGGAAATTTAATTAGTTTTATTAATTCTTTAATTTATGGATTATTTTACTGAAAGTACAGTAAATGAATAGGTCAAGTGATTGTCAAAAAAAAAAAAACAACACAAAATGTGGTCAACAACAAGTCAATAATAATACATCCATAAACTACAAAACAGTACATTCACCTAAAATCTTCCATAAATAATTTTGATAATAAACAAATAAACTCAATATTAATTGTTATTATTTAGCCTAGTATAGGTCCATGAATCTTGGAATAAATTTGTCTGTGTGTAGGCCACATTGCAGAATCAGAGTCCAAATTAAATGCTATGGTCACTTACACATCATTTCTGTTCTAATGTTATTTGGACATCTTAGTTCCATTCTTATTATTTTGTTGCTCTTTTGTCACTGCCAGTTAGACCTGACATACGCAGGCATTTCCTCCTAATCGAAATAATTGAAAAGTTCCATACATGAACTCTAAATTTTCTGAGTATTCCAGCTTTCCTTCTACCATACTTCTTCACTTTTGTAGGAAAGCCAACTACGTTATGAATTTAAACAAAACACTAGGGAAAAAAAAGTAAAATATCTAAGATGATGAAAAATAAATACCAATATTTTTCAGTTTATTTCAGTAAATTTCAGTGGTTCCTTTAAATCATTAGAAAAAAATCTCCAGCATCTTAGTCTAAAAAACATAATACACATTCCAATAGAAAATTAAAATAATAAAAAATAAAAAGGATCAAAATGTACCGGAAGAAATAGTATGTACAGATACTGGATTGATTTCAGAATGTGTATACAACCTAGAATATATTTAAAGTTGCTAATGATTCACTGACGTAAACACTTTGCTTTCTAAACAATCTTTATATTTTTATCATTGATTTATCACAAAAAAAAAAAATCTAAAGACAAAAGACACGTTGTAAAACATTTCTATATAAGAGATCCATTCAAATAGTTAAAATATTCAAAGCCAGGCTGGATGGGGCTTTGGGCAACCTGGTCTAGTGGGAGGTGTCCTTGCCCATGGCAGGGGGGTTGGAACAAGATGATCTCTAAGGTCCCTTCCAACCTGAACCATTCTATGATTCTATGATTCTATGATTCTATGAAATACAGACTTGATGTCCAAGAAGCACAGTGAATTAGGTGCATGTATAGTGAAGTGATTCAGAAACACCTCCCAAATCACCACTTCCAGAACACATCTAAACCAACCATAAAAATACCAGCTGTTATAAGAACTTGTGTGTTTGTACATGGGAGGACAATAGAATACTACTGTGCTATCTGTATTCACATTTAGTACAAGAGGAGACAATACTCTGTTAAAAGTCTTTAATATGAGGAACCTCAAAAATTCCATGGCAACATGCTAATTAAAAACTCATTTTTCAGTGAGTTTTGGTTTCCTATCAACAAATCTTCCTACTTCAAGTTCACACACTGGAAGTCTCATCATGCAAACTATAACCATTTTTAATGGGATTTTTACCTGTCATGAAACAGGCCATTTTATCACTGTGTGAAGTTCATGGGAAGTAATAACTGGTAAAATGAAAGGCAGAAAGGTGAGAAGGGGAAAGATCACCAAATTAACTTTTAAACAGGTAAAGTGTTTTTTCAGCAGATGTCATTTAGTACTTCAAATTATAGCAACTACCTAGCAAAGGCTTGACCCGTCATACTAGAGATAATATGTATTCTCAGCACTAAGAACTGTGAGACCTTGCTACACTGTAAGTGGTCAAAGGTACAAAAACATCAAATGGACGAAATTAATCAATAATTCTAATATCTTTATTTTGTCATCATAACAGCTTTTTCAACTTGTTTTGTTTTTCAGTGTTGCTTTATTTTGTTTTATTTTGTTTTTAACCCCACCTTGATGGCAAATAGAATTTGAACAAATGACAGACCTATTCCTGCTTTAGCAACTAAACTAGATGATCAGTAAAATGCATTTGGAAGAATGCTTTGATAGATTATAGTTGAGAAGTAGACGGCAATCATGCAGATCAGAGTAAAATAATTACCAAAGTAGTCTTAAATCGTCTGTTTTATATTTCTTATTTTAAAATACTACTGATACAAGAAGCTGGAATTATGTGTTTGGTTTTCTTTTATAGGCTAGAAAGGCTATTAGTTGTTAATATAATAATTGCTTAGATGTATGAAGTATTCCTGATTTCTCTACTAAATTCTGGAAGGAAGGTGGGAAGGAAGAAAGGAAGTAAAAAAGGAAGACAAGGAGAGAGGAAGGGAAGAACATTTAGTATTTTTAACGCTGTGATAAGCAAGTATTCCCCAACCCCCAAATTTCTTTTTTCCTTCAATCTTCATCTCTTTTTTGTATACTTCTAAATATATACATAAACATCTATATCAATTTATATACATATGTTAATGTGTTCCCTACCTGCTCTGCTGCCCCTAGACAAGAGGTTCAGTTGCTTCTGAAGAAACAGATTGGAATATACAGATTCATTTAAGATTTTTTTTTTTTGCAGTTATGAAAGAAAAGTTTTATAAAAATAGGTTCACTCTAAGCCTTACACATCAATGAGCATTTCTCAGTGTCAGCAGATATTGTTCTACTGTCTAGCAAATGGCCAAGAAAACACTGTTGCCAACATATTTAATTTTTAATTGGGATAAATGTTATGTGTCCAGCAAGAACCAACTTAAGCTACAGACACTTAGGAATGATATATGAAGGAATATACTAGAAAAAGAAGGAGGGAGGGCAGGAGGGAAGGAAGGAAGGCAAACATGCAGACAGAAAAGGCTGCAGCTATATCCTGATAGTAGGGTACTCTGAGAAGCATTAGAATAAGTGGATGTTTCCAACGCTGCTGCCTCCCTAAAAATGCAAGAGGCCTTTCATTTCAAGAAGAGCAAATAGAGTAACATGGTGTTGCTGATAGCGCTGCCTGTTGACAGCAGACAGATCAGTTTCACAGAAGTGGTATTCAGACGACCTTTGTTTTGATGAGATCTTTTTCATTCCCTCAATGTAGGAGACAATTATAAGATATGAAACCCTGCATCTTAGCAGGTTTGCTCTATCTCTAATGAGATAGAAGGGAAAACCCTATCAAGACTATAATACTGCTGTAGTGGAAGACCTTAAAATGAAAATGATACACTGCTCTGCATGACAGATTGCTCTTAGGACATAATGATTGCCCATTTTTTCTTTTCTTTACTTTTTGCCTACCTTCTCCATCTGCTCCCCCCCCCTCCCCGCCTCCTTCCCCCTCTCCGTTCGTTGTCTCTCTTATTTTGCAGAAAGGTTTGTAACAAATTAAAAAAACATTAGAAGTTCAAGATTAAGGACCCTTTAAACTTCTGGACATGTTTAGATATGAATTGAAAACCTTATTTTTCTTCTATTGCCCCATACATCAAGTAAACGTAATCCCTCTAGAAATGTTAGTTAAACCTAGGAAGCTCTGCTGGAAGTTACACAGATAATATTATTTACACAATACTTTCAAATGTTTGCAAATCCATGAATAAATATTTTGTTCATTTCTGGGATGAGCAAAGTTTGAAAAGTATAGCTTCATGAAACAGGAATACACTGAATTTCTAACACTATTAACACATTCTAGTATGTGAAATAAGACAAATTTCAGTCTGGTTTAAAGTATATGTTTTCTCCATCATTTCTAGAAATTATTATTTAAGCAGAAAATCATCTATACATTAAACATTATTCTGGTTAAAATATTTTAACCATTAAAAGCTAAGTTTTTCTTGCTTCTGGGTGTGGAGTATTATGTAAGTATTGATCTGAAATACTGTGCACAACTGGCATGATGTGCTTTCAACAGCACCTTCAATCAATTACGCTTCTTCTACTGATTTTATGTCAATTGCTTTTATACCCAGATTCTGTTTGCAACTAAAGAAGAGAAAATAAAAAGAAAACCCCAAGTAAAGGATACAGTTCACAAATGCTATGCAGTTAGAAACACTGCAAATCTGTATCTAAGCAATCATAAAAACCTTTTGGTTAATCTCAGTAGCATTTTATTCCATTAAGTACTAAAATATGCAATGGAAGGAATATTGGGGTAAAAATACTTGCCTTGGTGAGCTACAAAAAGAAAAACAAACATGAAAGGTATGCACCTGTCCCAGTGGAACACATGTGAATGCTTAAAAAGGAATCTGTAAAGAGATAGGATTTGCAGATGATGATAGAGAGTGCGTTTGTATGGAAGGACAGAAAGACAGACGCAATCTTTAAGAAATGATAGCCAGAGTATTCTATAAAACTCATGACTAGAAAATCATTTGTGCAAAGCTTTTGAAGATAACTATTCAAATATTGCCCTGTCCAGGAAGAAAACACTTGGATTATGTCTGCCGTTGGAGATTAAGAACACATGAAAGATTTAAAAAAAAAGAAAAAGAGAGAGAGAGAGAGAGAGCTTTATGAAACAAAACTTTATCTATTCTTCAATCTCATTTTCAAATCTTCTGATAAGCTTAGAGATGTCATTGGAAACATAGCACTTTCTATTTATTGCTTAGTATCTTTTCCTAGCTTCAAAAATGCAGCTTAATGAAGCTGTAACATTTACAACCTCTAAGATCTTTATCTGTGGGACTTTATTACATTTACAAATTACATGAAGAGGAATCTGCGGAGGGACCTGATAGCAGCCTTCCAGGACCTGAAGGGGGCCTACAGGAAAGCTGAGGAAGGACTTTTTACAAGGACAGGTATGAAAGGACAAGGGGTAATGGTTATAAACTGAAAAAGGGTAGATTTAGACTAGATATAAGGAGGAAATTCTTCACTGTGAGGGTGGTGAGACACTGGAACAGGTTGCCCAGAGAAGTTGTGGATGCCCCCTCCCTGGAAGTATTCAAAGCCAGGCTGGATGGGGCTTTGGGCTGCCTGGTCTGGTGGGAGGTGTCCTTGCCCATGGCAGGGGGGTTGGAACAGGATGATCTGTAACATTCGTTTTGCATGTTAGCAGACTACTATCAGTCAGCTGGCCTACATATATCAAAGCCAACAAGTCTTCAAGACTAGGATGCCGATGTAATCTCATCAAATGTAGAGTAGAATACCACCTAAGGTAATGCATCACTAAAATGTGGTAGACTTAATAACCAATTTTAAATGTGTAGGTTGTTTTATGAGAGGACTTAAAACAAGGTCATTTAAAGTTCAATAGAAAATTTAATAGTTTCTTATTCTGATGACATTTACAAAATTTCCAAGTTTAAAGTCAAGACACATAGGAAACACTATTAAGCTAGAATATATTTTAAGCTTCTGCAATGGAAGAATATCAGCCAAGGAAAACAGAGACCCTACACATGACTTCTTCCAATAGTATTTAATATGATGTCACTGGAAAAAACAAACAAACAAAACCAGAAAGGATGGAAACTTGGTGCTGAAATGAAATAAAAGGAAATCACTTTTTTTTTTTTTAATTAGTAATTGAGCAAGGTTTCATATTGATTTTTTTCTTTCCCCCCAAACCATCTCTCAAAGATTTTTTATTCTTACATTAGATTTTCTGTGCTAAGAATCCAGATGAAAAGTTATACTTTGTTTAATATTGACACAAAAATGATGCATTTTCATTTTGGCTTTCTTTTGCTGTTTAGCTTCCTGAGCTGGTTCACAGCAGCTGAAGTGCTCATGAAACAACACCACATTCACAGGACTATTAAGCAGAAAACAATGGGAAAAGAGTATTTTTTATTATTGTTGTTGTAACAGAAGTATTCTTTCAAAGCTAAAGCTTATTGTGATTTTTATCAGCTCTCCTTCACTCAATATTAGCTTTGAAGAACAAGATGATGAAACATCCAAAAACATCATACATCGTGGGAAAAGCTCTGAAACTGAGTTATTCCACAATACAGCTGGAAGATCTCATTCTGTAACTTTTATACTGTCTTCACCACCAGACCTACACTATCATACCATCATAGCTACAGTGCAAGTATCTTAACATAATCAGAGTAACTTAATCAAAAAACAACTCATCTTTCATCTATGTTTACACATCAAGATCTCAAATGTAAATATCAGACCAATTATCAGTGTATTAAAGCACTTGTTAAGTTACTATCCAGTAAACAAAAGCTAAATATGTTGTTTGTCTTTGTGACCAAAGCACAATGTGCCTCTTCTAAACCAGCCAATATGCTTCTACCTAGCTGTCCCGATTGCCTCATTCCATTCACTTTAGTTCCAAGAACTGTTAATCTGCTTTCTACTTGCACCCTTCCCACCTTATGTGTATTCCATTGCTTTTGAGAATATGCATGAACAATTTTAATAAACACATGCCCATTTTATAGAGCTAAGCATAGTGA
Source organism: Penelope pileata (assembly GCA_013396635.1). NCBI lineage: Eukaryota > Metazoa > Chordata > Aves > Galliformes > Cracidae > Penelope > Penelope pileata. The sequence continues at coordinate 18,050 of WBMW01001867.1, forward strand.
TCTGAGAAGTACCTTTTTCCAAGCACTGCCTACGTTATGAAAATGCAGTTCCATCACCATCATTCTAATAAAACTGAAATAAAAATTAAGCTGGGTGAGTCTTAAAAAGATGATATATGGAACATTTTTCAATAAAATAAATCATACTATTTTAAATTGTGACAACAATTCATAAATATCTTCTTTAAAGAAGTTATAATTTTCAAATAAATTAATGTTTAAAAATACATTAATTATGTTTTACTGAAAACACAGCTGTGGGCTTTGTCTTTTTACATTTCTGTCTCTTAATATATTATTTAAAGATGTTATCTCTACTTATCAGATAAAAATAAAATATTTAAATCTATTTCCACACATCTCATCTTTGCATTTACAATTTCTAATTACTCTTGAAGTTCTTTTTGAACTACTTCATTTTTTGCTGTTTCCTCTTTAGTACTACTCAATGTATCCAGATTAGGGAGCTCTGTTTGCCTGGTATTCTGTGTACAAAGATTTGCTACATCCAGAAGCATATGAGCACATACAGCTTATTACTGCTGACATGCTGTGTATGTTTTGCTGCTTTCTTGAATACTAGACACAGAACAAAGTCACTTCCAATGTCATAACAAACATTTACAATGTATTCTGAATTCTTCCAATAAACAAATTTCTGTTTTCTATCACATTACTGGAGAAAGCCTGAGAAAGTGTCAACTTCTGAGTACATCCAGAGAAAAAAATTTGGCCCTGACAAGCTGTTATGTCCATATACCCTAAGAGGAATCATAAACCAGGTGTTCCTCTGCTTACAAAACCTGCAAGCTGGTGCTTTCTTGTATGAAGCCTACTGAGTTGGACTCTACACAGAATATTTCATCACAGTGCTTTGACACAGAAGAGAACAACTGACTCACTCATTTGTGAAATACCCACCTAGAGTTCTCTTTTTTTCTTTCTAACGAAGAAGATTTACTTTATTGAATTAAATGGTTTTGCAAAGAACCAGCACCTGTTTCTGGAAAGAGATATCTCCCTTAATATTTCAATAGCACTACACTGCACCAAGCTGCACTGGAAGTTATTAATTCTTGTTCATTCCTTGCATTTGGAGGAAGACTGAAGAGGCCTGTCAGCTCTGGGATCCACGCTGAGATCCACAGTCTTACTCCTGGTCTCCCTGAGATCAAATCTATGTTAGCAGGAACACTACAGTACTTTGTCTCATGTCATTTGCTTTCCCAGACTACTCTCCACTGTTGTCTCCTGCTTCTTTCATCTAAAGGTAGGCTTCTGCTAGGAAGCAGGATAAAAGGGAGTCATGGCAGTCACTTGAGCCAAGTTAAGTTGTTACCACAACATGAGCACGAATCATAAGCAGGACAAAGATGATAGCCATTGCTGATAGAGAGCAGCGACTTCTATAGTGCTTTGGCACTATAAGAAGCACATGAGAAAAAGTTTGGCCCAAGTTATTTCAAAACCTTTGGAAAAAAGACTATGTTGCACTTTACAATGTCAGCCAATGGCCTAGATTTACTCATTGTACGCATGTGTGTGAAGAAATCTAGAAATCATTCAAAATTTTTCTTTTCTCCCTGCATCATAGACCATCTATATCTAGCTATATCAACTATTTGTTTCATGGACACAAGGGCAATAATTTTTAATTGTGAGCATCCCAGATGCAAACTGAGCAGAAATGGACAATATTAAGGAATAGAAAGATGAAAAGAAATGCTTACTTTCCATGTCATATGTCATGTCTCCTTGTCACTCTTTCAAGGCCACTCCTGAGAGAGCTGCCTTGCTTCTTTGTCCAGCCTGTCTTGCAGAGCATCATATTAAAGTCTTTGAGAGGCCTCTGTCAGCAAGTTTTTCCAAAGGACCTTTGTAAAGTTTGATATACCCCAGAAGGCTATTAAAGTGGATGGAAGAATCATAGAATTATAAAATAACTTGGATTGGAATAGACCTTAAAGATCACTTTGTTCCAACCTCTTTCCTCTTGCAGGGTTTCCACTCACTAGATCAGGCTGCCCAGGTCCCCATCCAGCCTGCTCTTGAACACTTTCTGGGATAGGACATCCACAACTTCCCTGGACAACCTGTTCCAGTGCCTCACCACTCTCTGAATAAAAAATTTCATACTAATATCTAATCTAAATCTTCCCTCTACAAGTTCAAAGCTGTTCACCCTTGTCCTATCACTATCTGCCCATGTCAAAACTCAGGATACTGTTGGTCTTCCAGATTACAGCTGTGCACTGATGGCTCATGTCCAGCTTTTCATCCACCAGAACCCCTAAGTCCTTCTTAAGAACTCTCAAGGAGTTCTTCTCCCAGTCTGTACACATATCTGGGATTGCCTCAACCCAAATGCAACTTCTTGCACTTGGCTTTGTTGAACCTCATTCTTTTCTCATGGACTCACTTTTCAAGCTTTCCCAGGTCCTTTTGAAAGGTATTGTTTCCTTCTGTTGTATCAACTGCACCATTCACTGTCATCAGCAGACTTGCTGAGGGTGCACTCAATCCCACTATCCATGTCATTGGTAAAGACGTTGAAAAGTACTGGTGCCAAGAGGGACCCCTGGGGGATGCTTCTTATCACTAGCTTTCACCTGGATGTAGATCCATTGATCACAACCTTCTGGCTGTAACCAACCAACCAATTCCTAATCCACTGAATGGTCCACCCTTCAAATCCGTATCTTTCCAATTTAGAGGTGAGGATGTGTTGCAGGACCATATCAAAAGCCTTGCAGAAGTCCAGGTAGATGAAAGTTTTTTCTTTTTGTTTGCCTACTGATGCCATTACTCCCATCACAGAAGGGCACAAGATGGGTTAGGCAGAATCTGCCCTTGGTGAAGCCATGCTGGCTGTCATGGATCATCTCCTCATCCAGTGTGTGCCTTAACACAGCTTCCATGAGGATCTGTTCCATGATCTTCCCAGGCACAGGCATAGAAGATGAAGTGACAACAAGTTTGGAGGAAAGACCCCACCCTGAGGGCACACACTGTAGAGCTAGTGGATAATATTTGAAGTATTTTTTTTTCCTATCTTTCCTAAATGTCATTGTTTTCTATCTCAGAAGTCATCCCTCAAAAAGGCAGGCATATATCAAAGTTCTGGTTCACTGGTGTACTGCTAGACTGATGCAGCTGTGTTGTAGAAACATCATAATTTTTTTGGAACTTGTCATCTACTTTGCATTAATGGCTCTTTCAAGTAAAAAGTAAACATATCCAGTACTCTGAACTACTTTCTCATCTAAAGTTTATTTTCTGATTTGTTGTGGCTTATTTTGGACACTAGCCTATGAATGACTGTGCCATGCTTGTAGCATACTTAAGGCTGTAAGTATGCTGCCTAGTTGGGATAGCCTTTACTATGTAAATGTTTTGCTGGCTAATTAAATTTTTCACTCTATTAGACTGATTTATGATTAGCTCTAAATCAGTATGACTAAAATCATAGGTGATGGGGTTAGTTGAGAGTTGCTGCGTCTGATGAATAACTTTGTCATAAGAACATATAAAGTGGCTGGAAAACATTCCAAGTTTATTAAAGACAGGATCTTGTTACTGGCAATGCCTGGTTCTATTTTTCTTTTTTCTTTTTTCATTAAAAAAAAAACAAAACAACAACAACAAAAAAGAAAAATAAAGAAAAAAACTTTATTAATTCTATAATAATATAATTGAATTATTGTCTTTTTTCATGCATGAGCACATACAAACATATATTTGATCCTAGAGCTGACCAGTAACAATTATTTGGTTACTCTTCAAGGCAAAGAATAGAAATATCTTTCTCTCTAACTTTATTCTTTTCCTGAGCTCAGAAAGTAATATTTCAAGATTTAAATATGTTTCTAAGTCTTAACATTTCCTTCTTATTATTAACTTTAATTCTTGACGTTTCTGAGATTCATATTAATGTTGAATCTCTTCTTTAATTTTAATCTAAATTCTTAGCCTCAATTACTCCCTTTGGCATTTTTGTACAGATAAATGACAATAAGTGAGCCTTGCACCTTTGAAAATTCATTCTTTTGTTCATGAGCACAGATTGTAAAGCCAGAAGGGGCCATTATAATCATCTAGATTTTCTGCAGCTGTGAAATCCATAGTAATTTTGCACAGCTTCTTTTTGAATAATAACATATTTTAAATCAGTCTTAATTAAAAAAATCTCCAGTGACAAAAAATCCACCATAATTCCCATTTCTTGATTTATGACTTTTTCAGTCTAGCTTTTTATTCAGTGTAATAAATGCCATGATTTTCTCAACTTTTGTTTGTCTACTTTCTAGGCTACTGTTTCCTTTCTTTGCTTTATATCTGATAATATACCTATGGGGGTTTTGTCTGCAGAGCTCAAATACTCAAGGACACTTTTTTTCCCCTTCCAAAGTTAAGGTTCCAAATCAATAAAATATTTATATATTTTTTATTGAATAACGGCTTCTGTGTTTTCCTGAATCCAGTTTTGCAATTATGTTAGAATTTATCCATGGCTCATTCTCTATTTGACCTTTGACTTTTCCAAGCCACAGGAAAAATGATTCAAAAACACCATTTTAGTGGTCAGCTTCAGAATTTTATATATAAAAATACGAGTGCTTCTGAGATGTTAATCGGCAAGTGCGTAATTGAAGCATCTCTAAACACCACTTATTATCTGCCTCTCTAGAATACATTAGGAGAAAATATCCATCCAAAAACATCCAGGTTTTCATACACAAGCAAATTTATTCCCAGATTACATTTACCTTTTTAAAGACATTTATTTTCTAGTTTAAAATAGGATTGAATTGCATACAAGAGATATGGGTTCTATGAACCCACAGAATTCCTGCTACTTTTGAGAATAGTTCTGGAGTTTTCAGTTCAGTCATGTACTAACTAAAGTATAGTCTTTGCACATCTTTATAAAAAAACAATAACCTAGTAACTAAAGCAGTTTTGGGGTTGTAAATACTATTTCTTCAAGAACAATCTAATTTTCACTAGCACTTAGAATATCAGTACTGTGGTACTATTTTTCCTTTATATTTTAATGACATAATATCATGTTCTTAAGCCCCTGTATAAAACATCTATGAAAACTGTATGGATGATTCAGTGTGAAGTTGCTAACAGGGATTATAAGACATAGCTTGCTCCTGCTTGATCAGTACCGGTCAGATGTGTTGAGCACTGTACATTTTTCTCGGTAAAGAATGCATCTCAGTAAACCATAGCCCATGTACTATATGCTGTGGCTACACATTTCTTTCAGTATCTCCCTAACCTAAAAATTTCCTGCTGATTCTTGGTCACTTGGGACCAGAGAAAGTAAAAAAAATATGAATGAAATCACCACTGTCTTGAACTCTGAAATCAAGACAGGCTCCGGCATCTTTTTTTTCTATTTTTTTTTTTAAAGGAGAGAAGGGTATCGATCGTTATAGGTTGCTGAAATTAGCAACTAAGGAATAATCCAGATACAAAAAAAAAAAAAAAAAAAAAAAAAAAAACTAAAAAAAAA
>WBMW01001867.1:23581-60582 GCA_013396635.1 Penelope pileata
AAAAAAAGAAAGAAAGAACTACAAAATCAAATGATGCTTTTCCTTTCTTTAGCTGAGACAATCAGACTTTTTATGTATAAATTTCAACTGCTGATGGCATATCATTCATTACGCTAATACCACAGACATAGCTAAAACAAAAAATAGTATAAGAAAATAAAAAACATTTCTGCAAATGATCACTGCTTCTCTAAGAAGGTGCTTTGTAGATTAATCTGACGGTAGCCAAAGCTAAGATACCATATAAATATAAACATGAAATGTTTTCTTAAGGTTTTAAACTGGAAAAATGCATTCATCTAATTATTCTTAAAATTTATTACCTGTTGGATCTGCATTCTGACTCCAAATGAGCAGTTTATTTTTAATTCATTGGATTCATCTGTGCTTTTGTATTTTTAATGTGCAAGATAGAATAAAATGAATCCAGTGTAGGCAGATACCAATTTTAATATAATGTTCTCCTACTTTAGGGACTTCACTAGCTGTATGGATTACCCCGTAATGCCACTCAGACTTTGTAACTGACATTAAATATTTCTCTCACAGTCATCCACTGTCATTCAGTAAAAGAAGCCATACCACAATAAAACTAATTGAATTTGAAACGGTAGAAAACAATGTTAGTACTTTAGATGTGTCAAATTTCTGTTCAAGAAAAAAAATTAAAACCACTTACTAAATACTTTTGAGACAAAGCTGATTTTTCAAGTTAATATTTCTTAATATAGAGGTCCAAATATTACTCACAACATGCAAAGTGATTCAGAGTCAGGGACATAAAAATAGCCATTATAGAAGACAAATGTGATTCTGGTTTAACTGTGGACTCTTTTAAGCAAACGTATTTAACCAGCAAATATCCCAATTATGAGACAAGTATTATACTTCTCAAAGATTGTCTATCAAATTCACTCTCCACCTGACTTTTAGAGTAGTGTTGTTCTCCTTCAATTGGCAGTATTTTTTTGGTTACCTAAGCACATCTTTCTTTTGATGAACAACGATGGAGGTATTCTTGTTCATAATTTTATTTTCCAGAGAGCCATACTAGTTAAAATACAAGGTAGTCAAGTTTTGAAAAGTTTTGTCAAAACCAATCAGTTTTACCAACAAAGAAAATGCACAATCCAGTTAAAGACTCGTATTTATCCTTCTCTATTCTGTATGTTATTAGGCTTGCTTTCATCTATTTTATTATTTCTCTGAAATCTGCCTAAAATATTTGGCAAAGGATCACTGTTGTTACTGTAAACTGTCAGAATGCTTAACAAATACTTGTGCTGGGTTTCTTGACAAAACTTGTTTCATAACTGCATAAAAGATCTTCATAACTCTGTTTTCAGAATTCATAAGTGCATTTGAAAATTCGTGAATAGGACCTGCAGAGCTGCCTCAGATTATCACAAAAGGTAGAGACTCCTCAGATGTAAAAAAGAGGAGGATGAAATAGCAAAAGGATTTTTGTCAGTGATGATGAACTTACACAGCTTATACGTTCCCTTATAAATAGCTTACAAGGCTTGTTTAGCCTTTGCATATAGTTGTGCTTAATTTTTCTCTAGTTATAAGAATTTGATATCAGAACCTCCCGGGATTCTTCCTTCTTTCCACAGGAAAATAGCTCTTTTCTGTTTAGTTTCTGTTTGGTTGGCTGGATTTTTTTTTTTTATTAAGTGTCTTTACAATTTTTTAGAATATTTCTGCAATTTTTCTTTTCTTGCTTTGGCACACTGTTATTAGTAACTGTAAATCTACTCTCTGATTTAAGCTTATAACATAGATGAATAGTGGACAAAGGGTTTTTATGAAATAGAGATGACACATCTTTTGAACAAAATTGCATTTGTTTCATACAAGCACATTTGATAAATTTATAATAAAGCTTTGAAAAAAGAGATCTGAATGAATTACATCAGAATGATCACCTCTAAAAATCTTCATTTCTGTATTTTTCAAGCTTTAGTCTAGACGTATTAATAAGTTTTTGCTATAAAGTCTCAAATTTAAAATAAAAGTGAGCAGAAAGAGGGAAATAGTAAATGGAATTTATTTATGAATCAAATTAATCAAAGTATATCCTATAAAGAAGTTTACAGTCAATGAAATCACCCTGACACCCTGCCATGCTGCCATTATATAGAGCAGATATTAAAACCAAGTGCAGTGTCAGCAGGAGGAACAGAGTCAGAAGTCAGTTGCCATTTAATTGTAGTGCTCTGCCAGAAATTAGCCAGTAAAAATATCTAACATGAAGAACCCCCCCCAAAAAAAACAAAAAAACAAAAACAAAAACAAAAAAAAAACAATTAGCATGGATTCAAAAAACAGCTCTGAGACACATCTTTCCTTCTTGCTGTAAGTCTTTTCCTGCTGAGAGCAAAACAACATGCCAGCAAGAAAGGCACGAAGAGCAGCTGGCAGCCCAATAACATACTAGAGCTGTCAGTGCTGTCCACATGGTTCTCCACATGAGGTTTTTAGAGAATCCCAATACTATAATCTATAATGCACTGGAAAAAAGACATCCCTTTTCAAGGCCATTCTCCACAGAAAAACCTCCTGGTTAATGCAAAGAAAAAACCTTCCCTTCATACTTCTGTAAATCAAAAACTAAGAAAAGAAAATCTTAATACCAAGAAAGAGATCGACTAAAAAGAAATTATGACATAAAATTATCACAAAACTTTGTAGCTACTTCTGCTTTATAATTTTCTTTAATAACAGCAGTATTGTAGGCTTACATGTTCAGTAGACATCCAAACAATTAAGGCACAATTAAGACTGAGGAAACTTGCAAAGAATAACTTATTATGATGTCATTAATTTCAAATTGTATCATTAAGTACTGAACAACTGGACTTTTAATGATGTATTAATGATGTATTATTAATTCATTAGTAATTTAATACATGGCTTTATTTGGATTTTGAACATATTAATTGAAAGTTTTTCGATTTGTCTTGTTAATAAAGTCCATTTTGGTCTAGGTTTATAATAATCATTTGTTTCATAATTACTATGACCACAAAATGTTTATTAAAAAGGCTTTTGTCTTCCATCACTTGTATGCGATGCAATTGGATACTTCATGTTTGACCGCGTTTTTTTTGTAGAATCACTTCTGCCTTTTCCATATATTGACATTTAAGCTTTGCTTTGCTCTTCAGAGGACTTAAAAACCATGACTAACTCAAGAAAAAAACCCTAAATATTTGCAAGTCTTGCTGCTTTTGTTTTTTGCTTTTGCTTTTATTTTTCCCCCTTTTTTTTTGTCTTCTTTCTTACCAAAGGAAAGCTATTTCATTATTCTGTAGGGTAGATCTCTTTCTGGAGAATGGCAGTAGAACAGAGAAGATCTTGAAAATGTATTGGTTTCAGAAAATTTTCTTTATTTAAGTTAATCATAGGCAAGTACAGACTTATTACAACTAGGCTTCATTGCCCAGATCTCTGTTAGTGCCACTTTTAGCAATTACTAAACCCTAATTATTTGTTTTCCCTCTGCTTGGGAAAATTAAGAAAAATTAAAGAAAAAAATCTTTATTAGGAAATTTTTTTAATTGGAAAAAATTTCTCTACCACAAGCATGGTCAAACACTGGAACAGGCTTCCTAGCAAGGTGATTGATGTCCCATGTCTGCTAATGTTCAAGAGGCTAATAATATGGTTAATGTTCTTAATAACATGCTTCAAGTTTTGATTAGGCCAGAAGTGGTCAGACAGTTACACACCGCATTTTTTGGTCTCTTCCAGCTGAACTATGAACTAAATGTGAACTATGAACTAAAATGTGTAAATAGAAAATGGGAAACCACCACTGAATGACTACTATTAATATAACAGAAAGAACTTACAAGATAGGTTATTGATATTGATCCATTAAATTGAAATTAATGTAATATAAATTTAAAATAAAGTGAATAGAAGCTCACTTTACTTATGACTTAGAAGTTTTCATCAAATATCTATGTTCAGCTGGGGTCATTGCATTCCAATAAGAATAAAAACAGCTCAGAGAAAATGCAGAGGGTGTAATAATAAGCAATTTTTGAAAGAGATCTTGTGAAAAAAATTTACAAATAAATTCTGATTTATCTTATTAAAAAAAAAAAAAAAACAGAGAGAGAGAGAGAAGACAAAGCCTACACATGGATCAGACTTCAAATGAAGTTACTACAAAGATGAGAATGTAGAATAAGAATGGTTTAAGTAAGATAATCTGGAAAAAATATTTTAACCTTTGTAAGGCAAAAATACAGAAATTCACTGTATGGTGCAAGCCTTAACAATTGAACTACTAGGCATGTTTAGCTGGTTTAGGGAAGGAAAACTGATCAGATTTTCTTTTTGGATGTCTTTCAACTCCTAGGTTTTCTAGGTTTTTTTCCACGTGTGTTCTCTCAACCTCAAGAGAACTCTGCTAGAATTATGAAAGCAATGCCTATTTTACTATGTTGGTCCACAATGTCAGAGGCAGATGTTAGTGGTATGGCAGTAGAGTCTGAACCTTGCTGCCAATATTCAGTTAGATTATGAACTAACTGAATATTTGACATGCAAGTGCATCTAAAACAAAGGTATGGAATTGAATTCCTCCACGTAGCACGTGGATGCCATGAAAAAATGGCACCCACTGACATTCATCAATACATATTGGACATTTCTGGAGACCAAACAGTGGCTGTTATCACAGTGAGGTGGTGGGTGGTGCATTTCAGCAATGGCGCCAGCGACAGTGGTGTAGGTTTTTATGAGTGCAACATGCAGGTTCTTATTCATCACTGGCAAAAATGCATAGCTGATGGTGACTTTGTAGAAAGATGGTGTTTTGTAGTTGAGAATTTGCTCTATCAAATAGTGTTATTCTGCTCTTTGTATCTTTTATATTTTTAATGGAAAAAAATGGGAGGCATTACTTTTGGAGAGACCTATGTACATACACATTTCCTTCCTTCTTCATATGTAGACTCTAAGCCTTCTACAAACTGCTTTGGTCTTCCTCCTTCAATTCTCAGCTACTCTACCACAGAGTACACTATGGCAAGTGCGAACCTGTACTGCCAATGATGTTTTCTAATGAACACAGTCATAAAAATACAAACGTATCTTATTCTTCCTCATTTCCTTTTGTATTAAAAGGATATCAAGGAATTGTAATGGTCTCCAATATGATTTTGCTAGCTGGCCGAAGGAAGTGATTGTCTCACTCAAGCCTGCACTGCTGTGGCCTCACCTCAAGTACTTTGTGCAGATTGGAGTGCCACAGTACAAAAAGGACATAAAACTATTAGAGAGTGTCCAAAGGAGGGTTACAAAGATAGTAAAGGGTCTGGAGGGGAAGATGTATGAGCAGCTGAAAGCCTTAGTTTGCTCATCTTAGAGAAGACTGAGAGGAGACCTCATCATGGCCTATGGCTTCCTCAAGAGAGGGAGAGGAGGGGCAGGCACTGATCTCCATTCTCTGGTGACCAGTGATAGAACCCGAGGGAATGGCATGAAGCTGTAATGAGAGAGGTTTAGGCTGGATATCAGAAAAGGTTCCTAACTGAAAGAATGGTCAGGCACTGGAACAGGCTCCGCAGGGAAGTGGTCAAAACACCAAGCTTGTCTGGATGATGCTCTCAGAAACGTGGTTCTGATTTTTGGATGCTCCTATAGGGAGCCAGGAGTTGGACTCGATGATCCTTATGGATCCCTTCCTGCTTGGAATATTCTATGATTCTATGATGTATCACTAATTATGAAAAATCAATAAGTTCAGAAGTGTAGCCATGTGAAGTTGCAGAGATAAATTCAGCTTCTTCAGTGGTGAGGTTTCCTAAATCTCAAAGTTCTACCAGACATCCATAGCCACAAGGGAGAAATTAGACTTTAGTTCTTGAAACATCCCAACAAAATATAACACAGATACAACTGCAACATGAAGTCAACAGAAAAAGGTAGAGACAAAAATAAGTTGATTTTACTGAAAAGGTAGAGAGAAAATAGAAAAAAATCATGCAATTAAAGGTTCACAAAAAAAAAAAAATTACACTGTGAAATCACAATGCTTAATGTGTTATCTCTATTTGTGGTTTCTGATAATAACAACAGTTGTGGTAGAAAAAGTACTTCTATTTGTGATAATAACAAAAGCTTCTCCTAACTGCAATTCACAGTCAGCACATCATATTGGTTGTCTACCTCCATCCCAGAGTATATCCAAATTTTATGATGATACGTTATAATGATATAGTTTCCATAATTGTAGTGGATAAAACAGTAAATGAAGAGGCTAAAAGTTGAATCGCACAACAGAATCCAGTCCTATTAATTTCAGACAATAACCTTAAATAATTTCCTATTTTTCAAAAAAGAAAGTCAAAAACAAAATCTGCTGAACTAGCTCTCATCCCTTATTGAGGAAAAAAAAGAAAAATGAAGACATGAGTCTTTCCAATTTGTTGTATTTCCATATAGTAGCATATATATATTTGGCCCTAATGTCTCTGGGGTGCTACTAGTTTTGCAAAATTGCAGAACTTTTTAGAAAGCTTAGTTTTGTGCAAGTATCCTGCATGTAAAAACAGCTGAGATCTGTTCTGAGAGTTTTCTTTAGAAATTGCACATATCACTAAGAAAGAATTTTCTCACAAACTATTTTTTTTTTGTTACAACTGCTGTTCAAGAACTGCTCATACAAGAAATTTACATTATATGATATCAAAATCTTAGTCTTAATACAGTGTATTTTCCTTTAAACTTAAGAAAAAATGTATGTTTGTTGCTCATGTACTTGGGCAAACTGTTTTGACACTACAGGAGACTGTGAAACTGAGATTTCTAACTACTCAATTCTTAATGGAATATAGAAAAGGTAGTCTTGACAAAGATGAGCAGCAGTATTTCTTTTAGATAGTCAGTTAGGTAGATAGCTAGATGTTGCTCGGGTAGGTAGATAGCTAAATGTTCCAAGGCAATAACACATATAGACCATTTCCAAGAGACTAAGCTACATACGATAATTACTCATGTTTCCCTATTCCCTCTATATCTATATAAACACTTTCTGTGAAGATAATTTCTGTAAGATGCGTCTAAGATAGCCAAGATTTGCTATTAAAGATGAGAAAGTTAGGAGGAAAAAGGTATTTGAACCACACCAATCCAGAGCACAACTCCAGGCACGTTCAGGATGTTGTCTGGAGAAAGCCAAGGAAAAATTAGCAAATACAGGCAGTGAACAAAATAGAGAACTGCCTTAAATGCCACACAGAGTAAATTCACACTGTATGTCAATTTGCCTGTAGCATTCCAGGTAGAGCAACAAATCTCTCCATACTTTGTGAAGTGCCATATAATGGAAAAGTTTCATTATTCTGTTCATACCCACTATGCAACTTCAAGAGAAATTTTGAAAAAGTACATCTGAGGCGTACAATGGGGAAAAGCAAAATTCCAAGAAATTTCTGGCAACCTAATAACAGAAAGACACACAATCATTTGTTCTCACACTCTAGCTGTTATTAAACAAAATAAATTACAGCCAGAGTGCGGAAAAATGGGAAAAAATACTGTGCCTGCAGCTTGTGTTCACATCTTATCTAAAGTTAATAAGAAAAACAATGAATAACAACTGGAGATTGCAAAATCAGATTTGGAATGAAATCAAGGTGTACTAACCTTCCCTGACCTGTAAGCAAGAAGATGATATTTCTAGCAGCAACACTTTCAGTAAAAACATCACTGGACCGTTTATTAAAAATCAAGCTGTCTGGAGTATACTCCAGAGCAGAAAATGCACCCTAGAATAAGAAGATCCTGTATCTGTGTTGAAAAACATTAGACTAGTTTCTGTTCAAATGTGTATAACAACAAGTTCTTCACAAATAATTGATGCTCATGGACTAAATCTTTAGATATATTTTTTTTAATCTTGTAAAATAGTTAATTCTGTTCACTTAATTATTTACTCTTTTTCAATGGAGGCCCAACTTATTAGCTTCGGAGTAAATATTATATCAAGAGATGTTAAAAATGACAACTCCATTGTCACCTTCAGAAAGTGACAGTGTTAAGATTTATATAACAGAGCATCCAAATTGAATAAGTTTATCTTTTGTAACTGAATAAAAGCAAATACATATATTTTGAAGCAGGGCAGGAGGCAAGATTTTTGACTTTTAACTACTTTTTCCACTATGTCTTTTGCTCATACAATGTCACTAAGTAACAGAATCCAGTCATGCATTTAATATTCACCCCTTCTCATCAGAGATGTTCATAAGAAAAGACTTTCTAATACCAAGGCAACCAAGAAGCAACAAACCCCTCCCTCTGTAACACAGAACAGTCATGCTTTTCTTTCATGTTGTCAAATTAGAGTCATTAGGTTTACTTAAAACACTTGGTTAGACTTTGTAATAAAAGGAAATATGATTATTTGATTTGCACAGCAGTTAAACAGCTCTAAAAATAAGTAAGAATTTTTACGCAAGCCACAACTCCCAGAAGATTGAGATGGTGCATCATTACACACTTACAGATACATCAACAATAGTTGATGAGTAGTCAGCATGGATTCATCAAGGGGAAATCCTGTTTGACCAGCCTGGTAGCCTTCTATGATAACATCACCGGCTGGGTAGATGGGGGAAGAGCAGTAGATGTCATCTACCTTGATTTCAGCAAGGCTTTTGACACTGTCTCCCACGACATCCTGATAACAAAGCTGAGAAAATGTGGGATAGATGAGTGGACAGTGAGGTGGGTTGAGAACTGGCTGACTGGCCGAGCTCAGAGGGTAGTGATCAACCGCACAGAGTCCAGCTGGAGGCCTGTAACTAGCGGTGCTCCCCAGGGGTCGGTGCTGGGTCCGGTCTTGTTCAATGTCTTCATCAACGACCTTGATGAGGGGATAGTGTCCACCCTCAGCAAGTTTGCTGATGACACAAAGCTGGGGGGAGTGGCTGACATGCCAGAAGGCTGTGCTGCCATNGATGATAAGGGGCCTGGAGCATCTCCCTTATGAGGAGAGGCTCAGTAAGCTGGGTCTGTTCAGCCTGGAGAAAAGAAGACTGAGAGGGGACCTGATCCATGTTTATAACTATCTTAGTTGTGGGAGGCAAATGGAGGTGGGGAACCTCTTTTCGGTGGTCAGTGGGGACAGGACAAGGGGCAATGGCCTTAAGCTGGAGCACTGGAAGTTCCGCACCAACATGCGGAAGAACTTCTTCACGGTGTGGGTGACGGAGTACTGGAACAGGCTGCCCAGGGAGGTTGTGGAGTCTCCTTCCCTGGAGATATTCAAGACCTGCCTGGACGCCTGCCTGTGCAACCTGCTGTAGGGAACCTGCTCTGGCAGGGGGGTTGGACTCGATGATCTCTCAAGGTCCCTTCCAACCCCTGCAATTCTGTAATTCTGTAATATGCACTTTGAATGCTTTTGTTTCTACATAATGCAAACCAGAAGTACTTCATTAAAGTAACTGATGACCCTCAGAGATTATTCACAAATCAGGTACTATTCTTAAAATCTCTTTTTCTGATTTTTATCAGAATTTGAACTTTCCAAGAAAAAGAGTGTATATACAAAGAAATTGAATTATTACATCTAGCCATACCTATCAAATGACAATCCCTAAACACACCAGAATCAAATTAACAAAAAAATGGAATTGTCACTCATTCTAAGACTCTCTATATAACTATATCACAAGGAAAAATGTTGTGCAGTTATATCTCAATATCAGCAGCCATTGGGGGGTTGGAGAAGAGAGAATAGGTAACACATTAATTCATCAGTTTGCAATAGGTTAAATTAAGCAATTGTCAATAAAAATAATTTGTATGTGGTAATGCAAAACATCTTTGAAGAGTCTATGCAACATTTGGGCCACTTCCTATAATGTTTGACATGAAAATCAGTTTCTTTGTTGAAGGAGTTCAGCAAAACAACATTCAGCGTACTCAGAGCTGCCTAGTCACTATTCTTGATATTAGTAACAGATGTACGAAGCAAGCATAGTTCTTCCTTTTCCCACCTAGGTATGTGTAAGAGGAACCAACAGGAGAACAACTGCCATAGAATTCAATTGAGAGCTACATTATCACTAATTATAATGATGTAAACCAAATCTTCAGTAGCGTATCTGGGATGTCAAAATAGAAGTTGCCAGTAAAGACTGAGCACTAACAAGATTTGTTTCTATACATCCAGAAAGCAGAAAGAGTAAAAAAGGAGTGTTCTGGGATATGAAAATGAAAGAATTTAAGAAATCTTTCTTTCTTAACTGCAGTTAAAAATAAAATAATTTTAAAAGGGCTATTATAACACTGGGATCATCAAAGTCATTTCATACAAATTAAGATTTTGATTAAAATCTACATTATATTGATTCTGGAAGGAAATTTTCTCTAAAAATCACTCCAGACAGTAGGTAAAGACTGGAAATACAGAAAGATGCAAATAAGAAGAGTTCAGAATATCATTCATACCATGAAAGATACTCAAAAAGCCCAGAAATTGAGATTAGTGAGAAATTCCAAGAATACAGGGGAAGGTGAAGCAGCACAGTGTAGGGGAAAACATCAAGAAAGTATATATGTGTCTAACAAAGGGAAATTATTTTTGAAAACACAGAACTGATGCCACTGAAGAACAGCTGAGGTTTAGGCAGCAAAACAAGAAATACTCGGTATGTGTATTTATATGTGCATTTATAGAAAGGCAAGGAATAATGATGCCATTCTTCAGTCACAGTCACAGAACTTTGAATGAAAAAAAAACCAAACCTGTGAGTTTGGAACTTGTTCAGGTCTCTGGTCTTCAAAGTAAGCTTAGCTTTTTCTGTCCTCCCTGTTGGCAATTTTTTATAAGATTATAAACAGGGAGGATTATTATCTCTCCTATAAAGTACTTTTACAAATGAAGTGCTAAGATGTAAAACATGCACAGAACAACAGTTTGAGTTCTCACAAATATTGGCAGTCATTCATAAACTCTGTTCTTCTAAATGACAGTAAAAGATGTCTAACCCTATCTATTCCTAGCATCTTTCCCATATTAAATGGATGCAATACCTTTGTATCAGTCAAGCACTTTTAACAATTGATAGTGACAGTTTACAAACACTGCAGAAGATTCTGTATCCATTTGTCTGATTAAACTATTATATGCGTACTTCAACTGGCTATTTGGTATAAGCATATGAGTATATTTTCAATGTGAAACTCCCTCTCGGTAGGTGAATTGAACTCCAAGGTACTTTGGTGTGACTAGAAATCCAGATACAATGTCATAATCTTTTTTTAGGTTAAACCAGAGAATTATCCTTTCTTCAGGTTGGAGGGGAAAAAGAACGTAATAGTTTTTGTCAGGAAGAGAACAGTAACTTTTTAAGATATATTTATGCGTATGTCTGGATTTACTGTAGATTAGCAAGGAGAGAATCTCATTGGTAGAAACAGTGCAGTTCTCCTAAAGATTTCACCTTGGTAAACAGTTGTCTTAAGACATATAGTGGTGAAACAGGAAATAAAAAGTCTTTATAGAAGTGCTTATATAACTCCACGGGTTCACATCTCAAAGTACAAAACAATGCAGCCAATGTCAAAACTTAACATTAAGTAATGTAATAAAAAATGTATCAAAATTATGTTTTCTAAAGGCATTCCAAGATCTGGGGTTTTAAAATAGATTTTTAAAAAGGATTTCAAATAGCATTTGGGAGTGAAACACTGTATGAAGTAAAGGAAGGCAGTGAAATATGAATACAAATGAGTTTTTTATTCAAATTCACAGCAGAACTGAGAAAAATTAAGTAGTCCTGCTTTTCCCATTCTGCTCATAGGGATTTAAAAATGAATTCACTGTAATATCTTTATACCAATTTAATGACCAATTCATCTCATTATTTCAGTTAAAAAGTCTTGTTCATACCCATGACTAAAAGTGAAATTGGAGATTTACATATTTGAATTTTCATACTTGGATACACAATTTAGAAAAAGACTTTAAGGTCAAAGAGCATTCTCAGAAAAATAACATTATTTGAAATAGCCAAAACTGTGCATCTGACTTGCCCATTTGAGCAAAATGATATTTTCTTTAGGGAAGGTGGAGGGGCACAAAGATTTATTTTTGGTTTTATTGCTCAGCATGTTTGCCATTGACCAAATAGTAATATTTTCATGTAGTTCCACATACACTTTAGATAAAATGAAAAGCATGATGATAAAGCAAAGTCCAAAAGAAATCTGTCTACCCTTCAAGATTAAAACTAACATCACAATGTAGAAATAGTGTGACTTTTTTCTGACTTTTTGAGCAAGTTTGAAATTCTTGATCTAGTTGGCCCATTTTAGAATAGCCTAAATCTTCTGGGAAGACCTTGGAAAGGCCTCTATTGGCAAGAGGAAGATAAAACTCAAAACAACTTCTAAAATCCTTCTACTTCTCTCATCCCTAGAAAGACTTATCTTGGCAAATCCTTATGCTCTTATTGAAAATAAAAAAACATAATCCAGTGATGTGAAGTCAGTGAAAAATAAATATATAAATAAACAAATAAAATCTCTATGAATATACAGCTCACACAGTCAATAACAGAAAATAATGGGAGATAATCTCCCGTTAAAAATAATGGGAGAGTAATTAAAAATAATGCCATCCCAATTGTGTTTTGTATTTATTTTCACATCAGCAGACTATTGACGTTACAAAACTAAAATGGAAAATAAACTAGAAAGTTACTTTAATAAAAATTTTTTTTTGAACACTCCTATACCTTCGTAACAACTAACAACTCATTATTTCTACATGAGACTGAGGCTGGTTCCAAATTTTCTCTCTGATAGCACTCATTTCTTTGTGTAGCTTCCTTTTGTTTACATACTCTTTAAACAGAAATGACAGATGTGTAAGAAGCTCAGGGATAACATATAATTTACCAGACTTTGAAGCATCTCTTAACTCTGTAGTGTTTTGGGAGAATTCCAAGTGGACCCATTTTTATGACAGCCTATAAAGACAGCCTAAACCCTAAGAAGTTCTTAGAGCTTTCACGAAGAGAACAGCTATAGCAATTTGATTTAATCCTCAATACTTTTAAGTGCTCTATTGAACTCCGAAAAATATGAAGTCATGGAAAAGCTACAACACTTACATAAAATTGTGTAGAAATTATGAAGCATCTACAAATGGAAAGCAGATCCCACTTTTTGAGTACTAAACCACATGTTATATGTAAGTATGAAATGTGTGACATTAACGGCACTCAATACTGAAAATTACTGACAGTGAGTACTTCCTGAAACTGAAGTTATAACTTCAAGTCATAATTTAGTGAGCAAAACTAGCAAAGCCCTTCCATGAAATTAATATCACCATCTAAATATAACATATAGATTCATATATTCAGTTAAAAATTTTTCTTCCACTTTTCCTTTTTTTCCTTTTTTTCTTGATGTGAAAACAACTTAATTGCTGTGAGATAAGAATGATTATACTACAAAGGGAAGTTGCAACAGATTAAAAAAACTGAAGTGACATATGGCTTTTTCTTGATGTGAGTAAAATACTTTGCTTTCTTCTGTATAATAACTAACACACTGTCCTACATAGACAGGACTATAAGGGTCCCAGACACCTCAGATGCAAAAAGAAAAATGATACCTAAAAACAATAAACATAGAAGACGTTAACAAATTTGATGTCAAAGGCTGAGTCCCATCCCTACCAATAACAAATTGGATAAATATTCTTTTTTTTCTTATTTTAAACAGTATTTCCTCTTGATTAAATTATTGTGTTGTAAGATAAAGCATAAATAAAACCAGCTCAAACAGTAGAGCTCAAATTCTAATGAACATCAAGTACTCTACCTGCTGCTGGAGAAAAGAAGAATAAAAAATATGTCTGTTTCTCCCCTGACTGATCAAAATCCAGAACAAATTCAGTGTTAATAGTTTATCACCATCAGAATGCAAACTTTGAAAATACAGATGAGAAGCAACATAAAAGAGATTAACTTCTATATGAGTTATTAATTGAATGAACACCAATAATATCATGTTTTTGCACAAGAGCAAAGGTATGTTTGGAGATACATACGTATTATTTATATGACTTATGTATGTATATTTATATGTATGCCACTCCAAAAGTAATGCCTCCTATTGTTCTCTGTGGAAACCACAACAGATACAAAAAGCATGATAACACTATTTGATAGTGCAAAGACTCAGCTACAAAACACCATTTTTCAACATAGTTACCACAATTAGCCATGCGTTTTCACCAGTCACAAGCAAGAGCTTGCATGCTGCACTCGTAAACATCTGCACCTGAAGAGGTGGCCCTCTGTCTCTGTCGCCACTGATGAAACACACCACCTACCACCTCACAGTTCTNAGAGATCTTCACCAAATAATTTATGTTGAATAGACTACGCTTTGTATCTATTCTATAAATTAAGTAGTTCAAGGCAGACAGTAGATGTCAAAGCTTATCACGTGCTAGACAATAACTGATACAGAGAGCACATGGACTAGGGTTTAGAGGCATATAATAACTTAGGTGAGAAGGAAGTTCAGGAGGTTTCTAGTCCAACCTCCTGCTCACAGTAGGGCCATCTCTGAAGTCAGATCTGGTTTCTCAGCATTTTGTCCAGATGGGTCTTGAAAGCCTCCAAGGTCAGNTTTATGGTAACAAAATGTAATGGAATGCTGGCAGGAAGGTTCAACCTCTACCACCATACCACCAATGTCCACCTCTGACATCATAGGTCAACATAATAAAATAGAAGGCATTATTTTCATGACAGCCCTCATATAGTTTGTATATTTATAATTTAAATATATGTACGTGTATGTGTGTTATATATGTTATTGTTGTGGTTTGAACTGGCAGGCCTAAAACACCACATAGCCTTTCAGTCATGTCCCTCCCCCTCCCCCCCCACCTGAGATGGGGGAGAGAATCAGGANCAGTAGGGCCATCTCTGAAGTCAGATCTGGTTTCTCAGCATTTTGTCCAGATGGGTCTTGAAAGCCTCCAAGGTCAGAGATTGCACAGACACTCTGGGCAACTTACGCTCCTGAGCAGGCCTCAGGGAGAAACAGATTTTCTTTATTTACAGTCTGAGTCTCTGTTTATGTCCACTGTAATTCTTTCTCTTACTGCACACAGCTATGAGGCAGCTGTGAGACAGATTTGGCTCTGTCTCCTTGATAGCACCCCTGAAGACCCTGGGTGGCTGCTATTAGGTGTCCCCAGAGTTACCTGCTCTTCAGAGCTCCCAGCCCACAAGGTGTTCCTGCTTCATCCTGTCCTGGGGGCCTGCTATTCTCAGTCTGGTTCATTTATCCCTTTCTTGAACCAGGGTTCCAAAACTGGGCATGGTATCGAAGACAATGGTCTGTACTTGAATAACTATTATATCACTGATAAAATCAGTGATTGTAGTACAGCTCATATCACTAACAGTTTGTTACTTTTCACAAAGAATCATCTCTTAGTACACTATTATACACTAACTTTTTTTTTCTTTTTTTAACAGTAAATCTGGTTTTAGGATAGCCTATTATTCAATTTATAAAGATGAGAACAAAACTGCAAAGATGAAAATAAGTTCTTTGTGAAAGCTTTCTTAGTTCCAAAATTTAACAGAAAATCACCATGACGTTTACCTCAGGACAAAGAAAAAAAAAAATCCATACGCTCCACATATAATACCTTGCTAGAATATAAGCAAATGTACTAATTTGTGAATATAATGCATTGAAATAATGAAATAAAGGTGTTTTTTTCTAAAATAGAAACCACAGAAACATATAATTATTTAAACATTTATTAAGATTTCTTGTTGTTGAATAAGCATGGAGAGGTTAAAAGAGGCAGTTTACAGCGCTAGATTCAAAGATTTACACTAAAAACGTTGTAGAGAATCCTGTAACTAAAAGTTTTACTTCGTCGAAAGAACTTTAAGCTTACATAAGAAAGCAGTGAAGAAAGACGATGAGAAAAATGCAGCCAAGCTGAGAATAATCTCCAGGTTTCTCAGCTTAGTGCCTTATTCACTTTCATACCAAGGTTAGTGTGCCTGTCATTTCCTTTTTCAACAATTAGGATGCTTTCATTGGATTTCCTCTGTCAATGCAATTATTTCCCATGAGAACAGTTATTAAGGGCTAAATGACTATACAATATATTCAGGAAGTCATTTCTACTAACAGAAAGTTTATATAAAAACAAGAGCTTCTTCTCTTAGGGTAAGTGATTGCTTTTTAAGAATGGGAGTTAATTAGAAAGGAAATTGCAAGTACAGCAGTGCAAAAAGTAATGTCAATAACACAATTCAAAACAAATTTGTGAATTGAAACAAGCCTGATTTTGGTAAATAGTGTTAATTACATTTGCTTTGTAAGTACTTAGCAGCACTATATTTAGTGAACAGAAAAGGTTGACTATTTTGTCTTGCATGTAAAAGACAATTAGGTCATTGGATTATGAGTGCAATTCTAGCTCCAACAGGAACTCATTACCTCAAGATAAGCTGTTAATCTTTGATAAGCATGGGCTATGGAGGGGAAAATAATACTAAAAATCTAGTAATCTAGTTCAAAAGTCTTTTTTTTTTTTTTTTTCCAAATTGCATGTTTACTGAAGGCCTGCATGCCAGAGTTATTAATGCTAATATGAAGATACTTCCTCCAGACCACAACACATAATTCCTAGACAGGCTGCTCTTCTCTTACTTTTTCATGTTGTTTCTTAATTTAGTACAAATTAGTAAGTTACTGATACTGTAGCTTCTTGGGCTACAGAAAACATGACTTTACCAGGGGAAAAAAAAGAAGAAAAAAAAGCAAACAACAACAACAAAAAAAACCCACACCTTTGTAACTCTGACCTTTTATTCTAATCTACCACTAATATGCTGCATAATTATTGAGCAAAAATTTCATATCTAAGATAGAGATTCCCCACTTCTGTTAAGTTTTTCCCTTGGCCTTGTAGTAAGACCTCATTATAGAAGCTTTAATATATTATTTTATGATAGGAAACAAACTATGAGAAATCATTTTAGAAGGTTTTCCTAGCTAAGCAAATAGTCGCTCACTTGTTACATCTGAAAAAGTTATAGCTTTAACGCATATGTTACTCAAAAACAAAATTCAAATAAAGATTCATGAGAATTTACCAAAGTAACATAATCTGAAAACTTTTTCCATACTGCTTATGTTTTTGGAAAAAATCTGTTGAAATAGACCAATCCCAGCTATAGGAACTTTTAGGTAACTATGTTTTGTTAGAATATTTATTGAGAGATGCTGTCACTGACAGAGCTTAAAGAAAACATAAACAACAGCTACAGTGCAAAATATTTTTTTCATTTGAACTTTCAATGAAAGAAAATTAGATCACAAATCCATGAACAAAATCTGAGATTTCAATACAGAATCAAATTTGTCATTAACTAGCCTCATAGTCTTTCTCCTTTCTTTTTCTCTCCTTCCTGTTTTTTTCTTTCTTCCTTTCTTTCTTTTCTCTTTCTTTTTTTTCCTCGAGTTTGACAAAAAAGTAATATTTAGCTTTGTTTTTAGAGATTCAGGTATATGCATTAGTTTGAACCATTCTGAGAAAGGAGAGAGACTAAGGTATGATATCTTTCTCCTCTGAAAATAAGAAGGTAGGCAGATAGACAGGAAAAGCTGTGAAGGTTATAAAAAAAAAAAATAGTAGATTACCTCCAGCAGTAACTCACAACTGATAGTAACTGCATAATGTCACATTCTCTGGAAAACCTTGAAAGGCAACTCCAGTGTCTCTCACTGCTGAGAAACCCTGAGAAATACATCTCCGAGAAGACACAGGTCCCTATTACTATGTTTGTATGAGATAAAATACCACTTGTAAAACAGGACCACGGTGAACAGGTTTTTTCACTCAACTTTTCCTCCTGACGGTCATGAGCTGCTCTGGGAACCTCTAGATAGATATCTGAAGTTTTGCATTTTCAGCTGGCTTCCTGACAATGCTCCTGAGAGTACTGAAAAGAAGGGATGTTACTCTGTGGCTCAACAGAGCAACACATTTCAATTCCAGAAAAACATGAGGGCTTCTCCCTACAGCTTCCATGATTCAAGAAGAGGGGAGGCACTGAAGGAAGGATGCATCTCTTTATCTTATGCCTACTCCAATGTCATTCTTTTAGGAAGGTAGAAATAGCTTACGGGAGCAGCAGAGGTGAAAGATTTTGTAAAAGCTAGTAAGTATAAAACCAGAAGAGCTTTGATCAGTTAGCACCTCTCTCTACTACCTCACAAAGTCAACTGATTCTGTTGTAGTAGTGATCTAATAAAAATACATTCAAATCATTTTCAGTATAGCTTAACATCAAACAAATCAGGCTTTGATAATATATAATAGCAATAAATTAATTATCAAGTCAAACAGATTTTGGTCTCATAGTTTCTTACAACAATCTCATTTTATTATTATTATTTTTTTTTACGAGCAACTTTGCTGTCAGATACACATGCTATTCATACAATCATATGAGAATATTTTAGGTGATAAAATTGTTTAGTAAACAGAAAACCTAAAATATGACCAAATATTCCATCATTTGAAGAAAAGTTGTTCCTTTTGTGTTTATCTCTCTGATATTTTGGACCACATTCTAAAGAATTCAGTCTGTCTAATTAAGTGTCCATGAAGCACGCGTAGTCATGTAGAGAATATCTGCAGCATATTGACAATTCACTTAGAGTCAATTTCCTTAGGGAACACTCTCAAGTTGTATGATAACCAGGGAACTGTATGGTAAAAAATCCTTCCAACAGAACATTTGCAAGTAATAACCTTGTGGAGGCAAGATCTTAATAACACTAAATAGATAGAAATAAAAAGATGATAAAGCAGGGATCTGCAACAGTTCAGCATCTTGCATAACAGTAAAAAAAAAAAAAAAAGATAAAAACACAAAAAGTGAACCTAAACACTCCATGACATAGACATATCATGTAAATTTGATTTTTTTTTTCTAAATGTCCCATTATGTTTTCCTTGCTAGTGCTGCAGGTGAATCTGATAATGAGCTTAAAAATTGGGGTTTTTTTTTTATGTTTTTTTCCCCCCTCATGTTGCTCAGAGAAGTTGTGGATGTCTCATCCCTCATCCCTGGAGATGCTCATGGTTGTGCTGCATGGGGCCCTGTGCAACCTGATCTAGGGTCTGATTTAGTGGTTGGCAAACGTTCTATGATTCTACATTATTTTATATAAACCGTACTAGTAATTTCATATTCATAGAAAAAGCTGATATCTTGACTAACAAAATTTCAACAGTCACTAGTTATACGACCCAGATGTTAGGAGGAAGTTCTTTATGAAGCGAACAGTGAGGTGCTGGAACAGGCTGCCCAGAAGTTGTGGATGCCCCATCCCTGGAAGTGTTCAAGGCCAGGCTGGATGGGGTCTTGCGTAACCTGATCTAGTACTAGATCTGGAGGTTGGCAGTCCTGTCTGCAGAAGGGGAGTTGGATCTTGATGATCCTTGGGGTCCCTTCCAACCCAGGCCATTCTATGATTCTATGAATACAAACTATCAGAAGCATGAATATGAAGGAGACAGCAGCAATAAAAATAACTTTTACAGTTAGGCTTGACAGAAGTGTTAAATGGACATGCAATGGATGAGAGGAACAAGAATGTGCTGCAGGCAGTAATAAAATTCAAGTTAAGGACAATGCATTGAAAATCTACTTTTACAAAAAATATGAAGCCAAACTTAAAATAATCTAATTTGTTAAATTCCAGTAAATGCCAGCGTGTTATAATAACCTGATTTTCAAATCTCACAGTGAAATGTCACACATAAACAGGAAAGAAATGCTATTCAATTCTGTTCACTTTGAAAATCAGAACATTGAATTTTCTGATAATCTATAGCAGAATGACAGATACTTACCCCTGAATTATTAACATAATACATCTGAGATATTAAAATGTATTACTCTAAGTGTTTTTTTCAAGGCATTTAAAAAGAATTAAAAATAATCTGTAAAGTTCTTTACACTAGAACTTTTAAATAATATCAAAAGTTTAACAACTGTTCTTGTTTTCAGTTCTATAGAATTCTTCTGAAGATAGGTAATAATATATATGGCAAATATTTTTAATAATGAAGAGAAAGAAGGACGGCATTACATTTTTTTTTCAAAAATTCAAATAAACTAGATATATAAAGCTAGTTTGTTTGGAAATGCTGATCTTATTGGAAGAATGTATGTTTTTTCCAATAACCCTAATTATTCCATTATTATCATTATTGTTATTTTCCAAGAAGATACTGGAAGGGAATGTCTGCACCACATGAACTGTGAAAAAATGTGTCAAGAACAGTATCTTCAAAAGTATTATTACATCCAGGAGCAGGAAGAACTGCTATTTTGATCAGGTTGAGAATGCCTATTTTATTAACAGTGATATATTTTAAACATGATTGTTGCAATCATACGACAAACATATAAATATGTATCACAACATGTCTCTAACCGTTTCCCCACTGATATGATAGAAAACAATTCATGTGCAACATCTGCATCTAGCTGTTAAAACCCAAATCACTCATATTTAATAATACACATGTCTAATATTTCTATTTTACTTTCCAAAAATGACAAGGGTTAGATGGTACTGTTCAGTACAAGGCTATGTAGTTTAACTATTTACAAACAAAACTTCTGTAATTTTGCATCTCCTTTATCACACTAGAGTCCTCTGAAGCATTGACATTGTTTAATAATGGTAAACGTAATCTCACCTCTTACATTATATGTTATTAACAGTATATGTTACTGAAAATACAACTGGAGGCAGGAATAGATACTCAGAAACGAAAAAATATGAGGACTTTAAAAAAAAAGATATAGTGGACTTGGGAGCAGATTTTGCTTTTACATAAAACTGAATGCCTAATAGAAAGTAGTAAACTTTTAAAAAAATATTTGGTACTATATTTTTAGTAACTTTGATAATTATATCTTTAGTTAGTACTTTAATCCTAGCTTACTCTGTCAGAAATACTCTTCAAAGAGCTGCAGAGATTTAAGGATTTTCAACAGGTTTTAGCTGTTGGACAGAATTATTTCCAAAAATTCGGGAGAACCGTGTTCCCAGCTCTCAGCTTTTAGGCTTACATTTAAAATTCTGTGTATGAATTTACTTTGGGGAAATACATATAAAGGCATTTAAGAATTTTTCAGGCTTCTGAGTAATCCAGAAGGAAGGAATAACAATTTGACATTTTGTACAGATTAGACACATTAGGAAACAAATGCATATTTTTTTTTCTTTTTTTTCCCCCTGCAGTTGTATAAGAAAACTCTTGGAGATTTCAAGAACTTGTATTTTTCAGCAGTTATTTAACACTTTTAGGGATCTTCTTGCTTGCACTGCGGCCTGTCCCCTGCTATTGTGCCATCCTGTTAGCAGCTCCTCCCAGCCATGCGGCCTGGCCTGGCCCACACCAATCACTCAGAAACAACCAAACATTGGTGTTCAGTGACCACTGTCTGAGCTGAAGCCAGGAAAAAGGGAGGGTGCCGTGCAGTGTTACCTCAAGTTATGGCAAATAATTTTATGCATTTTGATACATTGGCTAAACACAATCCTGTGAATAGTGAAAAATATGCAGCCTTGCTTTCCATTTTGATAAAGGAATTTGAGAATAGGTTTCAAGATTGGCTGAAAAAATCATCAGTTTTTTTGATGGCCTCCAGCATGTACTGGCACTTGTGATTGCTCTTCCTCAGGTACAGAACTTTCCACTCACCCTTGTTGAACTTCATGAGGTTCCTGTCACTCTGTTTCTCCAGCCTGTTCAGGCTCCCCTGGATGGCAGCAGAACACAACTACAAGTTGTATCAGCCACTTCTCTCAGTTTGAGGCATTTGTAACCTTGCTGAGGGTACACTCTGCACCATCATCCAGATCATGAATGAAAATGTTGAACAGGACTGGACCCAGTATTGACTCCTGTACTCCACTAGTTACTGGCCTCCAACTAGACTTTCCACCACTGATCACCACCTGCTGCGCTTGGCTATTCAGTCAGTTTTTTATTTACCCCACTGTCTGTCCATCCAGCCCATGCATCAACAGCCTATGAGGATCTTATGGGAGACATTGAAAACTTTACTGAAGTCTGCTGTCCCCAGGATGGTCATTCTGTCATGGTAGCTTATCAGGTTGGTCAAACATGCCGTCCCCTTAGTGGATCCATTCTGTCTACTGATGACAACCTTCTTGACCTTCATGTATCTGGAAATGGTTTCCAGGATTATCTGCTCCACTACCTTTCAAGAGATCAAGGTGAGGCTCACTGGCCTGTAGTTCCCTGGAACTTTGTCTTTCCCCTTCTTGAAGATAGGAGTGACATTGATTTTACTCTAATCCTCCAGCATCTCAGCCATTCACTGTTATCAATCAAAGATTATAAAGAGTAGATCTGCAATGATAGATGACAGCTCGTCAGCACTTGTGGGTGAATCCTTTCAGAAAGGACACACAGGAACCTGCAGCCTCTGAGTATTCCACGTGTAGCTGAAGCCTTGAAGGCTGAAACCATTAACGTTATAAAGATTCCTAAAAATGCTGTTATTTGGAGAGATTAGCTCTACTTTAATGGTGGATTTTAAGAGCTATCTTCCCCTTTGAGGGCCAGCACTGCTGACAGCATGATGTATTCACTGTGAGCTGTGCTGGAAGGAGGAAAGGACGTTCACATGCACAGCAGGGCTGAAGTTAGACCTGAGATTACTTACTAGTTAGAAACCTGGGTAGAGTTTTCTTCATAAGCACCAGTATCTGCCTTGTTACTGTTTGTACAGTGATACAACATTCAAGTCAGAGAACTGAAACTTTAAATTTTAAATTGTACTTTTTACTCAGATTATATTTGCAAACAGCCAGGAAATTGCACTGTCAGATGGACCATAGTAGGAAGCTCTCAAATCAGTGAGTATTTAATGAAACATAGGAAAAATTTGAATCCTAGGGGAGGTTCATAGAGAGTTATAAACACTTATTTTGAATGTTATATAAAGAACAATATTGTTGATCTGTCTTACTAATTATAGCAGAAGTGGGATAAAGTGAGTCCATTTTACCATTGGAGGTTTCCTAGTTTACTAAAAAAGAAACATCTAAAAAAATAAAGTGTTTGCAGTGAACTCAGATTATAATTTCTATCCAATCTTCTTCTGAGTTTCATGTGTTTTATCTTCTCTCTATAGGAAGCTGAGGGCAAATTTCATATCCAACACTTAAAACTTGCCAGCATGAAGACAATGATACCTAGTCTTTAAATTACATAATCAAATGCAATATTTTTCCTCTGCCTGACAGCAGAGAGTTATTAAGTCATAAAATGGACAAAATTCACTTAATTTGTAGATATTTAAAGTGTAGGAAAGGGCTTATTTATTCAAGGCACAGCAAACACGACACATTTCTCAGTCTTTTTGTCTGCAATTATTAGCATAGCATAAAAGTCACTGACAGTAACTGTTCTCTCTATTGCTCAGCGGTAACAATCTCTTACTGAATGAGGAGATGCTTATTAAAAGCAGCAAGGATGGGTTTTCCCTTCCTTATCAGTCTCTATTCACTTTCAGACTATTTCATTAAGGTTTGTCTTTTACTATCCGCTCCCTTATCCATCACTTATGATTCCATGATTTCTAACAGGACTTTTTAGACTGAACATTTTTTGATCCTGTTGCATTCAAGCAATATGGGGAGTAATGTTACTAATGGCAAAGGGACATCCAAATTCCTCGTATGCAAACCCAGTGGTAGCCATCATGTGTGGACAGACGTTCAGGCTGGAACACACTCAGTGAAAGGAACAGTGTAGACTGCAGCCAGAGACGTAAAGAAGGAGGCTACTTGATTTCAAGAGCAGGGTTTGGAATCTGATCTGCATACAATTTCATCTAGAAGCAAATTCAAGGTGAAACTACAAGAAGTACACCTGCAGAAAGTCAAATGTCTGACAAATCCCAAATTCCAGCTCTTCAGCCAACAGTGGATCGTTCTGTGGTTGCATATACGTCTAAGACTCTCAAGTAAATCCCATCAACAACAAATGTTTTACAAGCCGTATATCATGAAGAAACCTGGTATATCTCTATCTATTTGGCAGTACTGATATCAACTTTTCCTGGACACTTTTCTATCAAAAATTGGAGACGTATTTTTTTAAAGGAGAGAAATTTCTCTTGGTCTATGGCAACATTAAATTTTTCCTTAGCAAAGAATATATTACTTCACTGTTAACACTCAGTGTAATATAGAATAGACTGTTTCAGAAGATTTGTTATTTAAATTCACTATTTCTTTTCCCTAGGTGTTCTACTGCTGGAGGTAATGCACAGCATTTATGATTATTTTGCCTAAAGAGTAGAGACTTAATCACAAAATTTCTAATTATCTGTCAAGCAGAGCTGCCTTGAACACTGGCTGAAAGACCATATGCTTAAGGGCAATTGTGTGCTCCACAAAACAAGTAGCTTTGTTATCTCCCTCTAGCACAAAGTCTGCATATGATGGCAACAGCAGACATGTTACTCTGACCTAAAAGGTTATTTTAGAAGAAAAAAGGCCCATATGTTTGATAGTCAAGAGTTCTTTAAACCAGTCGCCATGCATAATTCCTTCAACGGTTTGTGCACTGGAATATTACTTTTACAGATCTATGCACAGTTCCAATACAAAAAGAAATACATCAAGTTTTTTTCAAATGAAGCAAAACCATCATTTTGCCTAGAATGGTATGCCCAGTCTGAGCAAGCTGTCCCCATCAAGACATCAGACAAGTTGATTTGGATCCCTCAAAGACATATGACTACCTGCTGACCAATCCCTCCCATTAAACCCTATTTTCAGACACTGGATGCTATTTATATCCCAAAGCTGCACTAGCCTCAAGCATAGGTGTACTGGGAAAGCAGTGAGGTCAATCTCCTGTTGGTTGGTGTTACCTGCATACTCCTGAATCATCTGACAAACCAACATCTTTGCTTCTGTCCTCTTTGCTGTGTGCCTCAGTAACCTTTTAGACAGGCATTTCTTGTACGTAATTGGGATTACAGACAAAGGTTCTCAGCCACTTACTAAGAAAGACATCTGATGAATACGTTTGTAGAAGAAGACCTGATAATCACTAAGCATGAATTTTCACAGTAAATAGAGGAACGATGAAAGCTACAATATTTTTGTTTGATAAATGGATATATGATGCAAGTATGAATTATGTCTAATTATAAGCATTAAATAATTATAGCATGGTTACTACAGCAAACATAAAAATTCATAATAATATTTGGACACATCACTTCAGACAAAGTGAAACTGCTCCAGAATTTTGATTTAATTGTCCATAATAGAGCAAATTTCTATTTGCTCAATGAGAAAGCAAGACAGATACATCAATATTACTCAGAGCTGAAATGGAAATGAAAACAAAACGCCTCCTCCACTTAATGGACAGAAGGTAGGAAGTTTTCAGTTTATGTTCTCAAATTCTAAAAGTACAGGCAAATTAATAAATTCTTCCAAGCATAACATACTACCACTATGTTTCACTATAAAATAAATAGATCTTAAAAATTTTTCTGCCACTCTCCATTATTCAAGACTCCTGCTACTTGAAAGATGGACATCTGGTCATTTTTCCACAGAGATGTTTGAATTTCTCTATGTGTTTTTTTTTTCTGTTTGTTTGTTTGCTTGTTTTTCTAAAAATAGATATGTATATCAGCAAAAGCAGATAACTTCAGAAAAGATCCACTCATTTGAAAGGCACTTGAATGTAAGCTGAAGCAGGACCATCCATAACTGCAACTAGGAAAGAAGAAAGGAGATAAAAATAATGATAATAATAATAAAGCAAATACACAATACACAGTATGCATATTTTATTTGGATGAAAGTCAAAAATGAATAGTCTTTCTTTTCTAGAGGAGGCAGTACTAAGAAATATGGGTCTTTAAGTAGGAAACCTGAATTTTAAATAACAGCTGTAAATGGAAGTGGCTCCCTGGGCAGAACCCAGAACTGCATTTTCTTTCTATTGTATATCTTTTTATAGTTTAGTATCCCTTCAACTCATCAGTCTTCCTTCATACTTTTGGTCAAGGTTTAACTAACAAAAATTACTCTGGGTGAGGTGGTGGAACAGCTATATTTCACTGAATACAAAACAGGAATCATTGTTGACTATCTACTAACCAAGTCATCTTTTGCATTAGCCTACTGACAATGCTGTTATAATGACAGACTTTCTTCATACCTGCTGTTAGTTCTGTAACTTAATAATTCTAAGCTGATATTACCTCATATAACCCTGTGGACTTCAGAGCTATTACACTAATTTATATGAGTTGGAGATACTCTCTTAAGAATTTCTTGTGTGCCTTAACTCATATCTCTTTTGTGTCTTTTTTACAGTCCCTCTCTCAATATGTTGTTTTTGCAGTGAAGTCCCTAACTCCTTCAGCATATTAAATATTCAATTTTATACTTCTGTTATTCTCTGGTATTTTGTTTTACGTAATAGGTATCATTTAGACCAAGTACTGAACACAAATTATTACTTTCCTCTCAGGTAATCTCAGTGAAGATCTCAGCACAGTTTGCCTTTTAATTTTTGAACACCAACAAGTGTGTAACACTCATGAGACTTGAGGCGTGATGTCAGACTTGGACATAAACTGCCTGAAATCCTGTTTGCTTCAGAATTAGAAGCCCAGTGAAATACATGAATAACTAAACTGAAAAAAATGTTTTTAGTTCACTCACCTTTATATCGAAGACCCAAAGCTTGTTATAAGATATTGACACTCACATAGCCTAAGAAATGCTCTGGGCAAAAACCATCTATCACATAAATATAATTTATGCTACCCTGAACATATCACTGGTAAGTATGAACTTCCATTTACCCATCTTCTTATCTTTCTGCACGTGTATGTCATCCTCCCAATTGTTTGCTCAGGGTATTCCCCAATTTCTTTCTTTGAGTCTTTCATATATGTAAGGAACACAAGTAGACAACAATATAGATGGTAGATTTTCTAGGTGTCATATCTGAAAGACTGCTTTTTTATTTAAGCTACATTTCAAGCAGACTATAAATATTTAAATGACAGTCTAGTAAACAAGAACTTTCCCAGGAGAAAAATACCTTCATTTGAAATATGTCACTATATTGCAACAAGTTAAACTTAGACAAAGTACAAGCCTATTTGAAATACTGCAGAATAATGCAGTATAGGGTCACCTATTTCTTTCTTCACCTGACACTGTTCTTAATGACTCAAACTGTTCTTTATCGTCTCTTGTCTGACCTGTAGAGAAAAAATGTACATACAAAAAATGTAATGACAAATACTTTTCTTCAGTCCATGTATCATCACATGGCTTTTTCATGATTTGAAGATTCACATCTAAAATTAGATTTACTGAGGAGGGAGTAAAATAGCAAAAGCTGTATAGCATAGCTCTGTGGAGAGCATCTAATCTATTAGAGATCAACTTCTCACTCCATATAATGAAACTTACAGCACCATTCCTCCCACAAGCTTTTGTGGGATAGAAGGATGGTTTATTTCTTCTTATTTAAAAAGGCTGTATAACTTATTTTCATGAAAAAAATGGTGACAAGTTAAGCTTCACACAGTAAGATATGATACAAGGATTAGGTGACTTTTAAAGAAATAAAAGGCTGTCACTCATCTTTTTGCTTGTTAATGAACAACCATTGACTACTATAGTATTTGGAGCTGAAATGAAACATACATGCTTAGGTGTTGTGTACTGGTTAGTGAACTATTGATGACTGCCTTTGGACTTAAGAAATGCTTTATCTAGAAACAAAACTGGGTGATTAAAGCAGTGAGATGTAGAAGAAATGTATTTGAAGAAGTGCACTGTGGAGTTCCAGAGGCACTTACATAGAAACAATCACTGGGTTACCTTATATACATTTTGTATTTCCGTTTTGAGGTATTTGGGATTCCTTGAAGGAATCAATTCATAAAAAGAGTCTTCTATACTTTTGATGCACTTTAAATATCTCCTGAATCATTTTTAAATGATATTAACCCATGCCGAGAACACAATTAGGGCACTGTAATGGGGATATCTCAAAATACTTCAAACAATGCATAGATGAGATTCATTAGACATGATGCATTATTAAGCAGAATTTTCTAGTGTATCCTTGTTATTTGATATATACTATGCCATCCACAGTCAGAAAGAAAAAGAAATACACTCTAACATAATCAGCAGGTAAGACTGACAGACCTTTTACATGACACTTTATCTATTGCTTCTAGACTTGCCGGGTTTTGCTGTCTTTGGGCCATATGAAACTAAAAAGAAAGGACAACATGATAACAGGATGCTCTGTGATACATCACAACATGTCAGGGTGACATCTTCCCACAGTTCACCTGGGTTCTGCTTACACAGCATTGCTAGGATTAAGGTCAATAGACATGTCAGAAATGTCAGTAGTGGTCTTCATAAGCCTGTTGAATGGCTTAGTGGACAGAAGTGCCACCGGATGAAGATTGAAAGAGAGTGATGAATGCCATAGGATTTTATGTAGGAGGAAAATACAGATCTTGGAAGAGGATATTGATCACTAGTAATCTGTGATGGTAGATGAGGTAGGGTGCAAAACAAAGAAAAATATTAGGAGTTCAGGTTAACAAGGCACTGTTTCAAATAAGTGAAAACAGAAAGGGAAGGGAAAAGCTAATACTCTGAGGAAAATTTAGAACACAGAGACTTTATCGGGGGAAAAAAAAACTACCTCAGATTTTGTTTTAGCTTTAATAAGTTACATCTGTGGTGAATGTGAAAGGAAAGTACATCGGTAGTCTTTCAGTACATTTCATCTAGTTTTCTTTGTATAATCTACTTGTTTTCAGCACTCTATAGTTCATGAACTTCTTGCATTTGTACTTTGGACTTCAAACTATGAATTTCTATGTATTATTTTCAGAAAACAAGCAGAAATGTGTTCACAAAGCCAAGTCTGACTTGACAAGTTAACAACAGACTGTGAAAAAGTACCTCAATACTTTTCCTCTAGACTGATGATTTGTCCCCTTCATTTGATACTTCTGGTTCTTGTACTTTGAGAAATATTAACTAATTACTCCCAATTCCATGTTCATGTAATTCAACATTTTACAGACTCTTGTCCTGTATCACGTGACTTTTTCCAGGATCAACTCAGAGATATGCAGAGCGGTAGAAGAAAAGCTTCTGTATAGCAGAAGATCATCCAATCTTTTCCAGAAAATTGTCTTCTACTGTTCTAGCTGTACTTTTTCTAGAGCATTCTAGCACAAAACAACAGCGCTCTTCATACTGGACTGAAATTAGTTCTTTTTCCAGATATTGTTGTTATCCAAATATGGCCTTCACACATCAAGCCAAATATCTGTATATATATATATATTCATATATCCATATAAATAAAAAATGTGAAATGCGCAACAATGAAAAAAACTAGGTTGCTATAAAAAAAATGTAATTTGGGGATTTTTGTCACATTTTTTTTTTACACCAGTTTTAGAAAATAGAACAACTGTGATAGGAGAAATGTTTCTGGCATCTACAAGCATTGACATTTCTTAAAGAACATTCCATAAAGGATATTTCATATCCTAGTCTTCTAATGTCAAGCTCTTCAGAAAAAAAAAAATTATGAGAAAACATCATTTGACAGATAAAGTGCTCCTAGCATGTGTTTAAGGAGAGGAAGTATGGTTTCTTCAGTGGTTATTTTTTTAACCAGAACTACAAAAATAGT
Source organism: Penelope pileata (assembly GCA_013396635.1). NCBI lineage: Eukaryota > Metazoa > Chordata > Aves > Galliformes > Cracidae > Penelope > Penelope pileata. Next base: position 53,466 of record WBMW01001867.1, read on the forward strand.
ACAATATATTTATGGAAAAGATCTTATGGACTCATAACACAGAATCGATGTCACTAAAGCAGTAAAACTAGTTTAAATCTTTGACGTGATGACTCTGTGTTTTATCTTGGCAAACATCAAGAAACAGAAATCTCACATTTCCTCGTACCACAAAAAGTAAGGTAGTGATACCCACAGGATTTTAAAATAGAGAGACAGAGTTCATGCTCATCTCATAAACGATGCTGGAATTATGCAACTTCCAAATGCTCAGGAAAAAAAGTTTATAGCTATGGTTTAAGCTATACAACTTTCTTTTTTTCCAATGTACATTGGATATCAGCTTGATGAATCATTGATAAGGTATTCTTTATAATGATGACCAAGTCTAGTATGCATTCAAATACCCTTATATTTCTAAACACAATAGTAGATAGAAAGGTAGGATTTTTATTTTGGATTGGGTTGGGTTTTTTATTTTTTTTTAATTTATTTATTGTCAAATCTTTGGGAGACAAAACAGGGGAATATGTAAGTCAACACACTGAAAAAAATCACAAAATAATCTCTGTTAATTATTTATCTTCTTAAAGTAACTTCATGTATTGTCATAGACCAGAATTTTCCTATACTTGACCCTTTGCATAATGTAGACAAAACATGCTGGGGTTACCAAATAACAGTAATCTGACTACTGAAACCCATGGGACCTTACTGCACTCACACAGTTTACCAAGCTTTGTTTTAAAAATGAAGCAAACTATGACGAAAACTATGAGGCATGCTCCAAAAGTGATGCCTCCTATTTTATTATGTTGGTCCACAAAGTCAGAGTCAGATGTCGGTGGTATGACAGTAGAGGATGAATCTTCACAACAACGTTCCATTACATTTTCTTGCTGTGACGGCAACAGAGGGACAGACAAAATGGCATCTGACATGTGTCCCGCTCCAATTATTGGAGTGAGGGGAGATCCTTTAATATATACCCTGAGTGAGATTGAGACACAAATGAGGTCAAATGCTGTCTGACCAGTTTAATAGAAATTCTGGTCAGCGAGGGAGATGGGGATGGGGAAGCAGGCGATAGTAAAAGATAGGAAATAAGAGCAAGGGTTACATATAAAAAAGCAGGAACAGTCACCACCATGGATCCCACACTGTTGTGTCAGTCCAGGAATATCTTCAGGCCTGTATGGGAGCGAGGGAGCGAGAATGCAGGGGGAGCAGCAGCAAGCAGCAGGCATCAGGTCATCAGGTGTCAGGCAGCAGGCAGCAGGAGCAGACATCAGGAAAAACAGGAGCAGGCTTCAGGCAGTAGGCATCAGGCATTGTCAGGCATCGGGCCATCAGGCAGGAAGCAGGAGCAACAAGCAGGCATCAGGTAGCAGGGCAGCAGGACCTCATGTCTCAAGCAGCAGGGCGTACCAGCACCAGACAGGTACCAGGCAGGTCCAGCCAGGCAGCAGCAGGTAGGCAGCTCCTAGGCAGCTAGCATTTCCCCCATTGGAGGAGGTCTTCTTATCCTCCTTTTCAGCCATCGTGAGATTCCTGGGCACCCAGGTATGTCATGTATCACACGAACACAAACGGGCACGGATGGGCTTGCACGTGTCCTTCAGTGGTTGCCTCCCTCAAGGCGCCGGTCTGAAAGGCTGCTAGATGGCCGTTTAGCGGCTAGTTACCTCTCATTGCCCCTGGTCTGCAAGCCTTGGGCAGCAGGCAGGTGAGCAAACTTTGAGACAAAAGAGTTCTCACAGCAAGCTTTGGGACAAAAGATTCCGAAACAGTCCCTTACAACATGGAAGTGTGTCTAAAGCAAAAGTGTGGAACTGAATTCCTCCATGTGGAAAAATGTGCTCCCATTGACATTCATCGACGGTTGCTGAACGTTTATGAAGACCAAACAGTGGATGTGAGCACAGGGATGCTGTGGGTCATGCATTTCAGCAGTGTCGACAGCGACATGAAAGACAAGCCATATTCCAGACAGCAATGCACAGCTGCCACACCGTAAAATGAAAAGCATCTCAATCAGATCATCCATGTGAATCAGAGGGTTATGAACAGGGAACTGTATAAAGAGCTGAATAATGGCTTCAATGCATTGGAAATAATGGTAGAAACATTGGAATATTGCAAAATTTGTGCCAGGTGGGTCCCAAAAATACTCATACAGGAACAAAAAGAACACTGAATGCAAGTTTGCCAGGACCTATTGAACCAATGTGAGGTTGAAGATAGTGGTTTCCTGGATCACATCATTACCAGTGACAAGACATGGTGTCACCACTACAAGCCAGAGTCAAAATGGCAGTCCATGGAGTTGCAACATGTGAATTCCCTATTGAATAAGAAGTTTAAGGCATACCCCTCAATGATGTGCACTGTCTTTAGGAATAGGAAGAGTGATCCTGCTGTATTTCCTGGAACATGGACAAAACATCACCTCTGATCACTATATTGCTACAATGACTAAGCTGAAGGCTCAAACTTCCAGAGTCAAGACATAGAAGAAGATAGCTTTTCTCTCACAAGACGACAGCACCATACCAGTTTGAAGACCATGGAGCACGTTGCCAGTCTTGGCTGGACTGTCCTACCACACTCACTGTATAGTACGGATTTGGTGCCTTCTCACTTCCACCTGTTAGAGCCAATGAACAATGGGCTGCATGAACAACATTTTCCTATCAATTATGCCATCACAGCAGCTGTGAAACAGTGGGTCACCTCTGCTGACAAAAATGCATAGTTAATGTTCGTGACTACATTGAGAAACAGTGTTTTGTAGCTGAAAATCTGCTCTATCAAGTAGTGTTCTTGTGCTCTTTCTATCTGTTATAGTTTCCAGGGAAATCAACAGGAGGCATTAGTTTCAAAGCAACATATGCATTTACAAAGACAGAAAAAGAAGAGAGAAATAATAATCATGATGATAATATATTTAATATTTTGATGATAATATATATATTGATGATAATATGATGATAATGATAATAATATATAATGATGATAATATATATAATATTTTTAATATATTCACAAAACAAATGATACACAAGTGATTGCTCACCACCTGCCAACCGATGCCCAGCCAGTCCCTGAGAGGTAAGTGCCCACCCAGTCAACTCCCCTCAGCTTTATAGATTTTTCATATGACATCATTTGGCCAGTTTAGGTCAGCTGTCCTGGTTCTGTACCCTCCCAGTTCTTTGTGTTCCTTCAACACTCTTGCTAGCAGGACAGTACAAGAAGCTGAAAACTGAAACGTCCTTAGGTCTGTGCAGCACTGCTCCACAACAACTAGAAACACCAGTGTGTTATCAACACTGTTTTTTTCTCATAAAGTCAAAAGATAGCATCATACCAGACACTATGAAGAAAATCAACTCTACTCCAGCTGAAACCAGGATAAATGTCTGAAATGCAGCCAGAAACAAAACAGGAAAAGAAATAAATGGCATAAGAAAATAAAAGGACTTTTGCGTCCTCTTTGCTGAAGAAAAACTCATTCTCAGAAGTGAGTAAACATTTTCCTGCACCCAGATATGGAGTTTCCACTTAGCAATGACTCTGCACCTAGTGATGATCTCACTAGTCTCAATTCATGACTATTTCCTACCTACAGATTTTTGGTAAATAAGTAAATACAGACCATTTTTGCAGCAGCAGAATGGACAGAGAGGTGTTATTCAGACACTAAATTCTATTGTGCATTCAAGTTTGATTCAATTAGGTTAATAACATTTCAATTTCAACATGAATGTTGATCAGTGTGTAGTCTATCGTAATTTAATCATGATTATGAAGCTACACTGTATCTTCAATCTCCCCATTTTGATGAGGGCAGGATCAAGGGTATGAAGAAGAGAATTGAATTTAAAATCCATTTGTATCTCCTTTTGGATGATTAACACTTTTTCTTTTAAAAACAAAATTTCCTTTTGACATACCCTCTACTTCTCCTCATTTGCATATGTAAGATATTTATGAGTCTGAATTACACTTTTTCCCAAATCCTTTTGGTTTTAGGAAAGGTTATATAAAAACAGTGATGGGGGCCTTGCAAAATGAATTGGACCTTTCAAGAGAATTGGATTAGATAAGGTTAGATTAGGAAAGAAATCTTGATATTACTTTATAAAACTGAAGAATCATTGTCTGCTTCTGTAGATAGTAACCTTCATTTTAGAAGAACAATTGTATACAGCTCAGTAAAGTGTCTTAGTGCATTTCTTATTTTCTACTACTAAATGTATCTTTTTCTTACCATTAGGAAGCTGAGAGAATTAGAAACCCCACAATAAAGATGGAGGGGTAGAAAAAGCTTTAAAAAAACCATTCATATATGACTCAGCTCAAATGACTGCATTAAAGAAAAATAAATTATACTTCGCTTCTTAACAAGGAGGGAAGATTCTGTTGATACTATTTAAAGTAATATCTCTATTCATTTACTTTCAGGCTAGCAAAAGAAAAATACATTGCTTGCTTAAATTCAGTGACTCAGACCTTATTGAATAAGCCTGCTGCTGTAAAAAAATCCATACACACAGGAATTGTTTCTGTGGGCATAGAACAGTTGTAAATAGGGGTGTACATAAGTATAATCAACTTCACACAGCTTCACAAACAGGCTTATAAGTATCATTAGAAACCTGTAATAGCTATTTGGTTCCTTTATTTTTCTTGACCTCTATTTAAAAACAAGTTTTTTTCTCAGAGATGAAGCTAACACAAGCTTAATGAGAAAAGCTAATGCAAATGCAAAGATCAGATGGAGGTCAGGAAGTAGAAAAGGTACTTTTACAAACTCAGAGCACACCATATGCCATGTGAGTTTTCAAGTGAGACATTGAATATGATAGACTGTACAAATAACTGCATCTTTCTGTGTATATTAAACTTGTCTGCTCAGTACAACTCCAATTCAATCATAAATTTCCAGACTTCTCCGTCACTCAATTATATTGGCTCACCTGTCACATACAAAGGATTCCAATAAATATCTTCCATTTCATAATATGAAAATCATACAATCATAGAACAACCTGAGTTGAAATGGACACATAAGGGTCACTGAGTCCAATTCCTGGCTCCACACAGGACCACCCAAAATTCAAACTGTATTCCTGAAAGCATTGTGGTTTGCATATCCAGCAGTCATGAAGAAGAAAAGATGAAAAAGTGGGTCACAGTTAATGCTGGACATAAAGGCTTAACTGATATTGTTGATGGTTATATCTAAAGCATGGATAAGGTCTCAGATAGCTACAGGTGGAATATGATACAGACACTATTATTGTAGAGAAAGTTTCTTGGAATAAATCTGTTTCAAATTTCTCAGTGTTTTCTTGTAGTTGTGACTGTTTAACATTAACATTTCAATAACTATTAAGTCAATCACACTTTTATCACAGCTTTAAGTTAATAAACCTTCAGATAACAGATAATACAATAACCTACTTAAGAAAGACTTAATACCCCCATTGGGGAAAAAGGTGAATAGAAAACTTACTAAGTATAAAATAAAAATTACTTTTCAGGGTTCTTTACATACTTCAGTATATACAGGGTTCTTTATATATTTATTGTGAAATCTAATTTGTGTCTATGGAAGAAAAACATAATACTAAATACATTCCTAAATAAATTTTACTGTAGGTGGAGTTGTAGCTATTCTTAATGAGGGAAACCTCCAGGAATCTCCTAGATATTTCAGAAGGTTATGATATTACTATGTCTACTATTAAAAAGAAATTAAAGATGTATTGAACATTCCTTACCTAAGCCCAGCAAAATCTAGTTTCCAAGCCTTTCTTACCTTTGCTTCCAGTGAATGTATACATGAGAAAGAAAAGGATGTAGTTCTTCAGTCCTTATAGCTCTAGCAATAAAAAGCTAGGATTGAGGATCAAGACCCTCTAGAAAATTAAATTAGGCCAAATAACGTTTTTGGTTATTTTTCTGCAAACGAAACTGTACCCACTAAAAGTAGTGGCATTTGAGAGGTTCAAAATAAGAAATATATGCTTAAATCTAGACAAATATGCAAGACTTCATCATAATATCTGTACATAGATTAAAATAACTTGATACTCAAATTTAAGATATATATGTCAATATTCATACGTGTGCAAATAAAACAGTCTTTTTTACATTATATCTGTGCTCAAGGTAGAAATATATTAAAGTCCTACAGTTTCCTACTATACCTCTTCATTAACTCACCCATAGAAATAAAGACTATATGATCAGTAGTATCTGGAGAAATTGGATGCTCATTAATTCTTATCACTGCTTTGAAAACAGCGGACGAAAAACCCACTCCCCTCTTTACTACAATGCCATTTACCGAGTATCTCACTTGAGCATTTTGGCTTGTCACACCTGGACATCTACTCAGAACAACAAAATCAAAACAAAATCAAGGACACACAAACAGATTCTGATACAGAATATTAGACTAAAGAAATAAATTCACAAGAGGCACAGCTTTACATAAGAAAGCAAATATACTGTGTAAGGAATAACTCAATGATATACTCAATGCTGTTCTTTCCAGCACTAAGCCTATTGTGCCTTTTTATTTCTTTTAATGTTGCAATTATGTCTGCCCTACGTAGTCCAAGATCTAGAGGAAAAACAACCTAATGTGGTAGTCATGTACTTTGATATTAGTCAAAAAATATTAAAACATTTTTTAATCATCAAAACATATGTCTAACAAGCATGTTTTAAGCACCGAATGTGAACAATACAACTGATTCTTACAATAGCATTAAAATCACAGAATCACAGAATCACAGAATCACAGAATTGCAGGGGTTGGAAGGGACCTCAAGAGATCATCGAGTCCAACCCCCCTGCCAGAGCAGGTTCCCTACTGCAGGTTGCACAGGTAGGCGTCCAGGCGGGTCTTGAATATCTCCAGGGAAGGAGACTCCACAACCTCCCTGGGCAGCCTGTTCCAGTGCTCCGTCACCCGCACTGTGAAGAAGTTCTTCCGCATGTTGGTGCGGAACTTCCTGTGCTCCAGCTTAAGGCCGTTGCCCCTTGTCCTTTCCCCACTGACCACCGAAAAGAGGTTCCCCACCTCCATTTGCCTCCCACAACTAAGATACTTGTAAACATG
>WBMW01001867.1:67544-160757 GCA_013396635.1 Penelope pileata
AAGAATTGTCATATACAAAAAGGAAAAAAAAAAAAAAAAAAAAAAACATCTGGAATATCAAGGATACAAAATTTTAATGTCATTACCTTAAAATACATTTGGTATACTTTTTGACATCTGATCATAGGCAACACACAGAGTAATCATAGTATTAACTGAATTTGCCATACTAGAAAATATTTTCTTCTGAGCTCTCTCACAGAAAATATAATCATAGAATCATCAAGGTTGGAAAAGACCTCCAAGATAATCTAGTCCAACCATACACCTACCACCAAGATTGCTCATTAAACCACTAAACCATGTCCCTTAGTATCTCATTCAGACATTTCTTGAACAGCTCCAGGGACAGTAACTCCACCATCTCCCTGGGCAGCCTCTTGCAGTGCCTGACAACTGTTTCAGAGAAGAAATTTTTCCTAATACCCAACCTGAGCCTCCCCTGGCGCAACATGAGGCCATTCCCTCTCATCCTATCACTAGTTACCCAGGAGAAGAGGCCGACTCCCACCTCACCACAACCTCCTGTCAGGCAGCTGTAGAGAGCCGTAAGGTCTCCCCTGAGACTCCTCCAGACTAAACAATCCCAGCTCCCTCAGCCACTCCCCATAAGACTTGTGCTCCAGAAACCTCGCCAGCTTCATCAACCTTTTCTGGACATGTTCCAGAGCCTCAATGTCTTTCTTGTAGCGAAGGGCTCAAAACTGAACACAGTACTCAAGATACAGCCTCACCAGAGCTGAGTACAGGGGGATGATCACCTCCCTGCTGCTGCTGGCTACACTATTTCTGATGCAGGCCAGGATGCCATTGGCCTTCTTGGCCACCTGGGTATACTGCTTGCTTAAAGACACAGTAGATGAAGGAAAGAAAAACACCATAAACAAAAAGAAGGGGAAAAAATAAAAAAGAGTATGTCCTCAGCGTTACCAAAATATCTATTATTTTTAGACTCTTCCTTCCTTTTCATCTCAGTTAATGTTTCCACTAGCTCAGATATCCTCTCCAGGCCAACAGGAAGTGCAAGTGTCTGAAAGCATTTATTTTTCATATTAAACACCATATTAACTGCATTAACCAAGCACACCAGAGTAAGAAGAGAGAGGTAGAAAGGGGAATGTGTTACAGATAAGGAAACCTTTGAAGCATTTTGTCCTCTGGCTTTACACCCTTCTGCCTCATCATCTGTTATCTCACTGACAGTCTTTTTGAATCATCACTTTCAGTAGTCTCCAATTTGAATGCCCTTCTCTTATTAGGCAACTGTTTCCCTCTTTGTCAAACTCTAGGAATAAAATGGACTTTTTTTCTCAGTCTTTCTTAAAATAAGTTTTTTCAACCAAATGACATGGATTTAACTGTCTAGGGAAATTTCAAGCCTTACCTTTTTTTAAGTAAATATTTTTTTAAAATTATTTTAACAATTAAAACATTTTTTCTCTTTTGTTTGGGACCTTTTCTTAACAAGAAAAGAGTTCAATCTTATTGCAGTGTGTTCTTTGCCTTTGACATTTAACGGAATGAATGATTGATAACAGCATTACTCATGTGAAAGATTAATCTCTATGTAGATTCAAGAGTAGAAAGAAAGAGACATTCAAACTCTGTGTCCTTACACCTGAACTACTGTAAATTAGAAATGTCAAAAATGTAATTCATCAATTTATATGCACCAAAAGAATTCATTTTTTTTATTAAAAGTATTACCAGAAAGGGAAAGAATTCTTTAAGAACAAATCATATCCAAATGTACCATTTGTATTTGAAATGTATGTATGTGACATTCCTCATTATTTTTGAAAAATATCCTGTCATTTAAGAAGAAATTAAATAGAATATGTGAACAGTCAAAAGCATCCCTGGTAACACAGGAAATATGGAACATATAAAGGTCACAGTATTCAAAATGCATGTGGCCAATTTAAAAAAATTCCACATTAAAAGACTTTTAAGCTGCTGCAGGAAAAAGTACATTTAACAGTATTAAGAAACTGCAAAAAAGTAGAGTTGTACTTGAACGGGCTGAACTGGAGATACTTCCATAGGCTATGGTTGTGTCTCAAAACTGCTAAGGCAAAAAAAAGAAAAAGAAACATTTCCATACTGACGCAGTGCTAATAATGCTCATATCTTATAAGCCAGCTACAGTGCACAAAGATAGGTGATGATTGCCAAGGGCAAGAGTTAATAGGCTATGTGGCCTCAGGTATTGAGAGATTTCTTCATCAGCAGGATCCATATTTTGTTCCTTTTTTCCTCTTGGATGCTGCAAAATGTTGAAGAGCAAGCCTTAAATATATGTTTATTGAGTGCCCCTTCATTAGATGAATAAATAAAATGAATATTTTAATTTAAAAAGGGCAATAATCTTTCACATAAACTTCATTTTAAAGACTAGGGTGTTCTTTATACAAAACTGGGACAATAGTTGACTACTGTTATTCTGCACAATATAGTTATCTAAATTTTATTGTCCACACTATATAGTACTGTAGAAAACAATCAAATTAAATGACTTTTAAAGAAAAATCAAATAAATAAAAATATAGAGAATGCATTAATTAAAGGAATTCAATTTTCTAATTAAGACTGGTAAAACAACGTAACTAGAACCTAAATCCTTGCACTTTTTAGAATGAAAACCATTCAAACAAAAAGTGAATGTACTTACGTTCTTCAGATGTATCATTCAATATATTTCCATTTTGTTAAAAAGTCAAATTTTTAACACACACAAAATCTTTACAGATATTTATATGCAATTCTGCCTAATAAGTTCTCTGTAAATGAAAATGTGTGTGGTATGAGTTACTGTTTAAAACAAAAATCTGAAAGAACAGCTCTGTTGCATCCTCTGAAAGGATGTTACATTGCTATTTCATGAAAGTAGACTCTGAAAGAGGAATATTGAATCATAGAACATTTATAATGATTCAGATTATCTCGATGCCCCACTTCGTCTTCTTTACTATAAATCTGTCTGGAAAGTCTTGACATAGCATAGCTGTGATCCACTGATTTAAGAACACAGAGAATTATCTCTTTTGTAAACTGGAATAAGTTTGATCCTGCAAGTGATGTGCTCTTATTCCCAACTATGTAATTGAATATAACTATAACTTAAATAACTTCTTATATCTACAGAAGAACTATGATAAAAATCATAATCAGCTAAAAAAATATTGAGAGCTAGAACATGCCAGAATTATGCTCTATCTTTTAATATCTAGGCTTTGTGATAAAAGTTTCAATTTAACAACTGAATGTTATGTCACTGTACTGGTTTCAGCTGGGACAGAGTTATTTTCTTCATAGTGTCTGGTATGATGCTATATTTTGATTTTGTGAGAAAAACAATGTTGATAACATGCTGATGTTAAAGTTGTTGCAGAGTAGCATTGTACAGAGCCAAGGATGTTTCAGTTTTTCAACTTCTCGTGCTCTCCTGCCAGGAATGGGGCTAGGGGGCATGAGGAGCTGGAAGGTTACAGAACCAGGACAGCTGAGCTAAACTGACTAAAGGGATATTCCACGCCATATGACATCATGCGAAAAAAAATACAAAACCAAGGGAAGTGAGCTGGGGGAGAGTTCGCTGTTTGGGGACTGTCTGGGCATTGTTTGACAGGTGGTGAGTAATTGCTTTGTGCATCACTTGTTTTATATAGATAGATATATACTTTTATATATATACTTATATTTATATGTATATATAATCATTGCTGTTATTTGTCTTTTCCTTTTCTCTCTTAGTAAACAGCCTATGAGTTCTAACTTTTTTTTTCCCAATTCTCTCCTCCATCTCACTAGCAGGAGGGGGAGTAAGCGAAAGGCTGTGTAGTGTTTAGCTGCTGCCAGGTCAAACAGTCACCAACATATTGCCCCTAGTTAATTCAGTTCCTGAGATGGTTAGTATTCACAGACTGTGGAGCTATTCAGTATTGGTTTTTTGTTCAGGGTTGCTTTTTCTAATCATTAACTCTGTGGATCTATGCATTATTTAGTGCATGTTATCCAAGCTCTGTACTGAATACAGAATCATTAGCTGTCACGGGACTTTCTGTGGTTCTGCTACCACTGTATTTACCACCACAATTCACATTCAAAACAAAGATTTCCTGTGATCATTATTAACTCTAAAAATAGCTTTAATATATAAGGACCTGACATAAAGAAATGAAGGCAAAACTGTTGAACAAGTCCATACCTTTGAGCCACCTGATTTTTAAAGTTCTCAACAAACTGACTTTTCATATTCATAGCACAGATCTTAAAATAGATTAATTATTCATGCATTTCAAGCTCTAGGGTCCAGCAAGAGAAATGTGGAAGATATTTCTGACTTGCTGCAGACACTTCGCTTATTTAATCTGTGTAACACTATGCAGTAAATTCTCAGCCACATAATTTAGGCAGTGATCCACCATCACAACCAGAAAAACTTAAAATCACAACATGGCTTTTTTGAACAGACTGAACAACATTCTTACAACAGCAGAATTACTCATTAGAAGCTCTGGTTCATTTTCAGAGCATTACTTATTCTGAAACAGTATGAGAAACAGATTCAAAGGTGAACAAGTAATGTGGCAGACCCTGTTTTCAATATATGTATTTGGTGTCAAATAATCTAGAGGGCTGAGAGAAAAAAGCAAAAGCCACAATCAAAGCCCATATTCTGCTATACTGCCTGCATGCTCTATATTGCTATGGATTGTTCCTTTCAGTTCTTTCTGGCATTAATGGAGACATTCAAGGTCAGGCTGGATCAGGCTCTAAGCAACCTGATCTAGCTGTAGATGTCCCTGTACATTGCAGGGGAGTTGGGACTAGATGACCTCTAAAAGACCCTTCCAACTCTAAGGATTCTGTGATTCTGTGATTCAATATATATTGTTGGAGCCTATCAAAATCTTATTTATTCTAATTGCATTCACTGACCATCATCACAAGTAGGTTCACTCATTTCTTCTCAGGAAATCACATGGGTTGGTGTCATCTATTGTTTCATCAAGAAATGTACAAAAGTTTATTTAAAAAAAGCAACTTCTTTATTTAGGTAGAAGGAAACATTATCAGTCAGGACCAAATTTGTACATTAGGGCAGCCATAAAAATAAATCAAACATACAACATTATTATAAATGCAAGAACATGATTACCCTAAAGAAATAACATAACTACAGCTAAACTGGTGTGAGAAACTACGGGTATGAGGTTATCTGTGAGATGGATATTTTTAGTATCTGCATCTCCGACTGCTATACTACTGAATTTTTATAGAATATCAGTTATAAATGGATGTTTCAACAAGTCATTCTTACTCAGAAAACCGTTCATTAAATAAGTAGATATCTGAACCAATTTTTTCACAGAAAGCTTTAGGAACCTATGTCCCTCTGAATATGTGATTTAGAAAACTTAGCAGATGTACTGTATATAGTAGATGAAAATGCATTTAAAGGAGAACATCTCTTAGTTCTTAGATAAAACAGGTGGCTACAAACATTTGCCATGAAAAAATGATGATTTATTTCCATACATGCACATAAAAGATGCAAAATTATTCTTTCTTCTACTTGAACCAGAGGAACTGATTTAGTTTTAATATAAAAATAATGTATTAACAGCTAAATAAATGAAAATATAATTTATCTTGGGCATTTAGAATCTAGCACATCCCTTTTAGGACTTGAGAAAACTATGAAGAGAAAATATTAAGGCCCAAAGTCTGGGACTTTGAGAAGACCATCTCTCTCTCTAGAGTAGTACATCTTTTTAAAATCTTTGCTAAAATCCTTTTGAAAAGATTAGAGATGGGTATAGTATTACAAAATAGAATTTAACAAGTTGGAAGAATTTTCTTCTGCTGCTGAAATGGTAAGACAAGTTACCTGAGGTGGACATGGAATCTCCTTCAATGCTTTGATTACTTTTAACAAACATTTTCTCACTATTGCTGTCTACATTTGATCCTGCCTCTGGAAAGTAGGAAATACAATCTTTTCTTGTCCACACTCTTGCAGTTCTAAAATGGACATGGATCTGGAGAGTTTTTTCAGGAAAGGTACTTCAGCTTCAGCAAAAGCTTTAAATTACTTTACTAAAGTCAGTAGTAAATGCAGAACATTTATGTCTGAGTGTTTGTTTTCAACTTACCTTTTGTAGCCAAAAAAAAAAAAAATCTTGATTCACTATTTCTGCTTACCTGAATGTAACCTAGAAGTAAATCTAATATGTAATGTGAAGTTTAATCTGCTCAGTAAGAATGAGCTATTAAATGGCACAAATGCAGCCTGAAGATACAGGAAGGGGAAAGTAGGTGCAGGGTAATTTAGATTATTGATTTAAACATAGATTTGACACACGATTTGATGCCAGAGAACCCCCTGAAAAAATAAAGGCTGAGATATCTAATGTCAATATATAAATATATCCTTCAACTATTTGAGCTATTTCACAGAAATGGAATTAAAAAGCACCACAATATGCTATGTAAATAATATTTTAACTGAGCATGAGAGACTTTATATATCATGATAAACTGGTCAGGTCAGTGTTCAGAGAAAATGAGAGGAAAAGTTAAACTGAACTTGAGGTTGCAAATGTTTTTTTCTATAGTTATTTTTATTGTAACAAGCTGAGTAGACAAAGTTTCTTTCTGGTTTATAAAAAAAAGAATTTGAATTGGTGTTTGAAAAGTTCACCATACAACATAAAGTGCACTTGCAAAGTGAGATGTAGATAATAAGATACAAAGGGCAGTTCCAAAAGCTCATTAGATGCTATCAGTAAGTAGGTAATAATTTATTTCAGTGTTTACAGGAGAGACATTAATTCCCAGAACAAGAAATTTCATTAAAAGAGTTTTTTTCTGCTAAGTTATAAGAGTTTAATTACCCATCTTACATGGCAAACTTGAAATGTTTAAAGCCTGACAAAATAATACATAGATAAAGATACACTGTTGGATGCACAAGAAAAAAGTGCCAAATACAAACATGAAAAAACAGCAATTTGTACATTTATTGTATCTACATCAAAACAGTAACAGTTGAAAACCTATAAAAATCATCATACCAAAGCAATGCCACAGTCATATGTTCTGTAAGCTGAGTGCAAAAATCACAATACTCAAGTCATTACACATAGATAAAGAGGAGGGAATGGTGAAAATTCAATTTCTCAGACCAAATTGACCGAAGAATAGGAAAATTTATATCCTAGCCAGAAGGTTCATAAAGAAAGCAGCTGTGCCAAAGCCTCCACAGGAACACCTCAGAAGTCAAAATCAAGAGTGCACTTCTGAAAAGTTTAACCTTATCCCTCAGTGTTGCATTGGCAACATCAGCTAGCATCTGACTAAAAGAGCAGCCCTGCCAGTCTGAATTGAATGATGCTAGCAGCAAGGTTGTGAGAAAAGAAGCCAGATACAAAACAAGAAGGGAAAATAAAAACACCAGCTGGCTAATTAGTAAGTCTGAAAGATCCTTACAAAGCCATTCAACACTTTGACACATTCATTTTTTAAAAAAGCTTAAAAATGCTTTAGAAAGCTTAGACTTGTTACAGAAAGGGAGTATGCAGATAGGTTCTGATTTACTACAACCTGCATATTTCATTTGTGATCAGAAATGATCGAAGAGGTTAGATGTGTGCTCAGCTGAGCGTCTGACAGCCTCGAATTGTAGCCCTGCCAAGCAGTGGGGCTGGCAGCATAGATCAGCAGCTCTCTCTGGGAAAAAGAGGACACAGTGGAGGACCAAGTCTCATCTGCAACACAGAGACAGCATGTATGCAGCATGCCAGATCTGCTGTCTTTTAAAAATAACCAAAGGGACTGCAACATGTCCCCAGGCATGCAGAGACTCAAATCCTGTCATAGTTTCCGGAAGGAAGGTCTGTGCATAATGGAGGAGTTTACAGCATCAAGTAGAAAGTACTGCAGAGCAGGGAGCTGAGCAGCAGTCTGTCAGAAATGTCTGAGAGAGAGATGCTGTGGATCAAAGTAAATCAAGATGTTTACGATTTACACTGGGCTGGAGAGCAATTTCTCCCTCAAACTGTGATCTGTACCAACTCTTATGAAGGGTTAGCCACATAAAGACACCCTGAAGCCCTTTTCTTAATGGTCTTTAAATATAAATTGCTGTTTAGCATTGCTGCCCTGATTTTATTCAAGTGCTCAGCAGCTGAGAACAGTACTGCATATGTTTTTAACTTCATACATTCAAAAAAATCCAACCCTCTAAAATGCTTGAAGCAATTCCTTTACTCTGTGCTTCTTATCAAAAGCGAAGACTCTTTCAAGACATATTAGTTGAATTCAGCTGAGAAATTCTGAATTCTCATCTTCAGAATCCATTTGAACACAACTTCCAAGCATCTAGTTTTGTATTGTGTATTTATTTACAGGGCCATTAATAACTCCCATTGATTGCACTTCTATGCTATGTGAACTTCAAACAAAATGGAAATTTGTACTTACATCTAATAGAATTATTTCTTACTGAAAACAATATTCTTGAGTCTGTATCAATGTCCTGTTGTAAACAAAACTAGAATTAATATCAGCCCAAGTATCCCAAAAATATATGCAGTATCCATATAATAATATAGATTAAAAACACACTAATTTTATATTTTACTATTTTGTGTTTCTTATAGAGAGCCAGTTAACAGATAGATAAATTATTTTATAGAAATGGAGAGTAATTTACATCTAGGAAAGTATATCTACTGATTTTCACAGCAGGCTGCAAGCTAAGGTGCTTATCTCTTTCCTAATAAAACACTGACAGTTTTACCTATACTTGCAACGTATCTATCAGGAAAAATACAATAGAAAGCCCTCTGGCCACAGCAGAACTGATATTTGTGAAGACTGAATACTGCACAGCCATAAGCAGAATATGGAATGAGTGCATAGAGATGGAAAGCCCCTAAAAGACATATACAAATTGTTCTTCACTTCTTTACTTTATCTTCTTTACTTCACCCTTACTTGTACCCCTTGAGGTGTGTTGAGTATGAAGGAATATGAATAGGAACATACACAACAGGAATACAAATGTTAGCTTTTAGATCATCATTTGTTCTCCTATGCTTTTATTTCTCCATACAAAAATCCCAAAAGGACTTTTCTTTCCTTTTCTGTTTTCTGCAGAGAAGAAATGTGACTGTCATGGAGGTTTCAGGTGAAATCACTGTATGATTGGTGCTCAACTGAGTTCACCAACAATCAATACCTACTTGCAAAGCAAGCAGGAGGAACAATTTCCAGATAGAATCTCTCATATTTTAACTTCGGAAGAGGCATCTTCATAGGTTATCCAAGATAAGATTTTCATACCTCTAGTGCAATTTTTTCTAAGGAACAAAGGTATTCATTTTCTGAAGGCACTGAGTGTCTAAACAAAGTAAATTGAACATTGCAGTTGGTCTGTTACATATAAATATGCCATAGCTGAGGCATGCCCTCTTATATGCAAAAGGACAACTTCTGTATTTTCTCCTCTTTTAGAGAACAGCTATCTGTTGACAGAGTACAGGGTTTACAGTTCTATATCTCATGTTACCAGATGTATCCCTAATACTTCTGAGGAAAATAGATTCTATTCTCAGTCCATATTAGCAGATGTGCTACTTACTCAAGTAAAACCTGCAATCCTAAATTAAATGTACCTTTTTGAGCTCAACCAAGTCTCTAACAGACAGTAGGTCTTCCCAGAATAGCACCACACATAAATCATCATAATTCATTGGGAAAAAGAAATATTGTCACTGAATGAAGTGTTCTAAATCAATGGTGAATCAGAACTTCTTTTAACCTCAAGAGTAAATGGATACTTGCTCAATGCTCAGGTTACTGTCAATACAAAGCAGAAACTCTTTAAATAAATTAAATGTTGAAGTTCTTTAAAAGCAAGAGATATCAAATTGGTTTGGTATGTAATTTTTATTTCTATTCCATCAAAAATATAAGCTCCAGTATAATTTTGGATGATCTGATTGCTTTGATATTATTTTTACTAGCATTATGGTTTTATTTATTTAGTAGGGCTTAGACATTAGACTTATTTCCAGATAATAAGCTTTCCCAAGAGAACAGATAATCAAAGCTTTGAATGCTGAAAGAAAAAAACATGAGATCCCACTGTATCTCGTCTACATAAATACATATTTTGTGATTACTTCTGGATCCAACAAAAAATAGTCAAATGCAATGCTTCTTTATTTCAGCAAATAAATTAATAAAGAGATATCCAGCAGTCACATTATTTTTACAAAAAAAAACATTGAATATCTAGTTAAAGGCAATTGTAACACAGAATATAGAAATGCAAAAGAGTTCAAATTCCGTTTGTCTGACAAGTTGTCTCAATTTTTCTTGTCTTTTTGACTTCTGCATGTGAACCTAGTTCACGTGATGAGAGAATCACAATGCTGCGATCACATGTAGGAATGTCAGCCCTATCCTAAAGCCTAAGGGTAGAGTCCTTTAGTTCATCACTTTACAACTTTCACGGTTCAGTGCTACATGTGTTTTTCTGCCCAGCAGGCCACAACCAACCTCAGATGACATCAGTCTGAACTTATATGACAAGAAACATTCTGAATCACTATAAAAGCACAAGTCTGCATTCAGGGCTAGCTGGAAATACACATCCATTGAGAACTCCATGGGATTGCTCAGAAATTAATGGTATGGGGGCACTATTGCTCAGTTGACCACTAGCATCTCAGTCAGTTTACTAATCCAGCTGCAAACTAGCCAAAAAAGCATATGCTGATTTGGCTAGTTCTCTTTGCTGGAGCTGACCTTGGGCATGGTCATAGCTTTTGTCTGTTGGCACAAAGCAATAATCAAGTCAGTAGACTTCTAATGCAGAATATTAGCTTAAAAATATTAGCGCTGACACAGAGTGCTTATCTACATTATTACAATGATCTTTGTAGCAATATTATTTTACATATTGCGTTAGACTTATAAAGAGCATAATGAAACTTTGAAGTTAATAAATAAAAAAGTTAAAACTTTAAGAGTTAAACTGAAAAGCTTTGTCTACATGCTCTTAATTTTACAAAATGAATGTACCATTTCAGTGAAGTACCCTTCACATATATGAAGGCCTGTAGTTTCCCGGATCTTCCTTACAGCCTTTCTTGTAGATGGGAGTCACATTGGCAAGCCTCCAGTCCTCTGGGACCTCTCCAGATAACCAGGAATGCTGATAGATGGTGAAAAGCGGCTTGGCAATCCGCTCCGCCAGCTCCCTCAGCACCCTAGGGTGGATCCCATCTGGTCCCATGGACTTGTGACAGTCAAGACGGAGGAGCAGGTCTCTGACTGTCTCAGCCTGAATCACAGGGGGTGTATTCTGTGCTCCATCCCAGACTTCCAGGTCAGAGCGTAAAGTACCCTGAGGATAATTGATCTGGCTGTTAAAGACAGATGTAAAGAAGGCGTTGAGAACCTCAGCCTTTTCCTTATCCTCAGTGGTCACATTCCCTGCCGCATTAAGTAAAGGACAGAAATTCTCCTTGGTTGTTCACTTACTGTTAATATATTTGTAAAAGGATTTTTTGTTCTCTTTTACTGCAGTGGCCAGTCTGAGTTCAAGCTGGGCTTTTGCCTTTCTAACTTCCTGCCTGCATATCTTGGCAACTTCTCTGTAGTCTCCTCAAGTGGTCTGTCCCTTCTTCCAGAGGACATAGACTCTCTTTTTCTCTAGGAGTCTCAACAAAAGTTTCCGGTTCATCCACGCCGGTCTTCTTCCCCTCCGGCTCGCCTTACGGGACTCAGGGACAGCCTGCTCCTGTGCCTTTAAGATTTTCATCTTGAGGAGTGTCCAGGCTTCCTGGACCCCTTTACCCTTCAGAAGTGACTCCCAAGGGACCCTTGCAACAAGTGTCCTGAACAAGTCAAAGTCCGCCCTCCGGAAGTCCAAGACAGCAGTTTTGCTAGTCACCCTCCTGACATCACCAAGAATAGAGAACTCTACAATTTCACAGTCATTCTGCCCGAGACAGTCCCCAACCTTCACATCTCCCACCAGTCCTTCTCTGTTAGTGAAGAGCAGGTCTAGCGGGGCACCTCCCCTGGTAGGGTCTCATACCAGCTGTGTCAGGAAGCTATCTTCCACATACTCTAGAAACCTCCTGGACTGCTTCCTCTGCGCAGTACTATATTTCCAGCATATATCGGGGAAGTTGAAGTCTCCCATGAGAACAAGTGCTGGCGACCGTGCAACTTCTACCAGCTGCTCGTAGAATGCCTCATCCATGTCTTCATCCTGATTAGGCGGTCTGTAACAGACCCCCACCAAGATGTCACCCCACAGACCTTCCCCCTGATCCTTACCCATAAATACTCAACTTTATCATTCCCAACCCCAAGTTCTTCAACATCAAAACACTCTCTAATATAGAGAGCCACATCACCACCCTTCCGTCCCTGTCTATTCCTTCTGAAGAGCTTGTAGCCATCCATCACAGTGCTCCAGTCATGGGAGTGGTCCCACCATGTTTCAGTAATAGAAACTAGGTCGTAGTTAGCCTGCCGTACAACAGCTTCCAGCTCTTCCTGTTTGTTGCCCGTGCTGCATGCATTGGTGTAGCTGCACTTCAGCTGAGACATCTGCCTCATAAATACATATGTATATAAATAAAATGATACATGGTAGTAGGTATCTCTAAGCCTTTAAAACAATAAGGGATACTTCAAGGTCAGCGGTTAATAAAGTTTGTCCTTGGCAGATGTTTCTCTGTAAATAGAGATGTCTAGTACATCTTTACTATATAAAAATGTCCAATTCATTTCAGTGATGTTAGCAGGAAAACCCTCATTGTGGCAGCTGGGTTAAGAGTGATCACTGGTGACGCTTCATGAAGCAAGATTCACTTGGCACAAACAACTCCTCTGAAAATGTGCATGGATGCAAAAAAAAATTAATGATATGGCAGAGTTCACAGAAGAACAACTGAATTTAATTAACTGAATTTAATATCTCATCTGCATTCAATCTACCACTGATAGTCACCACTGAATCAAAAAAACTCACCCCTCTCTCCCCCTCCAAAAAAATTTTGTGAAAAAGTTGGAGAACATTTGCCAAACTGTTCTTTACAGAACTTAACAGAATTGTAACTTGCTATAAATGTGAAAACCTAGTTGTATTTTGGGCAAATATTAGAGATGAAAATTATAACCAGCGTTGGATGACTTGGTAATAAGAAGTGATGGGTTTGTGGAGCTGGCTGAGAGCATCTATGATGCTACCCTCTATTATTCATAAACTGGGTTTCAGTAATATCCATGTAGATTGGAAAACATTTTTGAACAGAACAACAGTCCCTGTCAATTCCAAATATTACATGATTGAAAGATATTTTTCATCCAACCAACAAAATAATTCAATTTCATTACTGTTGTTGAATATGAAAGAAATATTGCCAGATGCTAAACAGTCAGAAAAGGACAAAGTGAAAAACACTTTTTCACTGTTCTGTATAGCTAGCCAAATTTCAGGGCATGAGAGGAGATCTATTTAATTGCTGTGAATATATTTATTTCAAACAACTTCAAGTTGGTGGGATTTTTTATATTTTCATAAGATATCATAGTTGGTGTGATGATTATGAGTGCTTCTGGAATTGTCTCCAAACATCTCTAAGGATTTCATGAAATAATACTAAAATAATCAGAGCACTGAATGGATTATCTATGACAAAAGATCTGTTAGCCTACTTGAAGTTTATTATGAAGAATGTCCATTCAGTGAGAGATACGGAGAGGATATGAATAGTTCAGAAAGCCAATAAAACATGAACAAGACAATTAAAAATACCAACAAGGAGATTGCTTGCCAATGACAGTAATAAAAAAAAAAAAATAGAAGTTTGCTATAGTAAAAGAAAATTCTCTACAGGTTGATTGCTCAGTACAATTTTGCTATCTTCAGTGCATGTTATTTGTAAAGCTAGGACAAGTAGAAGTGATACATAAATAAGAGTAACATTATTTTTGTTTTATGATTTTTGTATTTTTATTTTAGAATTATTGGTCCCTTGAAGCTTAGGGATATTGAATATAAATGATAACTATCCAACAAGAATTCTTGGATATGTATGGCAATTTCTTTTAAGGCACTTTCTGGATTTCTGATGAAGTACCAATTCAAAGTAAATAACAAGAAGAAAAAGTAAGCATTGAAACTTTCAAGATAAAATATGCTCCTGAGAACACTTTACTCACTGAATGAAATCTAAATATCTAAATAAGACGATAACAGCAACCAAGATTACTCCTGGCTTGATCTATTAAGTACTTTTTAATATCCTTCATAGCTTTGGACAAAAAAAGTTATTTATTTACCTTAAAGATTGTTTTGTTTTTTGAGTAGTAATATAGTTTTCAATTTAATTATTCAACATTAAATTTGTTTTACTTATAGTTTCACTTTTTCAATTTGTAAAATTGATAGTAACCACTAAAGTTTTTCCTTTTAGTAAATATATAAATGTCTATGTTAACAATGACAATGATTAACAACAGAAGCAACTACTAAGGGAAATTATAGATATCTCATCAAACAAAAGTTTTATGACATAAAATATTAAAGACAAAATCTGATTTGGTTATTGATGAAAATTAGAAGTCTGTGATCACAAGAGGTCATAAAGCATTACCTAGTGCTTTTCTTTGCCCTAAGTTTTACGGACAAAGATCAACGCCATTGTTCAAGGGCTTGAACACGAGCCAGCCATGTGCCCTTGCCACTAAGCAGGCTAACAGTATTCTTGGCTTCATTAGGTAGAAGAACAATAGAGGTGATCCTTCCCCTCTGCTCACCACTGGTGAAGCTGCACCTGGAATACCATGTCCAGTTCTGGGGCCCACAGTACAAGAGACACATGCGCATACTGGAAAAACGTCCATTGGAGGGCCACCAAGATAGTCAATGGATTGGAGACTCTCTCCCATAAGCAGAAATGGAGTCAGTTGGGGATGTTCAGTTTGGAGAAGAGAAGGTTCATAGAAGATCTTATCAATGTCTATAAATACATGAATTGTGCAAAGACAGAGCCAGGCTCTCTTCAGGGGTGCTCCATGTCAGGACACGGAGGAAAGGGCACAAACTGGAATATAGGGGGTTCTCTCTGAAGATCAGGAAGCCCCTCTGTGCCGTGCTGGAGCACTAGCACAAGTTGCTCAGCAAGGTTGTGGAGTATCCTCCTTGGAGATCTTCAAAAGCTGCCTGGACATGGGTTTGAGCATTCTGCCCTAGATGGCAGAGCATTGAACAAGATGGCCTCCAGGAGTTCCCCTCCAGCCTCAACCATTCTTTGATTCTGTGGTTTGATTCTTAACAGATTCTCTATTTATTATGGCTCACATGAAGTATTTCTACGCAAGTCATAAAACTGGAGAAAAACTACAATGAAAGCCTCCCGATTTTCTTTCTAAATATCAGTCAGAAAAATAACTCAGCAGATGAACATTTTTAAAAGGAAAGGTTTAGAAGCAGTTAAGAAAGAAGGTGAAGCCTTTCTATATTCATTCACACGTTATACAAATAGTACACTACTTTCAAATAAGAAATCTTTACAGAGAAGCTATGAAAAATGTACATTTGTATCAGTGGAGTTCCTTTCACAAATCAGACCATTTTCCCAAGCTCATGTGTCCATAAAAAAATGTGAGTAATTTAAGGTAAATAACTTTCAAATGCCTCATTCTCTTTCTGATACTTTTTTCTTCACAGAGTACTCTGTCAAGCTTAAATCAACTGGAGAGATTACCTCTTTTCAGACGACCACTTTACTTCATAATTTGACTCTCTAATATGGAATGAACAATATAAAGGATCCTGAGATGAGGAAAAAACAATCCTTATATGATTTATCATTAAAGAAAAAAAGATATTTTTAATAGTCTAAATTTTTTGTCATCGTTTACTTCTAAATGTAAGTGGTAATCATCTTCACAATCTAAAAAGAAATCATCTGAATGCAATGGCTTTTATCCACAGGAGTACTAGCATCAGTTATTAATCCGTGATTTTTCCTGAGAGAAAGAGGAATTCTGCAATAATAGACTGTTTGCATGTTCTCTCATATTATTTAGAGAGTGCTGTCAGGAGCTTCCAAGTTTTCCAGGAAATCCTAACACAAATGGAATTAGTGAAATCTGTGAGTTTTAAAATGCTCCAGTCATGATAAGAACATGGTCTTGAAGTGGCAAAGCTTTAGTGTGGAAGACTCCCAACAGCCCAGAACCAATTTTCACAGGACAGAGAGCTGCGGACAGATTCAGAAGAGAAAGAACAGGCTAGGGTGACCCCCAGATGCCTCTCTTTGTCACTGATTTGTGTTACTGCAGTTTGAAAACATGAAAAATATGTCTTCATATGTTTTAAAAACTTTACACAGTACAAAGCTTTGCATTGTCACTCCAGGGCCAGAAGATTCCACATTTGGGTCAATGCAACAGTAACACAGCTACCAGGTTTCCAAGATGAAGGGTTAACATACCTATGCAATGCAGCCATGAGATCCATAGAGGTACCAGTGTTCTGAGCAAACCTGGGTACTTCTGCATGTTAATACATCATGCAGAAGGAAATGTATCTGAAAGAAAACGTAAAGAGAC
This sequence comes from Penelope pileata, assembly GCA_013396635.1. Taxonomy (NCBI): domain Eukaryota; kingdom Metazoa; phylum Chordata; class Aves; order Galliformes; family Cracidae; genus Penelope; species Penelope pileata. The sequence goes on from WBMW01001867.1 coordinate 84,198, forward strand.
GTTGCAAAATGTGGCCTCTCAGTTTCTGTCCCATGTCATTGGTAACTATCACTCTTACATAAGAAATATTTTTGCTGTTTTGTGAGAAGTAATGATACAAGAAAAAAAAACACCAAAAATTCCTATCTAGGAACAAAAAGTTTTGAAAGATCTTCACAGATTTCAAGAAAATAAATTGTTTTAATAGTGCCTTTTTACCATCTCCTTTTAATAACTTCATCCTTCTGTTTGATATTTTTAATACATTTTAATAAATTCATTTTGAACAATGCATTTTCCATTTAAAGAAATAAAAACTGAAAGGATTTTTTTATTTAGAATTTTTCTGAAATTAAATATATCATTAAAATTATTAAGCTTGGTGAGCAACATCATAGGCAGCGATGTGATACTAGTTATAATAAAATAATTTTAGACAAGAATAGTATAGGTTTATTAAACTTAATCACCTATATGTAATATTTATCAGATATAAACAACAGAAAATATGTGGTAGCAATGGGAACTATGTCATATGCATAACAGTAACTAGTGATACTTGTGAGCATGTGTTTTGCTGTCTGTTTGTGTGTGTCACAGAAATTAAGACCAACATTCACCCTCCAAATATATAATTTGCTATCATTTGGGTTACGTATCTTATCACTCAATTTTTAATTCAATAGATATGCAGATATTATTGAAAGCTCAAATTCTGCTTTAAATAATATATTAATTATCAAATTATATCAGGATTATTTAACTAAGCCTGAAAAAAAAAAAGAAAAAAGGAGAAATGGGAAAAAATCATGATGTTAGAAGCAGAAAATGATAGCTTAAAGGAAAAAAAATCCAAGTCGACCTCTAAACCTTGTTGAAAAAAAATATACATATATTTAAGCACACATATTTAAACAAATCAGGGTTAAAATTGTAACAGATTTCTCAGAGCTTTGCTAATATAATATTCCAGATGGCAGGTTCATAATAAGCTTAAAAGCTTTATGGATAAAACCCTGGACCTCAGAAAACATAAATAAATTGCTTTAAAAAAGAGAAGAACAAAAACTTTATAGTTGCTGAGGTCAAGTAAGTACTCTAAGGTTCCAATCTATCTAAAACACAGAGAAGAGGACCATCTACAAGCTAATTCAGTTCAGAGATGGCTGTGCAAAACTATTTTTCTTTTCTCGAAACAGGAAAATATTTCCATTTTCTATGAAAATGCTTGCTTTGTTTCAGAAAACAATACAAACAAAAAAAACTGTAGGAGTATGCTTGGAAAAAGTAAGGCACAAACATTCACTTTCCAATTTCTAAAGTAATAAATGAGTTTGATAGACAAAATATAAACAAGAAAATGAATATTTTGAAGTGAACAGCAATCTGAAACACTGATATACATGAAAAAATGCAATATATTTACACTATAAAATTTTGCAGATAAATATATTGAGAGCTAGCTAGAATTACATTTAAAAGAAGAAAAGCTAAAGCCTTCTGAGGACACTAAGAAAAAGAACTGAAATCAGTGTTGAGAGCAGAACTTGAACTTTTATTGATGAAATGTGCAACAGCAATATAAGCATGAAACTGAAGTAATGGCAGAGTTCTAAGATAAATAAATTTTGAGGGTCCTCAGAGACATCTTTCCATGTAATTGCTAGAAATCCATACTTCTGTCAGAAGCTTGAACAAAAAAATGACAGGAAACAACAGACAGCTTACACAGTGTGCAGGGTTTTAGGGGGAGCAGGAGCCCCCTGTACTCTCAATAAGACATTTGCTTATTTCATCAGAGAGCCTAATTATGATACTTATATAAAAACTACCATTTCATACATCAGTTATCTCTGAATATATCTATTTCATCGATTTCCCTAGGAAGTCACTGGAACACCACCAAAATAAGGAAGATTTTGGCCTACAGCAATTGCCAAATAACTGAAAAGCTACACTGTATTGAGTCTATACCAGGAAAACTCTCAAAATGTAAAACAATAGTCTCTGATATCTTAAATTCTTCTCTAGGTCACATTTAAATCACATTTCAATTCATTAGCACTTACAATTAAGGCTTCAACTGTTTAAATTGTTATTTATTATCTCTCATGAGATTACGATCGTTTCCTTACTTATATGGTGATTAAAAACCATATCCCCATTTATCATATAATCAAGAGTAACACGAATGTCCACAAATTATTACTACAGCAATTTCACAAATTTAATGAAGATAGATAGGAGATTAGATAGAATGTTTAAGCATTACAGAAAATTGCCCACTTATTTCCAAATATATATGTATTTTTAGATCGCCCTGTACTCACAACCAATAATGTTTTTATAGCATAATTAACTTATGTGAGACTATACAAAAGTTCTGTAAAATGCAGCATACCTGCTAAAATAAATAGGATAGAGAATGAACACTTAGGAATTGTGAGATGAACTTTATCTTCAGAATTTTACAACAGTAACTCAGATGAAGCTTGTCTAATTTATGACAACAGACATTTTCCTTTAAAATAAATATGAAATTAGGAAGTAAAACCATTTGTTAACAGCCAAAATTACTCATAAATTACCACTAACAGTTCAGAGGTCTGCTTTCAAACACAAGATGGAAAAGCATGAAATTGGTCTTTGTAGTTAATCATGTGACTGAGATGGAACAAATTTTTCGCTTACAAAGAAACCTTAAGATATTGAGGAATCTCTAAGCTTTTTCCATTGAAAACATAGGACCAGAGCTGGTCCATATTTACTGCTAGCAGGGCAATAGGCTGATTATCCAGCCTAATCCTATCTGTATAAGCATCAGCATCCTCCTGACAGACACTTGTAAGTCGAAGAAATTGGCACAGCCATATGAACAACAGCGGACGTTGTCATCCCAAAAACAGTTTTGAGACAAAAAAGTCTTAGTCCACTCACAACTTATGTTTAGACACTATGAGAATGGAACATAAATATTGTAAAGCATAGTTTGCTTCTCTCTTTTTATCCAAATTATCACACAACTTTAAAAAAAAAAAAAACTACAGGAGTTGTTAAAAAAAAAAAGAATATTGTTATTGAAGAATATTATTATTGAAGGAACTTTTCAGAGAGTTTTAAATCTACTTAATTCCACTTTACACAATTTGAGACCATTTATTTGATATCTAAAAACTCTCCTTTTACCACGACCATTAACATCTTCCTCAAGGAAAATTATTTCAGTGAATCAAATTTGTGATAATGTAAATCAAAGAAACTGTTTTCTATTTTAGACTGTTTCTCTGAAGTGTTAACTCCAATTAGACATTGCAGAATGTTCACAAAAAATTTTCTCCTGAATTGAAAAAAAATTGAAGAGATCTATTTTGCAGAAATGGCAGGAAGCATCCAACCATTGTTAGACAATATGAAGGTCTTAATGTTCAGGCAGGCATTTTTCTCTGCATGAATATAATGTGATTACAGTGGGGATTGCTGTAGGCTAATGAGCTCCTATTTGTTGTTTTTATGGCATGAAACTCAGGAAAGTCTTCAGCATTTCACCCTGCACATTCAAGCAGATGGCATTGTGGTGAGGCAGAGCCCTTCCACACGCACCACACAGCCTGCATGCTGCAGCAGCAGTAAAAGCCCAAAGGTCTCTTCTCTGTGTTGATGACATTTAAGATAGACTAGCAGAAATTCTAACAGTGTAAATTGGTTTTGCTGAAGGCACTTAATTAATGGGATTTGAAATACATATTACCATAGTCAGCAGAGATTTCGTACAACTTTGTTTTCTACTATGAACAAAATCATGTTTATTACAACTTTTTGCTGGTGGACAAGGGTTGCCTTACACAAATATATCTGCCATCAACAAATATAATCAAACTTGGTTGTAAGAAAAAATCCTTTTAATTAACACAAAAATTATGTCAAGTAAATTCTGATTGGAAAAAAAAATGATTCATTTGATAAAGAAAAAATGAGATACTTAAATCTTTCAGATACTATTGAATTGAATTTCATATGGGAATGGAGTCTCATTTTGCATCTACTTTTCAATATAGCATTCATTATTTGTATCATCAGCTGCTGAGCAATGTAGTTAGGGTTAAATGTCATTAATACAGGTAGCATAGTGCTGTCATAACTTTGAAATTTAGACATGAGACCGTTTTTGACTATGGGATATGAAGCATTTCAATTTTTAAATATTTTGCCCAAACCACATCTAATCGATCTAAATTTTTGTTAGATGTCTAGGCAAGTGTTTTGTGATTCAAAACCAAAACAATCCAATTCACAAGCTAAAATTATTCTGAAGAGAACTATAGCACAGCAGGTCATCTCTTACCCTGAACTGTTTGTTTGAGTACTCCTTAGCTCTGACCCACTGTTATTTAGGGCTATCTACTCTGGAAAAAAAAAAAAAATTCTCTCAAGTGTTTTTAAAAAGTAAACATAAGTCTCAAAAACTGCACTGATTACATGAACTGGCTGTGCAAATAAAGCAGAAGGTCTTAATAGTGTGAATAGCATTGCTGTCTCAAAATCAGCAGAATCACTCAATTTTACACAGGTGCACAACGAGACACAAGGTAAGCAGGTCATCATGTCTGAACTAGCAGTCATTTTCTAGGACTCTTCAGATCAGGACTTACCTGCTTTCATAAGCCTGCCCATTTTCATTTTAGAAGTCAGGGACAAAGCCCAGCTAACCTGTACAAGGGCTGAGTACAAAGAGCACAATGCAGTTTTTGCCAAATATACTCCTGAAAAGTATTTTCTCATTTGATTGTTTTGCTATAGTTGCTGTTCATTCTTGAATCAGATTTCCTTTGTGTGTTACAGCAAAACAATAAAAAAAATCTTCCCTCATTTCTTCTTTGGCCACAGAACTGAAGATCAATTGAATACCTCAAGTTCAGTGAGAAAGTCTTATTTAATATTGAAGAAACATGTTTTCTTCAATTTCTCAAGTCAACACTCAAGCTCACTACAGATGCATTTATTTTCCATGTACAGAGCTTTTATTCTGTTTTTATTACAAATGCTTTGGGTCATCATTAAACACTATTTGAAGCAAGGTGTAGAAATAAATTACACAAGAGCAGAGCAGGTGCACAGACTGGCTCAGCAACCACAGAAAGCAAACTGACTCCAGCACCGTTTATCTTTCAAGGCTGCCGCTCTCCCAGGAGGTATAATTATGGTAGAAAAATGAAAGAAAAAATAGTGCGTCTTACAGTTCTTGCTTTTATTCTTGATTACATAGCTTGTAAAGACAGATCCATTAGCTCTTCAAAAATTACAGACAGTTGTGGTTTAATTAACAGTATTACATGCAACTTGTTGATGGGTGTACAAGTAAGACATCTGCTGCCTAGTTTGTCCTCATTTCAGATGGTGGTTGGGATGCAGCTACTTTTCTCACTTCAAGGGCGTAGTACTGTATATAGTTACCTATTTACAGAGAGTTATTACAGCAAGTTACTCTTCAAATACTGAAGCAAAAACCAGATAAATCCACATACTGGGAGCTGGTAAAGTTGCCCTTGACAGGCTAGGTAACCAGGAACAAATCCAATAAGAAAGTCTAGCGCCAAGGACCTCTCTTACCTCATTTCTGAGAGAAGGAAAATACCAAGTACCTGCTCATGATTGGAATTAAATTCTCATACGAACCTTTTGATCATGTTCAGTGCAAAAAGGAAGGCTAAGACATTTGTCAGTTACAGCATTTCCCCCCGTTTCTGCTAGCCAGTAAGTCCCTGTCTTTTCCTCACTGAGCAAAATGAACTTCATTTTCCCTAATTTGCAGTCTGCTAATAATGTAGAATGAAATCAGAGTTGTAAAGCAAAATTTTGTTTCCAATGTAGCTTCTTCCTAACTCTGAAAAGTCAACATGCTAGACTACAACTTTTAGGATTAAAAGCATTTCAATTTCAAAGAGCGTTACGTCAATGCACAGATACTCACAAGTCTTCTTGCTCTTTCAGTTTACATCTGTTGTTACAATTTCCATTGCATTTTTCAAAAAAAACATTTGTTTATGAACCCATGGCAATACTGCTAACCTTTTTGTAAACAGTTTTACTCCCATTCTAGTAAATAGGCTGAACAAAACAAGTGACCTCTGCTGCCCCTCATACTATCTACGATTCTATGACAAAGTACAGTATGATCCCACACATTTCTGGTACATTGAGGAAGGGGAAAGGAAGAGAGAGACCAAGCTATATTATTTCTAACAAAGAATTACAGGTACTCTTACAAAACAAGAAGTCAAATGAGTCAGGTTCTAGTAGAAGAAGCATTGTTCTGTTCCCTTTCCTATAACACTGAACTCAGCACCATCAGCTCTTGGTTGGAGATGCAAGATACCTGACAAATTCTGAAAACTAATTTTCTCTTACACTGCAGAACTCCTATTTTGTTTTAACTGTTAAGGTTTGCAAATTGTGATTGTCATCCAAATGGAGGGCTGATATCGATCCCTCCATGTTCCTGACGTGTTACAGATCTTGAGAATTCTGTTAAGGCTGTTAAGATTTGATGAAGAGATGCTCTGTTTGATTCAGAAGTCATCTGCCTCAAGACAGGGACTTCTGGCAAGAGGATTTCAATCGAAATAATTGCCCTATAGTCAGATCATTAATTATGTTTTTATGCAATGACATTTATAAAAAAAAAAAAAAAAACACACTAACTTGCCAAAATTAACATGAATAATAGTTCTTGATTGGATGCGACTTAATTAGTTTAATTACCATACTAAATCTATCTGTCTTAAGCCTGTATATCCAGGCAGAAGACATATTCCTAATCGTATAAAAAGATTGCTTTCAGTTCTACTAACCCCTTTTAGAGATTTATAATAAAGTACTGATGAACAGCCCTCTAAACCAACGTTTCACTTCAATTCAAGTAATAACAAAAGCTATTAGTTTAGTAACAGACACTTTGGCAAGCAAATGGGCAGAGAAAACAGAAAGGTAGAAGTATTGAAAGACAAGAATAAACAATGTCCCATCTGTAGGATGCCCCACAACAAACAAAAATTCTGCTAACAGTCAAAATGGTATCAATCAGAAAAATCTCATCAAAAAATGTCCTAAATATTTATGCTACAGTCATACAGAATATATCCTCATCCTTTATACTCTCCCCTATATCTAGTACTCAAAATCTTGTAGAACTTTTCAGCTGGAGATGGATTGATCCATCACATAATAAATAAGTCCATCCAACAATATTTATTATGTAAAGAATCTAATTATAGACGTTTGAATAAACAGGTATCCTTGTACTCACCAGCCAGCAGACCATTTCCAAAAATTTTAAAAGCAAAAGATCTGCAAATATGTTGGAGTTCTGTATACTTTATCATATGACGATATGGTCCCAAACATTTCTTTTTCCTCCTGAGAAAAAAAGAAGCATGACAAAGAGATGTCTGTTGATCATCTTTTTTTGCCAATGAATTCCAATATTCATTATTGTAGTCACAGATCGTCAATCTCCACCGCCTGCAAAGGAGATCCTTTGGAGAAGAGAAGGGCAACAATGCAACAAAAACTAGAAATTACAAAATATTTGAATTATCTGCAGTCACCTGAAAAGCAGATGCTAATGTGGTGAGCAGCCACCAGATCTCCTCCTACCACATTTTTGGCAGGTGAACACTGCATGTCTTTGCAGTAATGAAGCACAGTAAGTAATAGAATACTGGTACCAAATAGCATAACTGGTGCTAAACTTGGCAAGAAAACCGAACTCCCTTCAGGGTACATTTCGTCAACAAAACTTCTTAGGAAAAATGTCACAAATAGAAGCATAAGGCTACAACTGTTACCTATGAAAATAAATATCTGCCCAAAGGTAATGTCCTAACATCTAATTAGTCTTACAGTTAAGAGTTTAAGCTCTCAAACAAGTGACAGGAATTGCATGACAAGAATTGTGCAAGGATACTTGTTGGTTTTACATCAATCTATTTGCATTATTTCATAAAATGTAAATGATAAGTAAAGATGTTAGAAGTTCTGCTACAAATTAGAAAAACTTAATAATATATAGCTACAGAAAAACACCTATAGAACATCATATTACCATATTCTATTTGCTCCAAAAATATATTTGCAATTCATTTTATATCACTAAGAGACGAAAAAATGGATGAAAAGACTTTAATACTGTTTTTGAACAGGTATAGAGAAATGTTAATACATTATATTTCCTTACATTCCACCTGTCTCATCACTATATAATCCACAAAGTTAAATGAAAACTGGGTACAGCACAGCAGTTTCTATTTTCAAGCTACACATGCAGATTTTTAAAGTAGTGTTTGCTCCTTAGTTATTAAATATGGTCTTCGATGTATATTGCATATGAATCCAATCTTGAGCAGCTCATTTGTACCACGTACTATCAGCAATGAATGTTTTTCTTGTTCAAAAACCAATTTCTAATGCAACAGGAATTGGGTATGAGATTGCAGAAGTGACTGAATTCTGCTACAGAGAGAGAGAGGATCTACTTAATTTATTTCCAGCTCTTACTACTGAAACTTAAGGTTTCTTACTACTGAAACTAAAGGTTCACTGATAGGCCTGTGATTTAGCAACTTTCATTCCACTGTCTTTATCTCTTCAGATTTCATCCTGGCCACAAGGCAGTAAGGGAGGAAGACTCCTTTACTGCATGAAGTGCTCTGCATTTTATGGATCTCCACTGCCTGGGCATCAGTAGCTCATCAGATCTGCAATCTGCTCTGTTTTATGCAACAGTTCCTATTCTATTTCCTCCTACACATGCTGCTGCTGACATTTATACAGTATAAGATGGTAAATAGCTTGATGGATTAACATAATTAACATAGCCAGCCAGGAACCACAATAATAACTTACTGCAAAAAGAGAGAATGTACATAAACTCACATCACACAGACATCTGTAGGATTACTTTAAAGAAACAAAATGCAGAACAGACATCTGAACTAAAAAAAAAAATTTACCCAATAATTTTTAAAAAGAGCACTTTTCCTCCTTGCATCAAACCCAAAGGGAGAGGACCTCTACATTCAGTCTTCAAATGGATTACAGAATTAAAATAATTCTTCTGTACTTGAAGCAATGTGCAGGACTCAGACAGCTACTCTTAAAATACATTATTGGAAATGTCATTTGGTTTTAGACTTTACAATGGAAGATTTTTAAAAGTGAATTCACAACACTCATTCTATGGTTTAGTGCAAGATTCATCAGCTGGGATATCATAATAACTCACACTGTTGTATTCTAATTATTTTATTAACTACAGGATTGGTAATATTCAAATTTCAAACCATTGTTTTCATTCATAGGTTGAAAACAACACCAAAAATTATTAGTGAATCTCCATATACTGACTATTGACTAGTGACAAGCTAGAGATTGCTTGAAAGTATACAAGAAAAAATATTATATGTAAGCATTGGTAGAATAAAATTGAAAGCTTTTAGTGAAATTTTCACCAATAGTCAAAAATTTTGAAGAAAATACACTGTAGTAGGTAACGAACCATGATAGGAGCCTTTCTTGGAGGTAAAACATCACCCATATCAGTATAACTATGTCCTCTTATTTTTGTTCCCTACTTGTAATGATGAAGTGGTTAGACCCCTCAATTTCAAATAAATAAAGTAAAATATATGTTCTATTTCAAGTATAAAAAGAAATGACAATGACCAGTTTCATGATGACAATTAAAACACTGCAGAAAAATCCCCTTTGAGCATGGATTCAGCAGCAAGAGTGAGGTTATTTTCAAAAATATGTTGGCCTCAATATCAAAGATTTATTTGAATGAAGGTCCTGGCAAATGATCCGAGAAACTACTAACAAAAACCTTATACTGAAATGTAAATACAGTAACACAACACTGTAGTCTCAGAGAATCCAATGATGAAAAAATAAGACTGCAATGTTTGGCAGCAGAAAACCCAGCAGGTCAACCCAGAAAACAAATTTTCTTTGAAATAAAAAAATAAGCTTGGAAATAAAGAAACAGAGATAGAATACAACATGCTTCATAAAATGCAGTCAATAAACACATCTATCCAGAGAATACAAACTCATTCAACCAAAAGAGAAAGTCACACAAGCAAAATTACAGATATATGGTAAATCTAAAATGCAACAGAAACATAAAGGAAAAAATCAGATCAAAAATACTATCAAATAAAAAAAAAAAAAAAAAAGAAAGCCACAAATCATGCAAATAGGATTGAAGTCTTGGAGGAAGAAAAGGAGTATACAGATCATTACCATAAACATACCTCAATTTTTGGAAAATAATGAACCTGCAGCATCTGACTTAGATTTTATAACATCCAAATGGAAAAAAAGAAATAACAGAAAGGGACATACATGGGGACATGCACATTTTTCATTCAAGAGCTGTTCTGAGCTCCACAGCTTTTGCATTTCTATTTTTTGTGTTCATATATTTACAATTATCTCATGAATTTGTGCTTTTAATTAAAGCCCCTTTCACTTTGAATAGTCTCCAAATAAGATGTTGTAAAGCATTAATTTACCATTAGATTATACCATTATATTAATATTAGATTCTTGTATTTGTAATTATTTTACAACCTCTATTTCTTGTATATTAGTACCACATTTTCAATTCATGGTTTATGAAACATAATTATACTGTAGTATATATAAATGGCACTAATTCAGCTCTGCCTGGCTCCCTGATGAGTTTGATACAACAAGCAGATCACGAGCCATCAATGCACTCTTATGGCAAAGGTCACCAATAGCCTTCTGAGCTATATTAGCAGGTTGAGGGAGGATATCCTTCCCCTCTGCTGTAAAGGCTACACCTGGAGTTCTGAGTCCAGTTCTGGGCTCCCCAGAACACGAAGCAAATGGACATACTGGAACGGTCCAGTGATGGGCCACAAAGCTAACTGAGGGCTTTCATCGTCTGTCTTACAAGGAGCGATGGAGAGTTAGGACTGTTCAGCCTGGACAAGGAGAGGCTCAGGTATCTTATCAATGTATATAAAAACCTCACAGAAAAGAATAAAGAAGGAGGAGAGTGACTCTTCTCAGCAGCACCCAGTGAGAGAACAAGAAGGAATAGACTCTGCACATCTCTGAAGTTTTGCAAAGTAGTTTCATTTGAATATTTTGACTAAGAGCATAAAATTATGGGAATATCAAAAAGTTGAGTTTGGCAATGAGCAAGTTGATTTAATTAGGTTTACCATACAGAGCAAGTTGTTTTAATTAGGCCTATTATACACTGAATACTTTATTAAATAAAGCATTAACAGCAGATCCCAAGGTTCATCGCAGTCCTCAAGTTTGAAGTGTTGTTTAAACACATTTACTAATTTTTCCTATGGATGAGAAGTGGGTTACAGAACTTTAAATTATGCTACTAGCATACTAGCAATACTACTGAGATGACATTCAGTTCTGAACTGTTCATTGTTCAGCGAGTACACAGCTCTTATTATTTTTAAATTATTCACATAAAAAACATTGGAAACATCTTCAGCTGTACTAGAATCTCACTGTATAGAATCAAAACATGACGATGACCTTTGCTTTCACTAGTTTTGAATGATAACATATTACTAGAAGGAAAACATAGTAAAAAAAATATCTTGCAGGAAATAATGAGTTGAAAATCTTGGAAAAGTGATGATTTATAGAGTTTTGCACAGAAAAGTGTAAGAGGAAAAACCGAAAAGGAACGCTAAGACATTATCAGATAAAGGTCTCTCGTTACAATTATAGCATATTCTCGCAAGATACAAATTGCTACTTGCTCTTCAGTTGACAAAGAAAGCATATATAAAACAAAGACATTTTCCCATTGACATCTATTGGAAGTGGTAACTCTGCTTGTTATCACATTGTTTATAGCAATACATTGTCAGAAATAAAGACATTAAACAATATTTAGTTAACTAGGAGGTGAAGATGAACTGTAAAATCATCAACAATCAAAACAGGCTTGCAGTACAAAAAAGTATTCCAGAACTTTTCAAAGGAAAGAAAATGAATTTATTTTGGGCAGATTATGATCTTATGTTTACTTTTGGAAACTGTATTACCATAATTTGGTAAGTACATCCTTTATGTAGAAAAGTGTATGAATCATTTTTTAAAATAAGATTATGAAATAAATGTGCATTCTAAAAATCAGATGAGTTGCAGATGAATACCTAGAACAAAGGATCTGGAAACAAATCCAGAAAAGACCTATGCTAATCAACAAAACAGTTATAATTTGATAAGTTACATGAAATAACTATCCAGAATAAAGCTAAGAAAGTCCATACAGCACTCTTAAATTGTGAGAATCAAAAGTACTGTAGAAGAATGGCTTCACACACACACAAAAAAAAAAAAAAAGGCAAAAACAAAAAAAAATCCCTAGTGTTTGGGAAAATAATCAAAAACTAAAAAAAATACATGAATTTCAAGAATGCTAGCACCATGTATGAAGAAAAAAAAATGAAGAGAATAACAACAGTTATCACCACTGAGGCTGTTGTGGTTTGACCCAGCAGCAGCTGAACACCACACAGCCCTTTGCTTACTCCCACTCCTCCCAGCTGGGATGGGAGGGAGAAAGATTAAATAAGCCATGTTTAGAGACTTCTGTATAGTTATATTAAAACAATGTGTAAATAATTGCATAAATATCAAGTAAGTTTGGTTAAATACATACTTTATTCCCTTTGCCTTGGTACAAATCAGAGGTGAATTCTATTTTCTTCCTCCACAAACTGGATTATCCTAAACAGGAAGTCACACCTCCTTGAAATTCTTTTAATATATTCAGAAGTTCTGTAATATCCGTTTAAAAACAATGCCAGTTGATACTGTGTCTTAGTTTCTAACAGAAGTTACGCTTCTGTAGTGTCTAGTATGAAGCTATGTTATGGCCTCAGAGGGTAAAAAAANACTGTGTGGAACTCAGCTATCTGCTGAGTCAAACCAGAACATACTGCTAGTAAATTTGCATTCTTGAAAGTATATATATTTTACTGAAAATTTAAGCTGATAAAGTAAAAAGTTATTATTGCTCAACTTTCACCTCTATCCTTTTTCCTGCATTAATCAGCACAAATTAAATGATAATTAATTAAATTCGTCATTTTAGATGCTTACATATGAGGTGAAGTATTTATATACAAGGATCTGGTTGTTTTGAAAGAATTTTGTTTTATCGCCACTTGAAGCATTACCAGTTATGCACCACTACTGTACACATTTATTATTCTCGCATAATGGTGAGAACTTCAAATAAATAAATTGCAGCAATATAATATGACATAAATCTTATATCAGCATTCTTTTCATTGTCTTGATACCTGTACCTGTACTTACAACTTATATCAGACATAATTAGACTATATTCACTGTAAAAGATTTTGTTATAAAATATGGTTGTTTGTAAATAAAGCTTTCATTATATTAAAAGGACTGCTTTTCTGCCTTACTGAAAACTTCTAAGACTAATAGCAGGTGAAGAATACATTTCTGAACTTAATTTTTTTTATTCAGATAAACAATGGTCTAATTGTACTGATAAAAGAGGAAATAATGAAAGAATGGTCATGAGGTTACATGTCCAACTTGCTTTTTGGTAGAATATGCATAGCATAAATCAATAAACACAATTAAGAAATTCAAGAATCAGATTCCATCATTTGCATACCTTTTAGCCTAAACACCAATCCTTTGCTTTAATTAATGTATTTATGGAATAAAGAAACTCAATATCATAGCGATAGGATTAAAAATTAAAGCTCTTGGATTACATAGAGAGTTTGAGAAGAAAATGAAAAATCAGGGCTTTCATATGGTTTATGAAAAAATATTTTGCAATTTCAATGAACAATCTATATAGATTTTGACCTCTGACTCTCTTACGTGTCTAATTATGTATAACAACTACATTTTAAAATGAATGGAAGAAATTAAGATAAAATACATTCCAATAAATAAGTAAATAAATAAATATAATCTCAATCGAACAGAACTGGAATAAACATAATGAACAAAGAGATATATCTTTTTAAACCAAAAGATATAGAAATACAAAATAGTTTTGACAGCATGTTCTATGTATAACAGATTTTGTAAAATTTGCTCATATTAAAACAGCTGTAACTTTGTTCGTTAAGTAAGAATTGACACTAGGCTCTGAACATCTATGAGAAAAACATTTTAGAGTTTACTGAGCTGATTACAGTTTTGGAAAGGTAAGATGTTGTTAGACAGTAAAAGGGAAAACTGGGATTTCTCAAGTTAACACACAATTTACTTAGGTACCTTAATCCTAAGTGTTCTTACTAAACACAAACAAAAATGCACGTAAGTTATTACAGCGATCTGGAGATTTTTAGACTTGCACTCTGAGATTTTAAGCACTAAATTAAGAAAAAGATAGAAATAGGTTTGCAGGAAGTGACTGTAAAATAAGTCAATGCCAATCCCTAGAATTATTCATTGACGACACTCACTGTTCACTTGCTCAGCTTTCAAGTATGTTGCTTTTCAGGCAACATAACATCCAGAATTGTTGCTTTGAAATTATGACAGTTATGGCTGCAGAACTCTGTAAAAAAACCCTTCAAGTTACCATCTGTCTAAAGTCATGCCAATTAAATGTATTTTAGAAACCTGAAAAGCTAGGTATTCCATAGTTAGGTTAACTAGGTATTCCACATCCTAATTCATCTACTCTAGTCTTAGAAGACTTTTCTGCATGGAAAAATGCATTATCCTTCACCATCATTTAAATCTGTACTATTTATAAGGAAAACACAAAGAGTAGATTAATAACTATGTTCCTGCAGAATTTTATGTAGGAAAATGTATTATCCCATGTTTGTTTTTATCTTAGGCACCTCTCCTTCAGACATCCTCAGTCACTTTAGTCTCTCTTGGATAATTAGTTCCAGATTTTCAGTCATTCTTATCAGTCTCATTGGGACTACAAGTGGGTTACATATTTCTTGAGGTAGAGGTAACAACTTGGTCACCAGCAATCATTACCATTACCAGATCAGGTGTAATATACGTTCTTGTATTGTACACACTACATTAATATATATATCTCAGAAGAATAGTATCCTTTTTCTTCCCCCTTTTTCTAGCAACAGGATCATTGTTATGTACCAGTGACTAAAACAAATTTTAAGAGTTTCTTTACTCCCCCTAGTCTTTTTCAAAGGTTGCATCTCAGCCAACTATGTCACCCTCTTACTTTTCCAAGAGGTTATGCGTACATGTATGTATGACCGCACATTTATCCCTACAATCAGTCTAATCCAGTACTTAGTTATTCAACAATTTCTATTAGCCAGAATGTTCGATGCCTTTCTTTACCTGTGTCAGCAACTTAGTCATAGTGTTTGCTAGTCATTCATAAAATATATCATCCATGAAAATACCAACAATTAAAAGAAAAAAGAAATCAGGTCAGATCCCTGCAGAATCATTGATATTTATAAGTTTTCAGTCTTCATTCTGACAGCAAATCAATCATTGTTTTCCTCCTAGTGCAATTTTCCAGAGTTGTGAATTTACTCTGTGCTATATATTTTCTTTTTCCAGACTGCATTTCCTTTAAATGGTTCATGAGAAAATCATAAAAGAGTATCAATATCAGGCAGCTAAGTCAAAACATTCTGTATCTTCTGTCAGTCTATAAACCATAAACCCTTCTCCTTTTCATGGGAGGAAATTAGATTCATTTTTCACTGCTCACTTTCCTCCTCCATTTCTATCACACAAGTGTACTCAGTATTTTACTTCCATTCCTCTAGCTGAATTTGCTTTAACAGAATTGTTTTTGTTTGCTTGTATTTGTTATCTTGCCTTTTTTTCAGTATGTAACATAGGAGGGTCTAGGTTTCAGTCTGTTACAAATCTACAATAACAATTACAAACCAAAACATACAAACCTACTGGAGTTTCAGCCAAAACATTGCTGTTTAGTCATAATGGATAGTCCTCAAAAATAAAAACAATCACAGAATCACAAAAATGCAGGAATTAGAAGGGACCTCTAGAGATCTTCGAGTCCAATTCCCCTGCTAAAGCTGGTTCCCTACGGTAGGTCGCACAGGTAGGTGTCCAGATGAGTCTTGATTATCTCCAAAGAAGGAGACTCCACAACGACTATGGGCAGCCTGTTCCAGTGCTCTGTCATCCTCACTGTAAAGAAGTTCTTATGCATGTTTGTGTGGAACTTCCTTCCTGTGTTCCAGTTCTTGTACACTGCCATTTGTCCTATCTGCACACCACTGAAAAGAGCCTGGCCCCATACATTTGCCTCCCACACTTTAGATATTTATCAACATTGACCTCAGTCTTCTCTTCTCCAGGCTGAACAGACCCAGGTCTCACCTTTCCTCATAAGGGAGAAGCTCCAGGCCCTTCATCATCAATTATATACACAGACTGGGAGAAGAACTCCTTGAGAGTAGCCCAGCTGAGAAAGACCTGGGGGTTCTGGTGGACGAAAAACTGAACGCGAGCCAGCAGTGTGCTCTTGCAGCTCAGAAGGCCAATGGCATTCTGGGCTCCATCAGAAAAGGGGTGGCCAGCAGGGACAGGGAAGTGATTGTCCCTCTCTACTCTGCCCTCATGAGGCCCTGTCTGGAGTACTGTGTCCAGGTCTGGGGCCCCCAATATAAGAAAGATGTGGAGGTGTTGGAGAGGGTCCAGAGGAGGGCCACAAAGATGATCAGAGGGCTGGAGCACCTCCCCTACGAAGACTGGCTGAGGGAGCTGGGCTTGTTCAGCCTGGAGAAGGGAAGGCTGCGGGTAGACCTCCTTGCAGCCTTCCAGTATTTAAAAGGATATTATAAACAGGAGGGAAACCAACTTTTCACAAAGGTAGACAGTGATAGGACAAGGAGGAATTGTTTTAAGCTGAAGGAGGGAATATTTAGATTGGATGTCAGGGGGAAGTTCTTCACTGAGAGAGTGGTGAGGTGCTGGAACAGGCTGCCCAGAGAGGTTGTGGATGCTCCATCCCTGGAGTTGTTCAAGGCCAGGTTGGATGGGGCCCTGGACAACCTGATCTTGTACTAGATCTGGAGGTTGGCAACCCTGCCTGCAGCAGCAGGGTTGGAACCTGGTGATCCTTGGGGTCCCTTCCAACCCTGGCCATTCTATGGTTCTGTGATCTTTGTCATCCTCTACTGGACTCTTTCCAGCAAAGACTCACTGTCTTTTATGAACTGGGGAGCTCAGAACTGGACGCAGTATTCCAGATGTGGCCTCACCAGGGCAGAATAGAGGGGAAGGAGCACCTCCATTGACTCTCTGGCCATGTTCCTTTTAATGCACCCTGAGATACCATTGGCCTTCTTTGCCACAAAGGCACACTGCTGTCTCATGGCCAGCCTTTTGTCCATGAGAACACCTAGGCCCTTCTCTGATGAGTTCTCCAGTAGATAAGTCCTTAACCTGTACTGATGCATGCAGTTCTTTCTCTGCAAGGGCAAGACTCTACACTTGCTCTTGTTGAACCTCATCAGGTTCCTCTCTGCCCAACTCTCCAGTCTGTCCAAGTCCCATTGGATGGCAGCACAGCCTTCTGGTGTGTCAAGCACAGCCTTGCTGTGTGTCAAATAGTAATAGAAAAGTTGTATGCAGTACATAAGGAAGCAATACCTAGAAGTTACCAGAAATTTAAAATTGAAAGCTTAGTGATGGGAACTAAATGATTCTATAAGTTCTTTGATAGCATTTACTGTAAAGGAGAAAAAAAAAACATTCTGCCACATAATCTGACAATTCTTTATGAAACAGCATTTATACTTTGCTCATATTTATTGCAACAATTCAGCGAGAGACAATCCATTAATCAGCATGCTATCCAGAGTATCAGGAAAACATTTGCCTGTCTACTGCAACCATTGCTGTCTCCCTTTCCTTGTATTCTTCCTTTACAAAACACTTGTTCAGTTGGCCACAGTTGCTGTGAGTTCAATAAATGTCAGCTTAATCTCCAAACCTTTAAAAAAATAATGTTTCCTCATCTATACATTTTTTGGAGAAGGCAGAAAAAGGCAAAAAAAGAGAGACAGAAAAAGAGAGACAGAAAAAGAGAGACAGAAAAAGAGAGACAGAAAAAGAGAGACAGAAAAAGAGAGACAGAAAAAGAGAGACAGAAAAAGAGAGACAGAAAAAGACAGACAACAGTGAAGAAAATAACTCATTCCAGGAAGCTGGAACTTCAGAATACTCTTACTCAATTACGTGAGTTACACATAGATAATATACCTCTTACCAGCTATTCTCACTTTCAGTAAAAGAATTGACCTGTGTTTGTTCAGAGATAAAGAGAGTGAAGATGCACAGAACACAATAAATAAAATGAGGTCACAGCTCTCTTAGTAATGCTAAGAAGTGGATTTAAACTGCTTGGAGAATTGTTCAACTGATCAGTTTATGGAAGTCTCCCTTCCCCTTGACCCATAAAATAACAATACCTGAATCTTGCCATTGTAATATCATAATGTTTTGAAGATTAGAAGTTTTCGTTGTTGTCCTACATTTATTTACATAGTTTGCCCAGAAAATAATTCCTTCTATGTATTTCCATGGAAAATACAACAGATACAAAAAGCACAATAACACTACTTGATACAGCAAATTCTCAGCTACAAAATGCTGTTTTTCAATATAGTTCCCACCACTAGCTGTGTGTTTTACCAAGGGATGAACAAGAGCCTGCATGCCACGCTCATAAAAATCTGCACCAGTGGAGGTGACACACTGTTTCACAGCTGCTATGATGGCATCGTTGCTAGGAAAATGTTGCCCATGCAGTCCATTGCTCATCAACCTGAACGAAGTCAGAAGATGCCAAATCCAGACTATATCGTGGGTGTGGTAGTACAGTCAAGCCAAGACTGGCAATGTGCTCCATGGTCTTCAAACTGGTATGAGGCCTGGCCCTATCACGTTGCAAAAGGAAGGTTGTCTTCTTCTCTGGCCTGACTCTGGAAGTTCAAAGTCTTCAGATTAGTCATCCTCACAATGTAGCAGTCACAGCTGATGGTTTGTTCAAGTTTCAGGAAATCCAGAAGGACCACCCTTTTCCAATTCCTAAAGACAGTGCACATCACTTTACCTGCTGATGGCTATGTCTTGAACTTTTCCTGCAATAGGGAATTCACATGTTACCACTCCATGCACTGCTGTTTTGACGCCAGCTCATAGTGGTGACACCACATCTCATCATCGGTAATGGCGAGATCCAGGAAACTGTCATCTTCAGCCTCGCATTGGTTCAATAGGTCCTAACAAACCTGTAAATGGTGTTCTTTCTGTTTCTGTGCAAGCATTTGCAGGACCTACCTGCTGCAAACTTTGTGATATTCCAACATTGCCACCATTGTTTCCAATACACTGAAGCCAATATTCAGCTCTATTCACAGTTCCCTGGTTGTAGTTTGCCAATTTGTACGGATGAGCTGATCGAGATGCTCTTAATTTTGTAATGTGACAGCTGTGCACGGCTGTCAGGAATGCGGCTTGTCTTTCACATCACTGTCACCACTGCTGAAATGCACCACTCACCGCATGACTATGCTAAAATCCACTGTCTGGTCTCCCTAAACATTCAGCAAATGTTGATTAATGTCAATGGGTCCAATTTTTTCTGCATGGAGGAATTCAGTACACACCTTTGCTTCATATGCACTTCCATGTCAGATGCCATTTTTTCAGACTGCCCCTCTACTGCCACCTGTCACACAGCAACAAAATTTAACAGAACATTGGCAGGAAGATTCAACCTCAACTTACATACCACCAACATCTGATCTGATGCCATCGGTCAACATAGTAAGGCATTACTTTTGGAGCAACCCTGTAGATTTATTTAAAAATATGAATGAAAAGTGAAAGTATTCGGCACTATTTCTTCTATGAATAACTCTATTCATTTTTTTCTCTTTTAAGTCTTCCAAGATCAGATCCACTCTGTAAAAAGAGGCTTTTTGCATTATTCTAACTATAAATGCTCATAAATTTTCTCAGGACTCTATAGAGGTAAGTCCTGATTAAGCATTATGATTCACTAGGCTGAAAGTTACTAAGCAAAGCCACAGTCAATACCTACTGTGAGGTTCAATACATCTTGATATTGATTGAAACAATACAACCAATGCAATTATAACAGATCTTTCAGCTAACTAGAAATCCTACTGAAGATTTTGAAGGATTGAGAAATAGTTCAAGGGTATATCCTCAAAATTTTGTATCTGGAAACATGCTGCCAGTGATTATTGACTAATGTCACAGACAATAGGAAACTTCTGAAGTTTTGAATAACAATTTTTTTTTTTATGTCTTTCTTACACTGACTAGATATTTTAGAAAATGGGCTAGGGTAATAGTAAACAGGGTTTATTGTAGCAAAGAGTTGTGCATGATAATGTTAATGTACTATCCTCATAGGACTCAACATAAACAAAAATCTCTTTCACAAATCTGATTTCTGATGCATACTAACTGTCCACCAACAGGTCTCATGAGGCATAGTACAGGTTCTAGTTATCCCATACAAATGCTTTTCAACTAATGCACTTCAGGATGACTAATTCTTATCTCAGCCTCTGTCAAAGTGTGACTGAAGAATTCCGTTAACTGTCATGGCTATGTACAACCCTTGAATTTTATGTATGTTCTCACTGTGCTTCAGTTCCCTTTACTGGCTGATAAGAACACTTACAATTGTTGTTAAGTCAGCAATAAACGTTGTGCTTCTGCTTGCATTCCCAATAAATACATTTAATACATTATGCACTAATATTTAGCACTAAAAAGCACATTAAGAAAGGTAATAACTTTAAAATGCATACAATTAAAAAAAAATCTCACTTCTGATGCAGAATTAAACATAAATGAATGACTGAAATTAATCTATTTCCATAGTAAATTCAATATACAGATAGCAGGAAATTCTAGTATTTCCGAAGTTATTTTTGTATTTAGCTAAAAATAATAACAACAATAAAATCAGATTGAATAGAATCATACCATATTGATGGTATGATGCCATCACCAGACCACATGTGAGATGGTGACATCTCTCTTAAAATCTACATGCATTCAATAGAATGCTTTTTTTTCAAATAAAGTTTAATGGCCAAATTAGTTCAAATTACCAAAAATTGGTTTTCTGCATTTTCCTCATTCTTTGTAATATTATCTAGGTTAAAATATTTTCCAATTTTATCTGAAATTACCTTCTGATTTGGCTTTATAAATATACTAGTATGACTGTACATTTGTTTCAGAATAAAGATCTTTCTTTTCCTCACTGTTTGTAATTGCAGGAATCATTTTCTCCCAAAAAGTTGAACCGAGTTTCAATAATTATTCAGTCTTGAGAAACCACAAAACATGACATCATCTAGATTTTGTTTCACTCTTACAGTTCAATCATTGACTTGCAGAACCACACTAAGCACAGAACTACAGATAATCTAATAAAATTGCTTAAATTTTTTAGTTCATTGTGTTATTCAAATTTTCATTTTTAGAATACTGAAATGAATAAATTGTTTAGTTTTATAATAGAAATGATGTAGTACTTCTGTTCAGTGGTTTTCCATTACTATATATTCTACTTCCTACAAGTTTAAAGAAATCTGATTCATGTTGGCTACATAAACCCTACCAAGGGGAAAAGAAAACAAAAGATTTGCCAGACAGGTGAATTCCCATCTCCCAGTGACTATATGACAAAGATAAGTAGACAAATCCACTTTTGATGTAGACTTATTCATACACATCATTTTCATACACAAATATGAAGATAGCATTAAGATACCATTGCAGAGGACAATATCCTCTATCCGTTGCCACAAGTTCCAATCTTGCTATCACTTCCCCAGCTGGAAAAAATAGAATGTCTCCAACTATTTAACTTTTTTCCAGTTC
The DNA here is from genome assembly GCA_013396635.1 of Penelope pileata. Lineage (NCBI taxonomy): Eukaryota > Metazoa > Chordata > Aves > Galliformes > Cracidae > Penelope > Penelope pileata. The sequence continues at coordinate 106,158 of WBMW01001867.1, forward strand.
TTTCAGCTGTTAGAATAGTAATTCCTCAACTAACAAAAAATCTACTTAGTTATATACAAGTATTATGATTTTTCCTACATTTTTTTTTCAAATATTTAGCAGATTTTAAGTGCCTCTTGTGAAAGGTTCTTACTATTGGACTGAAAAACATTCTTGTAGAAAAGTCATAACAGGCAAAAAAGCTTGTGATAACTAGATAGATAACTATCACGTTATAAATCGAAGTATTTTGATATTTCAATCTTCATATACACAAATAAAATAACAAAACTAACCTTCTGTGAGGGAACCTTGTTTTGCACATTCTCTAAGACACTCGTACTCTACTTCAAAAAAATATTCAATATTTGTATTAATAACATAAGAAATCAGAATAAAGTGCTTATTTTAAAAATGTCAGTTATTTTTGCTCCTCCATTTACAATAAATATTTGTATAAAAACAACTGATTTTACAACATTCTAACAAAATAATTTCTGTAAAATATTTATATATACACTGGTCAGTCAATGGCAAAATATTCCTTTTTGCTATAGAAATCGTGATACTCCATTTCAATATTTTATTGCAATGTAAGTTTCCTGTTTGCTATTAGATTAGTGGAGAACGTGAGAGAGACCTGCAAAACTAATAGCAGAAAAACTTGACCATATTGTGGTAAGAGTGATTCAATGAAAGCAAAGGTCATTAATCTTTTCAGGTAATGCAAATTCAAAAGTTATTTCACCTGAAGAAAAAAAATGTCTAATTCCTAATATTATTTCTTGACGGAAAAACATGTAGTTTAGATACCATATGAGATAACTAGGCTTCTAGAAAGTGAAACAAAGGAAGAAGTTTAAAAGTTCAAAAGCAATTCAAATTCAATTTGAAGCAGACTGTGGAGCTTTTTAAATTTTATCTATACATATCTTTTAACTTGCAAGAATCCCTCTGAGAACTGCTTTAATCTGCATAAGTACATTATGTACTCTTAGAAGTCTTTCATAATTTGTACTCCAAATGTTTCAAAATTCTGGTTTCAAGTTTTTTTAATTCATGTTACAACTATGAACTGTAAGGAAGAAGTATACACAGGGAAAAGTGTCGAAGGGCAGTTAGGACAACAAATGCTATACTGTACATCCAAACAGCACACAAAATTAACTGTTGATGGCCTAGAGTTCAAAAAGCATAGGATAACATTTTTTAAGTTCTAAATACAACCAAAATTATTATCAATTACCCAGATATTCATATTGTCCTCTGCTGATGTCATTGCCAGTAAGTAATCATATCCACCCCAAAATACCACTATCAACCCCAAAACACCACTATCTATATCACTGTAAAAGTACTGATTTAGACTGTAGTTTCATAAACATTTTATACCACCATAAACCATCTTTGCTACTAACAGAAGAAGAAACAACTATAAAATATTTTTCTCACTTCTTTTAATAGTGATATTTTACAGTGAGTGTATCAGCTGCTCCACTGATCACACCACTTTGATTTAAATCTTTTGCTGTCAAACCTATCAATTCAAATTGGATAATTAACTGTGCTCTCAAAGACATTCAGAGAGCCTCCGGAGTAATCAGTTTAGGGCAGCATTCATCAGGTTAACACCCAATAAGAGTAATTTGCTTACATTTTCATTCACTAACATTAATGTGACACTTCTAAAAGACCGCAAAAAGCTTCTTGAAGCTTTTAGGAGTGTTCTTTCTAGAAACAGCTTTTCTTTGTTAATAAAGTTATTAAAATTACACTATACTTCTATCATATTGACTGATACTGTGAAAATTTGGCTCAACAATGTGAGTTTTGGTCCAGATACCCAAAACTAAAATGCAATCTGAATCACTAAAAATCCAGACTGCCTCACTTGCTGTATCCAGGCAGGATGTCTCTTCAGACTATTACCTGGGAGGATGGATAGATTAAAATCACTGACTGTAATTGCCAGTCTGGAAAAAAACTGTTGTTTATGGTTGGAGATATTAGAATCTTTTTCAAACCTCTTTCTCTCAACTGCTTCTGTAGTCTGTAGGCAAAGACATTGGCAATAACTGTGTTATATGGTTTTCCATCTACTCCTGAAATTCAAAACATCTGGGGATTACTAGGGACTTCTCAGTATATTAGTGGGGACTTCACCCTGTAAACAACAAGAAGATAACGTAGCCTTAAGATCCCAAGAAATAATAATAATCCAAGTTCATTCAGAAAGACTGAAATTTACAGTGTGATTTCTTTAGAATACATTTCCCCCTTTAAAAGCACTGACATACTGATCTGCGGTAAAAATCGATTTGAATACAGAAGACTATCACTTAACACACCAAATTCAATGAAAAAAATAAAACATTGAAAAAAAAATCAATTGACAAATATTTAAGTGCTTACTGATTCCAGTTATCTTTTTAATCATTAAAATTTCATAATCCTAAAAGCAAGAAGCTTCACTAGAAAAAGAAAGCTCACACATTTTCTCCAAAAGGTATTTAAAAAGATATTTCACATCTTCTTTGGATTTGGTGTGGTTATTTTATCTAAAACAAAATCGAGCTCCTATGAAAACTGTAGAGATATACTTATTCCTAGCAGTTTTTTTTTTTTTTTTAAACATACATATATCAACGACAATGCTGAAATTAATTTGGTCAAAACTTCCTACTTCATTCTCATAGCAACAGTTAAATTGTTGCAATAAAGAGTACTGTTTTGTTTTTACAAAAATCTGCAGCAAAAATTGAAATTAAATAAAATTACAGTCATTAAATATCTCCTATTTTGGCTGAAGTTTCTTGCATTTTGCCTCAGAGTTTTAACATCTCAAAATGTTTTTAAAGTTAATGTGTTTTCTGTCTGTAGTTAGGTCTGTGTGTACAATTTGTAAAACCCGATAGACTCCATAGGCTCCAAGTTCAGTGGATGAGAACTGCATGTTGCAATTCAAATCCTTACTTTAACACACACAAAAAATCCCACACATATGGAATTGCACTTTCCATCCCACTATATCCCTTCCCTTCCTATCCCATTCCATCCCATTCCCTCTTCTCCTCTAATGCATTAACAACTGAGCTGAAGCGTAGAGAATACTAAGCTGAGAATGCTCAATTTTTGTCAGCAGAAGCAAGCATACAAATTAGAAATGGCTTTTTAAAACTTCAAACAAGTCCATTCAATGTATTTGATTGGATGTCCTATCCATCAGAGGTGAAACTGAATGTTATTCAAACAGAAAAAAAAAAAAATATGCAACTGCCTTTTGCGGGAAAAACATATATATACATACACTCAACATTAATTTCAAAACTTCTCATTTTCAGTAAAAAAAAAAAAACAAAAAAAAAAAAAACAAAAAAGTCTGATTCCTCCAGTTATTTAAATATTGTTTGGATAAGATTTTCTTGGAGAGTAGAAGATTCTAATACTAATATTGAACATTTTCATAAGTATTTAGAATGTTTTAGAATTTGCATTTTCATACAAAATATGTTTCCAATATAAAATTTTCCAGACTCTTCAAATTTTGAATAACATGATCCATTTTTGTTAACGTAATTTTGCTGTCAAGCATTTTTTAAAAAAATCCTCTCAAATATGACATTTCATAGAGAAGGAATATTAACCTTCACTAAAAGAATTAGAAAAATACAGTATGAAATCAGTATAAACTAAAAAAAAAAAGTCTTCAAGTGAATACAGTACCATTTCAAAGCCTCTCTCTGCAAAATCAAAGGTGGGGTTCTATACTACTTCGCTAACAAGTAACCTAAAAGCAACTATTAAAGTGATTTTAATGTAAACCATGTCACCTACAAATCAATTTATAGAATGAGTAGTATTTTGGAAAATAAACCTTTTAGAGGAGCAATATTGTTGGAGCAATTTTGTGCTGAAACCGTAATTAAGCCTAATTAACTTCAAAGGGATTCTAATTAAAAACTCAGATTTACTATATGGTAATGACTTAGTATGTGCATTTAACTGAGTTAATATTGCTTGTTCAGCATGGGGCTTCTCTTATTATTGGACTTGCAAGTTCTAGAAATTGCACAGTTAGTATTTTTACATATTTCCTAATGTAAACAAACTTGATAATAACTTTATAAATGACTGTATTAAGTACCCTTGTAATTATTTCTTACCCCATCTAGGATTAATGCAATTTGTGGCAAAATCTCATCTTTCAGACTGTGTCATAAGGACACAAATGCAAAGTACGTGACTAACACCTAAGTGGAGAGTGTTTTACACTCTAGTGGGACTAAGGCTAGGTACCTAACACATAGAAGAAAAACAAGAACAAAATCATCTTTCAGAATCTACAGTGATAGAAAGCAACTCCAAGGCATCAGCCTGCAGTCCTTACTCAGATTACTTTCTAGTTCTGGTTCTAGCTAGTTATGATTTTGAAACTCTCTAGCAAGTGTTTCATTTCACAGCTTTAGTACACTAATGAAAGAAAGTATTTTAATCATTTGAAAAAAGTAGAAGTTTCTTAGTTTCAGGAGAAAAATCTGCTAAAAAGAAGTGTTTGTTTTTCTTTTCAGTGTTCATACCTATGGATTTACAGACATTTCAAGATCAGCTTGATATTGTCATCACTGACAAAACTGTTATGAAACGATAATGTATGCCAGACGAAATAGGGATATATATATAAATAATTTGTAAAATATTTCTTCCCTTGCTTTAAGGAATTATAAAGCAAAGAAAAAGAAGACAAATAAACAAGAAAAATCTTTTATTATTTACACAGAGGCAGGATGACTTTCTTTTTAATCTTTTGAACTTTAAGTCTTTCTTAGCAATTTTTTCAAATGCCCACTTCTGCATGTAACTCATGAAAATATGCAAGACTAGGTCTACTTGTTAGAATGTTTATTCCAAATGCGAACAGCTCTGTTTCGAATTCTTTTTCACTTGAGATGGCTCATGCCTATCAAAGCAGCTTCCCAACTCTCAAACCTAATTTGAGTAAGAGTTATGTTCCATTTCCTTGGTGGAAAACAAACAATTGTGAAGAAAAGAGCACAAGCTTCATTGACTCAAGAAAGGACAAGAAGGATGGGTGTGAACACGATGCAGTCAAGTAGTCAATGCTGATACCCCGTTTACCATTTACCAGGAGTATAGTCATTGACTCCAGACCATTTATTCAATCTCAAGCATTTTACCTGATCCAGTGGGCTAAATTACCTCTTTTGAAACAGGAGAGTTTTTAATACATGCTGTGACCTTCTAGGATTACAGGAGTTTGGAAGGAAAGGATTCTTTTCATTGTTTTCCCCTTCAGTTGAGGGGATCATCGTGCCCTCCTCCCATTTAGTTTGTTTTTCCTTTTACTCACAGAGAAGCACACAAAACCAGAACAAACCAGACAAGACATGAGGTGCTGACCTCTCTAAGAATGAGGCCAAGGATTGCTGCTTCTTATATGAACCAATCAGGAAAAAAAAATTGAGGACTGTTCAGTTGACAGGTCTACAGCTTGCAGATAAGCAGTCATTGAATTCTGCAAAGTCAGCCCAATTGATTGAATTGTGTCTGGCTATGAATGAAGCTCATGAGTTTTACAACAGTATAATTTAGCAGAAAGCAAAAAACACAAATCTCATGTAAAATTGAAGTTCAAAAAATTCACTGTTCAGTGACTCTCTCATATGGCCACCATTAATAATGCCTTCATTAGCTTGGACTATTTTGATTATCAAGAGTAATAATTTTGATGTAAGCAGAAGATTATTATTACTATTCAGCTGTATTTAAATTAAATTGAAAAGCATGGCTCTCAGTGTCTGGATACCATTTCATTCATATATCAATATTAACATTGCTCATGCGGATCACTTACAGTTCATTTGTGGCCAGTCGTCCCCCTGCATTGTAAGAGTTTGTTGTATCATTTTTCTAGGGAAAAAAAAAAGACAAATAACACTTGTTGTAAAGACCCCATGCAATGTAGTCTTTTATATTGGATCAATAAACATCAATTATTAGGTACAAGCCAGGAAGATTTCTTTCATTTGTCTTGTTAAGGGAAGTAAAAACCCACTATTCATCATCAGAGCTATATGTTCAGCTGTATGCTAGCATATTATATATCTAGTACTTTACTGTGGTAACTGAACTTCAATACAATCAAGAAGACATATGGAGGAAAGAGCGGACAACGTTTCAGCCATCCATCATGATACTGCAGGTCCCGCTGAATCATAAATGGAAAAGAGCTAAGGATGCTGAACACCCAATGCTGTTAGAGGACAAAAGTGCTATTCACTTTTGTTGAAAGTGAAATCTTCTATTTAGAAAGAAAAGAGCTCACAGGAATTTGTGTTCCTTTCAGACTATATACTAGAGGATTCTGAAATAGAGTTTGATATTTTCTTTCAGACTTGAGGTGGTTGATAAGAAGCAAAAAGTCATTTTTACAGCTAATTATGAATAGGACACTGCACAGTATACACTCACATTTAAGTAAATATATGTAAAATACGCAAAAAATATAGCTAAATGTAAAATATGTAGAAGAGGTGTCATTTGTTCTGTCTATGCAATCTTTTAGAAAAAGACTAATCACTAACCTTAAGAATGAATGAATATCCCATCCTGTGATTCTGTTCTCCCAGATAATTGCATCAGTTACAGTGCATAAATCTGTGAATCTGTCTGGTAGAAACTACACTGTAGATAGATACTAAAATTCTAAGTGGCATGTCTAGGACTGAAACAGCCAAGCAACTGGATGATAACAACCTTTACTTTTGTAGCAGGTAGCCCACCTGTAATTGCACTGTGGGAAGCTTTTATAACTGTTTCTTGCAGGAACATGTGGCGAAAATCATAACCCCAGCAAAACACATGGCTGCAATACATTATATATTGTGATGTCAATTACCTAGCAGCAAGTTTTCTAACACTGTAACCAAAAATTTTCTGGATGACAGAACAAAAAGTGCTTCTAAAGATAGATAGATCCGTAGGCTACAGGATACCTTTTGTCCCTAACCATCTGCATAGTCAGGAGCAGGATCTCATCCTGAAGGGGCTTCTCTGGTTCTTTTGTTGCTGTTTAAGTATGGATTGGTGTTTGTGTGTGTGCATTTTTATGGGTTTTTTTGTTTGTTTATGGAGAGTTGGGGAGCTGAGGACTAATATGTACATCATCATGAAGTGATAGTTTATTTAACAAAGCAAGACTAAGAAACCAGACAAACAGCAACTACATTCAATGATTTAAAAGCTGTGGGGCACACCATCACAATATTTTGCACTTTCACATAGCATTTTCAAAATTACCAAAGGCCTGGCTCCTAATGTACTCAACACTGGAAATGCTCAAAATATTCTAATTAATGTTAATACTTCTAGAGAAAAAAAATAGAAAGAGTATTATTTTCTCTATTAAAACAAAGAAATGATTTGTCATAAAATATCTTTGAAATAGCTAAACAAATACTGCTGCACAAATACGTTGCAAATCATTTTTCAGGATTTAAACAAGTACCCAATATAGATTGTTTAAGATTAGAGACAAAATATGCCTAATCTCTGACAACAAATGCTTTTTTTTTTTTTTTTCCTTCTAAAGGCTGTGCTGGGACCACAAAGAAAAACACAACAAAAAAAATTCAAAAATGTATGCAGAATGAAAAAAAATCTACTTTGCTATCTGAGTAAAAATTTATGAAAAACAATATTGACTCGTGGGAGTGAGAAAGTGAGAAAACTTCAGAAAGAGGTTAATAAAGCTTTGTTTTAATATATTTTACATTAGTCAGTTTGACCAAACGTACTTATTATGAGAGAAAACAATACTTGAGAACACACTTGAATTAAATCACTCTCTCTACAGGATCACTCTCAAGATAGAAAAGACTCATGTACTTCATTTTAATACCCTTTAAGTGTCATTTTCATGTTAGTTTTTATTCCCAGCACTATTAATTTCTGGAATGTTTTTTTCAATTCACTCACTAACTGCAGGGAAGTTTTCTTACTGTAACAATTTAGTATCAACACTAAAATCAAGCATACTATAAAAGTATTCAAGATCTAGGTACAAGCAGAAGAAATAAAAAAAAAATACAGCTGAACTAAATTCTAAACTCTGACAGTGTGAATTAAGGGAAGAAGAACATCTCTTGATGCAAAGCTATTTGAGATAAACCTATGTCTTTAGAGGCCAGTAATATGGATGCATGTTTTGTTAAATGAAGCATAGATACAATGTTAAACTTTCATTTATTCACCCAATGTCTTCAGGTGAAGAGTCAAACTACTTTCCAAAATATGCATAGTTCAGAAATAGAAGTATGTTCAACATTGTATGCATCTGTTTTTATTTGAGCATTACAAATTTCCAGTCTGAAAATTATTAACTAAAACCGTCTTTAACATTCTACTTTCTTTGTCACTGACGTGATGTCACAAATAAAGAAGTGAATGGAAAGTCCATGTTAAACAAGTAAATGAGTATTGCCTCACTAGTTTCCAAAATACTTCTTGACGTCAGTGGATCACTAATAATACATATTGTCAGACCATCTAAAACTATTTTCTAAAACAGATTTTAGCTATCCAGAAATAATAATGAAGAAAAAGTGTGATTTAACTACTTTTTGCAGAAGAAAAATAGTTACAATAGAACAGGGATAATGAAAAGAGTGAAATAAATAAATAAATAAATATTTTAAAATAACCAGAAATCATTGGCTGAATAGACTACAGAAAGCTTTTGATTTAAAACAGTTTATGCATAAATTAGAAGCTTATTTAATGCCCCTGAAAGATCTCTACATTCAATGAGCTATGCTAGAAACAGCTAAATCAGCACCATCCTCCTTATTTCTTTCTCAGATATTAACAGCTGTCATGGCCAGTGAAGCAAGAAGGAGAAGCTAAAGAGCGAAGTTGACATGGGGATGAGCAAGCACCTAAAGGAAACCACAATCAGAACAGAACAAAGCCTTTATAACATAATTAGAAGAAACACAAGTTATCAGATGGCTCCAGATAACTCATTTATGCTCAGAATTGGAGAAAGTCTAATTAAGACATTGTTTTCAAACTGTGACATGCTGTGCTGAAACCATCACCATTTTGGATCAAACTCCATCACAGTGATATTGATGGTGGTCTTTTATAAAGGGCTGCAAAGAGTGAAAGATAGGAAGGATCAATCACGGATTTTGAAGTGCAGCAACAGAATTTCCTACTATTTATATAGGCAGTGTATGAAATGTGTTGCAGCACATATGAACAAACAGTTTTGCAATGTAATAACTGTTGATAGGGATTCTTTGGTGTTAGTTGTTTGTTATTTTGTTTTTTAAATACATATTCATTTTCTATGAAATCTGTAGTTCAAAAGAATCTTTCCACAAAATCTGCTAACATCATTGATCCTGTGAGCTGAGATAAATGCATGCAGCATGTAGGACAATCAAAAACACTGACTTTTAAATAGTACTCAAAGGCAAATAGGCAGAACATGTTAGACAAAGAGGACTCTTCATTTAGATTATTAGGTTACCACCCAGCTAGCCTAAAACCAAATAAGGAATTTTCCTTTAGCTATAGTTTATCTAGCTGTCACTGATAAATCTGTTTACAAATCCTAATTTGCAAAGCAAATAGATTTGTGCATTATTTACCATTATTTATCCTTTTCTTTTTCCTCCTCTTCATATTTCTATAAGGAAAGTGAAAGTAGAGGATACTGCAGTCAATATGAAAGAGACCTTGGGAGGCTACAAGTAAGATATTTGTGCCTGCGGCTTGCAAGATACAGGTAAATTCCAGGTACGATCAATGAAACAAGCTGAAAGATGAGCAAATTCAACTTCCTATGTGGTGGGTTTTCCAGACTGGGTAAAAACACTATGAGAGGTTGGGTTTTATGATATAAGCTACTTGTTGGAGGCTGCCCTCACCTAAGGAACCAGCACAGAAAATGTTCAATGCCATTCATAATCCTGCATTGTGAGAGATGCTTAAAGTGGTTTCAGGTGCTCAAAGTAGTGTAGTTACATTGGTATGGTTCTCTACCTGAATAACATTCTTAAATACACAGCAGACTAACAAACACAGGCAGAAAGCCACCCAGACACTCAGAACACCTAGACTACTTTTGAAACTGATAGCACTTGGCTCAGATCTTGCTCTGCTGTCTCCAGATGGCACAGCCTACTAATGCGTATTTGGACTTGAATTACAAAACGCTTTAGCTCTTGTTTATGTTTCAGGCAGAAGAACTAGGTAGACACTGCCTGTTAAACCATATAAAAATACTTTTAAAAAGTGAAAAAAAAATTGAAATAGCAGAATAAATTAAAATTGCACAAAACAGACATAATTTATATAAGTATTTATTAACTAGTACTTCTGACAACAAAATGTAATCATTTCTGGGAGAAAAGTAGATAAATCATTCCCTTTCGTTCTACCTCGCTTATACTGAAGAACCCATCTTCCACTCCTACCCTCCAAATCAGATCCAGATTTTTTGATTAGCATAATTGCAAGAGTGGGAAAATGTTTATCAATTTTCTTGTTGCAATCATTCACTGAAACATTTATTGGCTGAAAAGTCCCATGAGAATTCTGAATATTTTAACATTTTTCCCTGGGAGTGAAAGGGACAGGCTTTCTTGTTTCATTTTATGCAAAATTACAGTAATTGGTATCTGACCTTTTTGGAATAGACTTAAGCATTATCCTGCTGGATTGTCTTTTTCATTGAATCAATTATTTAAATTATGGCTATCTCAAAAAGAACAGAGTGCAAACAAGAAAAGAATATTTAAATGAAAGTGAAAAGTGATTCTCCACCACTACTTCATTAACATAAAACATGTTATTAGCTGAAAATCTAACCACTGGAGACTTCTAAAACTTGAATTAAAATTTAGCTTTTAAATAATCCAAGTAAACCAGCACAAATAAAGAAAAATGACCTTGTATTTTCTAAATAAAAATACAAATGAAATTAATTTCTAAATGAAAACACAAAGAAGAAAAAAGCAAAAGGAAAAGAGAAAATATAGCTCTGGGAAAAAATATACATATATTTTAAAATTATCTAAAATCAGTTACTCAGTTCAAATACTCATTCGATTTTAAAATAAAGGGAAAACGAGAGGGCAGTTCAGCGAAATGACTGCTACCTCAAAAGCTTTCCATAACTGCCACCAACTAAGTCATTCTCAAGTTGAATTAGAGAAACAGTATCGTTGTTTCCTAATCCAGATAATCAAAACAGGAGAAAAGCAATTTTATATGGTAAATTCATCAGAAACCAACTTGCACCCTACTTATACTACTACATATTCTTCCTCAATTTGATTGTACTGAGAATGAGAGCAAAACTAGATATCAGTACTAGGAAATACATATACCATAGTCTTGTCCCTTACTATCAGGAATAATATTTTTAATCTTTGCTACAACAATACTGCTTTTGCTCCTCCTAATGATATATTTATCTATAGTAATCAGGCTGGTATATGAAGGTCATTCAACAATTTCTGATCAAGTTGCAACTGTCTTCCTGTTTTACAACCTTGCAATAAGGTTCTCAGCAAGAAGCTTTCATAGCCCTCATACAGTGCAATGTTGGCAACTCATGGCTTACATGTAAAATGTCATTTCCCAGCATTACTCTATTAGTCGGTTTGTCTGTTAGCACACAATCTCCAAACAGTTAAACTGCGGAGTTTCTGTGAAGTCATTTCATCACTTAAAGTTACTTCACTATCAAATACTGAAACATCTAAGAAAAAAACATAGGAAGAAAGTTATCTGTCTTTTTGCCACTTATCTGCCACTACAGATCAGATATCAAAATCGAGACAGTAGCCCAGTGTCCACTGTGGAAAAGGTAAGTAGTTTTGTCACAATCACTTCAATTCTATCTTTTAAGAGCTCATTATCAATCTGCATACAGACATTCATTAAGTACAGACTCCCAAAAGAGCTTACATACTGTGGCAGAACATTACAAATGCTATACAAAACCCAGGTGAAACCTGGCAATACAAACATGTGCCAGTCTCCAGTCTGGTAGTGTTGGTACATTACTACTGCCCATTAAGCACATAGCAAATTTAACCACAAAAGTTTGAGCTAAATAAATGTTCAGCTTATATCAAAAAGCCTACTTCCTTCTGGGGACTATTCTAGACTTTCTGTCTATAGTATTCAAGGAGTATATTTGAGGATCCAATTGCCTTTTTGGTTTTCATCCTAGAAGTCATCAAATTACTGTATAAGGGGAAAAAATGACTTATGTATGTATTTAGTGAATGAAAGGAAATTCTAAGTGACTTTCAGATGATCTTTGACCATAAACTCAATTTTTTATCTTCTTTATGACTTAGATACCAGACTCCTAAATTAATGCAAATTACGTATTTCCTAAGACTGATCTGTTGTTTGTTTCAAAATACACAGTTCAGCTTTACACACATAAAACTCATTTCTTACCCTCCATTGACTGATATCTTGTACTATTTATCATTTTATAAGGAAGTTATTGATGTCGGTGTTGCAATATCTTTTTAAAAGCATAAGAATTCTGTAATTTCGATTGTAATTGCATATGAGCCAAGTTCTCATATTATTTTCTTGAAATAGTACAAATAAAACCTTGAATAAAAACGTTATCTCACATGCAATCTATAATGAAGTTGAATTAAAATAATCATCTTTTACACTGTTTACATTTTTTACTATTGCTTTATACATTGCTACTGCATTGTGTTAAAGATGTTCAACTATCATAACAAAAAAATTCTTAAGAGAAGTTTGTAACAGTTTAGGAAATTGAATACCGTGCTGTTGATTCTCGTTATTTATTGAGAATGCTCATTTCCATCATCTTAAATCTTTAAACACAGTAAATCAATCCTTGTTATGATTATATTTTATGCACAAATTGCTCTTTTGAGTATTGTGATGCATTAGTCCCTTGTCTGTTCTTTTTATAAAATGTACATAATTTGCCATCTTTTGGAGACTTTTAGTTCATTTTTCTGTTTTATTAGATCAATTAATAAACTTGAACGTATAACTTACGCTATATGTTCAATTGTTCGGTTTTTAAGAAAATAAATCAAACAATTTTCTTCTCATTACACGTCTCAATACTTACACTCAATACCAAAGATGTCTCCACAATATCACTGGATTATCAGGATTATTACCAAAACAAACAGTAATAAGTAATTTATTTTGTAATATTCTAGAATCGGTAGTATGAAAATCAGCTAATTATTGCTAATCACTAACAATCACATGCAAACACTTTAAATCCAAAAACCATCCAAAGCTATCTAAATTTTTAGTTATTTGGAATTTAGTACCTTGGAACTGTACAATTTCAAATCCCAAAACTAGATTAATCCAGATAAATAAGCAATAAAGAAAAGTAAGACTGCGTGTTTAGTGACAGGCTACAACTGAATTACAAAATCTAGTTTCTGAAAAAAAAAAATCACAGATATAAAAATAAATAAAAATCTTCAAATCACCTTTACTTTTTGAAGACTCAGTGCTTTTGCATCAATTATAACCAACAAATGATTTTAACTAGCAGGGAGAAAGAAGCAGTTTGAAAGGAATGCTCCTTCAGCATCCTTCAGCAGGCTGTTCTTCATTTGTAAGTATATCAAGCTTTTCACTCTGGTATACACATTTAGCCAATTATTCTGAGCTTACTGACATGAATTTCATACTGGTGTAATTTTAATCTTTAGTCAAGTTGCTTTTAAATTTAACAGTATAAATAAGGGTAGACCAGATTCAATTGCTCTCACCTAGGGAGCATCCATTTTTATCTTCAGCTTGATTCATTTACTTTTGTTTTTAGAGGTCCAGAATATTGAATGATTTAAAGCCATCTTTTGCTGTGCACATCCAGTTGTGTGCATAAAAGCACTAATATGTAACTCTAGCATTATAGCAGTTGTATTGCACCAGCTTATTTCAAGCAAATGGGATGCAAGCTTTAAGAATCATACCTGGAAGGCTTGTTACAGATGCACCACTCTATGTAAAAAGCATGTTTTGCATTAATTCAAATAATTCCCAGGAGCAGTGCAGAACAGAATAAGAAAACGTTCTTCATAATAAAATAAAAATTCTGATCTATGGCATCACATCATCATCTTTATTTATATTTTCTTCTAATATCTTGGAAAAGCTGTTATATTCATTTCACAAGTAATATCTAAGAAACCAAAAGAAAGAAGAAACAAACATGCAAAGCCAGTCAAACAGTAAGTAGTTAATTATTTAGCTCCTGAAGGCATTGTTTCTCAATAGGGTCAGAGTCAGTTGCTCAGTTCATCTCAAGTGCTTAAGCACTTTTCAAAATTATGTGGTATTCCAACTCTCCATTCATAGGATGCTCATGACAGAATTAGATTTGACTCTTTATTTCTCATCAAATTATGCTAACTTCCCTTGCTAAGAGGAGGAAATTTAAAGAAAGGGAAATAACAGAAACACAAAAGAACTAATTGCTTGAGAAGGAGAGGAATTACCATTTTTATGACTTATTAAAAAGCATATTTCATCTTGCACAGAGAAAAGCAGGAGGGAAAACATTAAACGAGTAATAACTGTGTGTTGAACACAATCCCCTGTGTCTGAAGTCATGTCTAGATGCAGACACCTCCAGTCACTGGCCAGATTAAGTATTAAAACACATTTATCCTTAGGTTGTCTGTAACACTAAGATCCATCACAGCACTGCTGCCTCCTTATTTATGACAGGTAACAGAGAAGTACCTAAACAGGCAATTACATATAAACAAACAACAACAACAACAAAAAGCTGTGTACGCAGATATCTATCTAAATAATGAATAATTTATTATTGTTCTAATTTTTACCTTTTTTTTTTACTTGCATGCTAAGTCTGTTTTACTGTTCAACTGAGGTTGTGTACTACTCTCGTGTCTATCTTCACTTGCTTTTTCTGTTTTTTTAATCCACGCACTAGAAAAACTGCTGCACCAAGTATTCAAAAAGAAAAACATGAAAACAATGTGAAGCTGTGAACAATAACACTCACAGAAATGTTTTTTTTTTTTTCTCCCCAAATGTTGCAATTGTACAATAGAAATAAGGAGAAAAATAAATAAATAAATAAACTGTTCCCTCCTTCATAGCCTTGCCATTTGGTTAAATCTGCATATTCACCACACCTACCTGCTGGTTTAAAATTGATGCAACATGTTGGCATGCAAGATGAAGTTGTGTTATGTTACCCACTCATTCACATAAATAACTTGTTTTGCATGATTCTTCTACTATATGATATTAACAAGGATTACAGAAGCTGAAAAAACCATAAATTCTTCTAACAGCAAACCTATTTAGCAGAAATATCTTTCTCAGTTATGACCAGACACCAGAAAAACTGCTTTAAGGGTTTTTCTTTACACCCAAAAAGTTAAGATATATAGAACCAAATTTCTGACCCAACAGCCTAAGACTTTTGTCACCATACTTCAAAATCCCTTTGTACAATTACTGTATGAAGGTTCTCTGGAAGGAGTATAAAAGATGTAAATAAATAAGACTAAATTATAAGAAACATTGCTAAACATCACCATGAAAACACCATGTTATTCACTTCCACTTGTGCTGGAAACTGCGTTACTTCTCAATTTAATTTTATATGTGAAAAATGCATAATTATATTGATACTGATTCTACATAATACTACTTAAAGTTTTTCCCTCTTCCACCAGAAATACAGCATTTTAATATTTTATCCTCCATGAACCAAGCCTTAAATTCCTAAATTCTCAATGACTTTGCCCCACTGGTTGTCTACTGGCAGAGAATAGTATGCCTTACATACTTTCTCATACTTTTTTTATATGTCATTTCAAATAATGTAGTGAAAACAAGAACAGATATTACCAGAATTTCCTCTTTGAACAATGGATGGCCACCTGAAAAAACAAACAAACAAAAAAACCTCACAACAAAAAAAAATCCAGAAAAAAAACAAATTAAAAAAAAAAAAAAAAACTGCCACCAACAACAGAAAAAGAATGGAAATCACGTCTCTATTTATTATATGAAAGACAGCCTGTAATTCATCGGAACCAGTGCTGAGCAGGGAAAGTAGTATGGCTATTTTGAGCTACCAACATTATCACTGACTGTGTCAAAGATTCATCATATTAAAACAAAGACACTGTTAACGTGCTTCATAATGCTCTATTCTAAAACCCTTACTGAAATAGAGCTGGGGGATGGTGGAGAAAAACACCAGGGAAAAAAAAAAAAAAAGAAGTACACAATCTGCATTCCTCTCAGAATGATTGATAGGTGCTGGCAGTACTCCTTCCAAAGATATTTCTCATAGTACAAAATATTGGTCAAAAATTCCCTAAAGATATTGTCTTTTCTTCTCTTCCCAACCTAAGACCCTTCCTATTTCCCCTATCAATACTTAGTTGATTTTGTTGTTCAGTACATCTCACATTTTTATATTTACTTCTATAATCAATCTTCATGTATAGAAACTAGAATATTTGAAAGTATTACACTTAAAATAAATGAAGGAAAGGAGAGCATATGAATGAAAGTATTAAAAATATTAACATAAAAGTAAGAGAATTTTAGAATATAAATAAATGCTTATACTAACTGTATCAGAAAAAACAAAAATATAGTTTTTACTAAAATCTGTTTCAAAGCAGTTGGTCCTGGTAACACAACTACAAAAGTATGGTTCGTGTTTTCACTAAATTCATAAAGGTTTTGCATAATTTATTACGAACTAATTTAGTCATGAATATAAATTTTTTGGCAGTGGAAAAAATGTCTTTATTATGAATATTTTGCAGCTTAACTTCCTCCTTTCCTTGTTAAAATGTTCTGCTATGGCACTTTCTTACATTAACTCCTGACTTTATAAATTATAAACCAGCAGGGACCATTAAAGAAAGTCTCACAAGATGCATGCTTGTGGTATGTATAGATAAGCACATTTTATTCATAACCAATAAAATGTTGTACTAAAATTACAAAATTTTCCTTAAGGTTCTTTCACTATATCTAATTAATTTATTTATCAAGATGTAGCTTTATGGCTTGTTGTGAAAGCTAGAAAGATTTTTTTCAAGAAGCAAAAGCTTACATAAAATGTGATTATTGTTCACAGAATTTCTTTAGCCTTCCATTATTACACACTAGGGGAATGAAACAACTGTCTTCTTTACTAATAGCTCTCAACTCCCCCCTTTTTTAGGACAAAAAAGTCAGAATATTATACTGAGTTAACAGTATGAGTATCATTATTTTGGGCAACAACATGTATCATTAACAGCTTTCAGTATGCTTTAGAAGCAAGAAAAGGAAGTACTCCACAAATGTTGACTAGTGCTCCCCTAGCTGTCATGTTTCTAAAAACAAAATAAAAGTATTATTTGGAGGGTGAGGGGTGAAAACCATGTAGAACACTGTCATAATGTCATTCAAATGTTCAGTTTGATCTCTGTGGTCCAAACAGCTACAAAAACAAGGGAAATTGAGAGAGAAAAAAATGAAAGGAACAAGCATCTTCTTCACAGATACTCAGATGTAAATCTGTGTAAAATTGTTAACTCAAACATGCATTTCATTTTCATAGTTCTCTGTCCTGTGTAATGCTATTTTCTTTATAACATGTTGTCTTGTTCCACTTGGTGGGTTGCGAGGAAGGTGAATCTTTTATATCCCACTGAATAAGGCACACCCTGGTCAGCAGGGGTTTTGGGAGTGATGGAGTCAGACAATGACTCAGAGGAACGATACAAAACAATGTATTGATTTCAGTGACCACAACTGGTCCACAATTTCAAGGTAAAATTGGACAACCTTCTAACAACAAGAAGCAGCATTACGCATAAACAGGCACTTTGGCACAGGCGTCTTACTTACAGGCAAAATTAGGCTATGACTAGGAAACAAAATGAATGAAAAGAGATTGAGAGAAAAGAAAGAGAGAAAAGAAAATAGAAGCAGAAGAGACAGGTTTTCACCACATCCTCGGATCCAGTGCAGCCTTGAGCTGGAGTTTTCATCTGTGGGTGGTGGGTCAACAGAGGCTTCATCCACAGGTGGCGGGTTGACCACTGTGGGTGGTGGTTCAACAAAGGCAGAACGCGCGTGCCTGCCTTTATATAGCCCAGATGGTGAGAGACCGCTCTTGGGATGGCAACTCCCCTGCATTTGCCCAACTCAAGGTTCCAGAAGATTCGGGAGTTTTCTGCAAAGTCATGCAGCCCCCTCCTCAGTAAAATGAATTGGGTAGAACAGCTTGCTGCTCTGCCTCCTCAGGACCCAGTCTGTCCCCTCACCTTCCCTCTCTAGCCCGAGTTGTTGAGTCAAGTTTCCCATTGGTCTTTTATACATGTAAAATTTAAAAAAAAAAAAATCCCTTCAATAATGTTAAATGAATACTTTTAAAAATCATCAGAGAAGGGCTAACCATGATCAGGAGAATCAGGAACTTCTCTCATCGTACTAGAAGCTCTCTTTGCTTAGTCCAGCAAAAAGATGAATAAGAGGGAGCATGATTACTATATTGTAATTGCATCAGCAAAGAACACACAAGGGCTTCAGGGGAGAACTACTTATCTAAAGAAAAATACTAGCGCAGACAAAAAGATGTGTATATATTGACCATGCCAAAATATAGGCTGACAACAGAGCTCATATAAGCTTACAAAAGCTGGCAATGATGGTAAAAGTACAATGAAATCTGTACTTTTAAGCGCTGTTTAAAAGTTGTGTAATTGATTAGAGAAGGTGATTCTCATGACAGCCCATGGCTAGATTTCAGCACATGGGAGATCCTTTCCGATCTTTTATTTATTACAATTGAACTTTTATTTCACTCAAACAGAGAAAATGGGAATAAAACATGAAAACCAAGACTTACTCTTCAGGAAAAAAAAGGGACAGTAGCACCATGACTCTCTACTCCTTAAAACAGATACACAAAATGGATCAAAAACAACAAAAACAAAACAAAGCCTCTCATTTGGAGAGCTGAGATTTACAACTGGAAAGGTACCTCAGACGCCATTATTAACTTTCAAGAAATCTATTATATAGAACAAATTTCCAGTTCTGGGCTCCCCTGTATAAGAAAGACAGGGACCTCCTGGAAAGAGTCCAGTAGAGGGCCACAAAGATGATCAAGGGCCGGGGAGCATCTCCCCTATGAGGAGAGGCTAAGTAAGCTGGGTCTGTTCAGCCTGGAGAAAAGAAGGCTGAGAGGGGACCTGATCCATGTTTATAAGTATCTTAGTTGTGGGAGGCAAATGGAGGTAGGGAACCTCTTTTCAGTGGTCAGTGGGGACAGGACAAGGGGCAATGGCCTTAAGCTGGAGCACAGGAAGTTCCGCACCAACATGCGGAAGAACTTCTTCACAGTGCGGGTGACGGAGCACTGGAACAGGCTGCCCAGGGAGGTTGTGGAGTCTCCTTCCCTGGAGATATTCAAGACCCGCCTGGACGCCTACCTGTGCAACCTTCTGTAGGGAACCTGCTCTGGCAGGGGGGTTGGACTCGATGATCTCTCGAGGTCCCTTCCAACCCCTGCAATTCTGTGATTCTGTGATTCTGTCATAGCAATTTTCTTGAGATATTCCTTCCCTTCTCTTCTGGTTTTGCTTTAACATCAATAGCAGAAATATGCACAGCAGGCTGGACAGAAAGGTCAAGGTATTCTAATCCACTATATATTTAAAAAAAAAAAAGTCAGAAAAAAGTCTGAAAAGCTTTTTACTTTTTGAAGGCAATTCTTTTCACTTAGAAATCCACACTGTACAATCAGAATACCAGACGTGATCATAGCCTGAAGGAAGAGCATACAAATGATTTTACTCAAAGCACACCAGAGCATCAATCCTGAAGTAAATGGCATGTCAAATCTAGAAGCGCTCTTGTTTAAGACAAAAAAAGAAATCTGCTAAAATTACGTTAAAACCTCACAAACTAAGGTAGAAGTCTAAATGACAAAAGGAATTGGATTAAGCTTCCCTATTTCAAACACAAAGAAAAGCTCATGTTTTGTATTTCCCGTATGTGCTACTTTAAGGCACTCAAGTTAAGGACTAAACATTTGTTATTCTAAAACTAAGCCCAGAAAAAAACTAAGGCAGAAAAAAGGTAATTTGTGATGAATATGAAAGCAAAACAAAGATACATTTTGCATGGCAGCATAAAGCCCAACCATTCCAACATAATTTTTTCAGTTCCCTTCAACTTCCTATTCTTTTTTGCATACAGCTAGGGAATACTAGACTTCGCTCCCTACTTTGACTGAAGTTGTTGATCCTTTTAAAATCAGAGATAGATACATTAGCACAAATGCCAATCATGAAAATAACCACATATGCTGTCAGCCAAATGTTCCTTTGCTCATAGGTTCTGTGTGCTGTTACTAAAAGCTATCATGGAGAGTAACTTAAAAACTGATAGGTATCAATAGGTCATCAATCTCTACATTCTCATAAAACCTGCATATATTTTCAGCATAATGGGAAGAAAAAATACAACAAAAAACTCAGAAAGACTGTCTGAATAAGCAAAGTATTCAGTTTCTTTATGTAAATGAAAATCTAGGTCACACTTAAAACAAGGCTTTATTTGCATATAGTCTTCATTGTTTCAGACAGCTTAATATATTAATAAGTTCACACATATACAAGGGCATTTACAGGGCACTGTAACCACAGAACTATGTTACATTGTAATAATTCATTTTTTAATATACGCAATTAGCATTTCATATACTAATACAGTACATATATTTTAGTTGCTTAAGTAAACTAACCTGTCACTCATAAGTAGAGTTCAAAAAAGTTCATATTTATAAGGCTCTACCCACTAAGCAAGTGCTAGAGAAGATAGAATAATGCGCCCAGACAGTAGTTCTAAGTATGTTATTTGCTGACTCTGTATTTGACTAGACAAATTATTTACTTGAACACTATCAGCTACATGAATATCACAATCAAAAAAGTTGGTTAAGATTGTACAGCAGCACTCCATTAAATGACACTGTAGTAAAATCCACAATGATCTGTATTATTCAGAAGACTAAGAAAATGTATTTACATTTGAATGACACAATGGCATATAAAAATTGTTTGCTGTACACCTCCTAAGCCTTCAATGTCTTCAAATGTTGGGGAAGTAATGAGAGGTAAGAAAAGGGACATCAGGGACATCAGTTATGAAAGCTTCCAAAGGCTACAGATATTTATGTGAGAATGTAATTAATATAGTACATATTCTATGGAATAACATTCTGCTCCTCTCAGCAGACCATAAAATGGTTTGAGGGTTGTTTTTTGTTTCTTTGGGGTTTTTTTGCACATTTTGATAGGACAGCAGGTAAATTCTTCATGAAGTCTTATGGATGCTCTTGAATAATGATAGTCCCTCGTTCAGTTTTGGCTGTTTTGGTGGGTTTTTTTGAGCCAGAACTCCATGGGGAAAGTACATTTGGCCCAAGCCAATCCAATTTCTAACATGAAGAAATAGGAAAATGAAGAGAAAGATGTCCTCTAACATCCATCACTATATCAGAATTTACCACTAAACTAAATCCAGTCTTGGTTCAAGCCACCAGGATACAGTTCTGTCTGACTGGATCAGAAGAGAGCTAAGAAACAGGAAGTAATGAAAGACTTATGAAGATTGGTTCTGGCATGCATTCAGAGAATCCTGCAACAATGTATTAACAAGCCAGTTAATAAGTTACTGACAAGCATATTATTAATGAGTTGTAGCTCTCAATCAAAATCTGACAAAGGAAACAAATGATACTCTTAGGGTGAGATAATCAAACACAGAAGTTCACCAGAAAATAAACCAGCTGTAGGTAAATAGATAGAAAGCGATAATCAAAATCCTCTCTGGATCCAATCTCCATCATTGAAGATGAAACTGTAGTTCATTTAATTACAATAAAAAGAGACAGGAAACATACTGCATTCAGTTCATAGAACTAAGACAAAACAATGCATAGATTAAAGGAATGTGTTCATTTAAATACGATATTGTATAGTGATTAAGAATAATTGATATAAAAATCTCTGCATGAAAGGACAAACAATTGTAAATGTCTAATAGAAGCACCTCATGCAGATTGTAAAACAAACATCAAGCTGAAAGACTTAAATAGAAACACAGTAGAACCTGCCCTAGTAATGCTTAGGTATTGAATCATCAGTGATGCAAAAAATAAATGAACAGAGTCAAAATCAACCAATGAGTAAATAAATAAATAGGATCCAGTCGTTAAGACAATCAAATCTCAGGAGTTTAATGAGTTGAGTGAGCTTAAGAAGAAGAACAAGGATGACTGGGAACATGCATGCTGCCTCTGTGAGGCTGCAAAGAAGTTATGTGTATAATACCTACAGATAATTACTTTGTCAGCCTCAGGCTGCTGAAGCCAATTCGGTATATTCTGTCCTAAGGGACAGGCACACAAAAGAACAGATCCTACCTTCAGGTGGACGTGCATTGATCAAAAGACTTCCAGGCTTGTTTCCTTCAGACACAAGCCATCACTGCAGTAGTACAATCGGGATGGATTGAGTCCTTCAGGTACAAAGCTGAAGCCACGAGCAGGCATATAATAAAGGAATAATCAAAGCGTCATTTCAACACACACCAGCAGTCAGTGCTTTCAGGATGTTAATCTGTACTGACAGAGACCCAACAGCAGAGTCCGAGAGAGGAGCAGGAGTAGCGGAAGGACTGGATTAATACACTTTTTTAGAAAGTGTTAAAATAAAAGTAATAATCAGTCACATTTCCAGATGATAAAAGATGAGATCTTGTAAATCTTTAAGTGTTTACATTAAAAATATTTTTTCTTACAATGTTGTTCTGGTTTCAGCCAGCAGGCCAGGAAACCCCACACAGCCGTTCACTCACCCCCCCCCTCCTCCTCCCAGCTGGGATGGGGGAGAGAGTTGAGAAATAAAGTAGAACTCGTGGGTTAAGATAAAAACTATTTACTAACAGAAAGAGGAAAATAGAATAAAATTACAGTAATGATAATTATATACAAAACAAGTGATTGTACAAAGCTATCGCTCAACGACCGCAACCGATGCTTAGCCAATTCCCAAGCAAAACAGACCCTCCCAGCTCATTTCTCTTTCTTATATTACATGATGGCATATGGTATGGAATATCCCTTTGGTCAGTTTGGGTCAGCTGCCCTGGTCCTGTCCCCTCCCAGTTCCCGGCTCCTTATGCCTTCTAACGGCTTCACTGAGGAACAAAACATGTCCTTGGCTGTGTTCAACACTGCCAGGTATTATCAGTTTTGTTTCTCTTCTGAAAACAAAACATAGCTTCATACCAGACACTGTGAGAGAAGTAACTTCTGTTAGAAACTAAGACAAATCTTTATGATCTCTGTTATTTTTCTGCCAAGAACATAAACAAAGCCAATGCCATTTCAGTCTAATAAGTAAACAAATAAATGGTGAATTACCCAATGCAGTTAGCAACATCCTGATTACCTTCGACACATAGCAGTATTAAAATCAGATCAGCTTTACAATGTATTGTCATTTGGATTTATTCAAATTTAGACATTAGAATAATAGTACCTACACTGTGCTTTCTTACAATAAGCTACATGTATTCCCATACATTTCAAGCGTTTTTATTTTTTTTTAAGAATTTTTATTTTTTTTTCTTAAAGAAAATGAGATCTCTTTTTGTCTTCAATATTCATACAGTGTTTTAGCTGTAATGTTCATACTATGTTTATGATGGACAAATTGAAAGAAATGTGAAATAAACTGCAAGATTATATTAATTGATAAATGGTGTTCACTGAGCAAGGTGTAAGGAAAGCAAAAACAATCAGAAAACGCAGCTGGAGCACAGGTTGTTCTGTGCTCTGCTGGGTCAAAGTTATACTTAATATAACACACTTATTATCAGTGAGGTTACCTGAGGGATTATCTGACTCATTGTCAAACTCAGAAAGAAAACACTCAGGATCAGTAGTTTACAGATGAGTCCTAAGGAAAGAAAAGCATCTCAGCATAAACCAAGCAATGTTTTCTAAATGTTTTAATATCTTGTATTCACAAAAGCCTGAAACAAGGTCTTTGGTCTCAAGCAACAGTTTTGCTATTACCTCCTGCTCTCCAAAAATGTAGGTGACAACAGAGAAATTTGAAGTAGCTGGCATTAGAAAGGCATGACTCTTTTCTGCACTTCTGTCAGAAAATTGGTTCCATCTGAGATCTGCACTCTTCAAGAGCAACACTGTCACTTCAGGAAAGCCTATGTGAGCTGTCAGGACTACATTCCTTTCTAGATCTTACTTTTGAGGGTAGTATCAGTATACCCTTCCCTACTCTTTTACAAGGTACATTTTCCAGTCGAGTGAATGCTTGGCACGTCTCCTGCTCAACTGTACCAAACTCTGCTCAGAGGGAGCTGAAATCTCCAATTTGGTCACAACAAAAAAAAATCTGCTCCTGCTGGGCTTTAAGCTGAAAACCTTCAGCACAGAAGTGGGATATTTACTATTTGATTTGAAAAAGATTAAGAGAGCCATGTGTGGCCAAAGGAAAAGAAAAATATCTATAGCATAAAAGCTGCCTCAGATGTTATCCAACAAGGCAGTAAAAACCATAGGTCAAAGCCTGTCTGAGTACAGTGCCAAGAGATTTTAACTTCTGATGATGAAACGGATAAGTGGGGGCTGTCAGATCAGCACTGATTACAAATGAATCCTGTCAGACAGTGCACCTTTTGAAAGAAATTCACAGCCTACAAAAAAGTGTGACATATTTTGATAAGCAACTACTGTTGAAATGCTGACAGGCAACATCTCTAAGACAACTAGTCCTAGGAAAAGTAATTTGAAATAAGATGTGTTGTAGGTACATTTTTAGTCCTCATGGAAATTAAACAACTCTGTGAACATTTCACTAATACATCATCTTTCACTAATACACAATCTCTAACTTGCGTGACAAAAAGAAATTCTAATCAAAAAAGCTTATACATACAGAAAAGCAAAACAAAGCAAAACAGAAAAAAAAACAGCAACCTATCGTTGCCTTGAAAACACTGTAGCACAATTACTTTGAGCTGTCATTCCTTGCCACCACTACAATAAGTGTAAAGGATCCTTTCTCTCTTCATCAATTTCTTCAAGGTTATACAAATTGCTCAGAGGCAACACAGAAGTTTTCCAAACCACTTTCTTTCTTTGTTCATAGCACAGAAACAAGTCATGTTCATGAGAAAACAACAAAAATACTCTTAGTTTAATCAGAGACAGAGAGACAGAGAGAAGGAGAGAGAAAGGCAAGTACACGTTTCTTACACATTCATGGGAAACACTTCCTACATAAGATTAGCAAGCAGTAGTTTAATTCTTTCATGAGTTTATTGAAAAAATGAGGTATTTCCTATAGCTGACAATACACTTTTCCGAGGTAAAGGGATACAACCGTCTTTTTTATTACCTGATTTGTAGAATTTCAGCCTGAAATTTAAAACTTACTGCACCTCTTTCAGTGATTACTGAGTTCTTGTCTTCATACTTGAGCATGTGCTAACAGAGAATCATTCAATGGTCTTACTTACTGAATTTATAGTAAATTCAGAATTGTTCATTTGTTGTGAGGTTTGGAGGATATTGAAATAAAGTGAATATAACAGTCAATGGTGAGGAAAAGTAAGGAAAAGAAATTGAACATACAACATAAAACAAATATAAAGGAACTCAAGTGAATTCAAAGCTAAAAGTAACAGTGTAATTCAAAGTATAATCAGTCAAACAATCAAGTTTTTTGAGAAAAAGATCTGTGGAAGGGTGCTTTAAAGGTGAATTGGAATTTGTATCTGAGTTTGTATTCAATTTTGAGTGCATATAGACAATAAATAGTAACTTCAGTCAAGAAGAGTTGACACATCCTCTTTTAATCAGTCATAATACATAAACAGTTAAACATTTGGGATATTTCACCTTTATTTTAACATTTAAAAAGAATCCATTAAAATGTCAAGGTGTTATGTATTGTGAAATACAGGTTGTGGGACATGAATGGTAAACATTACCCATTCACTAGAGAAGATAGAGGAACGGCTTGAAGTTCAGGTGCCTTCAAAAATGCTGCAAGAACATTTGTTCATTATTAACAGTACTTGGGACAAAAAAAATACTTGGCCTAAAAGTGGGACAAAAGGAAGAATAACTTCACTTGAGTCAAGAACCCAATATATTCATGTATTAAAGTGTAAGTATTAGCTGTTAAAATTCCTATTCCTCCATGTACACTCCTAAACAGCTCTGAAGAAACTTAAGGCAGTCCAAATATGCGGGAAAATAAATAAATAAATAATCACACAACCCCCCCCAAAAAAGCACAAACCCAAAACAACATTAATGTAGACATTGTTATCTATATGCTAAGTATGATTATTTATTTATTTAAAGGTGAAATCGTTCAAATTACATCTGGTATTGACACAAAAATAAGAATTTTTTTTTCTTTTTTTGCCATTTACTGTTGGTTGAAGTACATGTGGAGGAACATAGCTTAATTAGGCTTTCCAAAAGCCTAACTGTATTCCATTGCTATGCCTACAGCACCATTGCTTCTAAAAGCCTTAATTGAACTATAGGTACATGCAACTCTTTTTTTTTTTTGTTCAGGATTACAAACCACAGAATATTTCTAAGCTGGTAAATATGTGGTCGTACATATTTAATCTAAATGAAAACCTGCAAAGTAATAATTGTCTAATTTTAACAGTTAACAATACAATGTAAAATTACAATGATGTCTCTAGATTAATTGATAATTAAAACAACAAAATGGATGCAATAAAGAATATTGGTCTCAATAGGGACTAGCAATAGCTAAGTTGTTTACTTAGCTAAAGTCAAAAGTGCTTTATTACAAAGGCTACTGAGAGATGTTTTAAAAAATAATTCAAATTTAAAATTTACCTTTAAAAAGAAAATACGCAATGAGAGTCAGAATATTATTTAATAAATAACATTTCTACCTGCTTGCAACAGAATTTTAATGGCTTTTCATTCCTGATGAAGCAAATTTCTGGAAACAGACTAGGAAAGTAAAAAAAAATAAAAATAATAAATAATTAAAAAAAAAGTATGATTTGCAGAGACTGGGAGTGTCCAGCCAAAGAATAAAGACATTTATAAATAGTTGAATCCTTACCAAGCAGACAACGTACTTAGGAAAATGTTACACAAACTAGACCAGTATGGAGTTTTGTTGGTAAGTTTCAAATATATTAATATGGGTATTATGAAAATTTTTTGAAAGTCATCTTAATTGATTGATTTCTCTCTGCTTTTATACAGCTTTAAAATTCACTTTATTCATCCATATCAGTAGCAGCCAGATGTGTAAAACTACTGATAACAACACAAACCAAAGAAGCAGTGAGTGTTCAAGGCTGTTTTCTGCACAGTCTGCTGCCAACTACAAATCACTTTCATGAGGGAAAGTAAACTTGCTACACACAAGACATACATGCAAATGCACACATGGACTTGTATTTCTTTTAATTTTTAGAAATGGGATACTAAAATGCAATTGTAATTTACAATACAAACAACTTCCATGATTAAATGCAAGGCTGTTTAGATCTCATATGATACAAACATACATTTAACTTAGGTTTAAGGTTCCTGATATTTGTAGAGTATCTTAGAATATCTTAGAACATCTTTAGAACATCTTCAGAATATATATTTAATCTATTTTTATGAATAAGTATGTTTTTAAAGCACTTGGGTAAAACTATATTTGCTCATGTATACTTATCATTCATTAAAATTGAATTGTGCATCTCTAACCTGTTTTGCTTAATACTGTAGATTAACTGTAGACATACTAAAAAATTGTCACAGTTTTTGCTTGTCTTCTGCTGTGATTTTTGCATATATAGCGAGGAATATCACATGGCTAAAATATTGCAAAAGAAAATTACATTATGTTCTCACCTGCCAACAAAGTAACTCAAGGGACGGAATGGAAAAAGCTCATTCCAGGGTAGGTATTAAATAGTGTTAAATATATATTAACACATTTATATTAATATTTATATCATTATTCATATTAATATGTATTAATACATATGTGTTAAATAGCATGAATTCTTCCTGCTACTCGTCACAGTTCTTACCGGACTTTGGCAGCTGAATAGGAAGAACCTCATCATATGCACCTGATTTGCTGGACAGAACTTTCAAATCTTTCCAATCTTGGACTTCCCCTTTCTTGACCACCTATATGCACAAAAAGGGATGCCAAGTCATGCTATCTCTCTTCAGAAACTGGGGCTTGCATAGTATGAGGTCTCTGGTTCTGTTCTAAGAGTACAGTAGCAGTACTACAGTCAGCTGTGTGTGACTGGTGCATATTGCGAGTATATATGGCTACGAATGTCTAATGAATATTTGTTTTCTTCCTTCATCTTACATATATTGACCTAGTTCTCTAAGCAAGCATTACCTTTCTTATGACTTATTTATTTTAGTTATAAGAATAAACCAAAACACCAAAACCAAAATAAGCTAGATAATAAAATCATCCCCAGAACACTTTCCTCTTCAGTGCATGGAGATAACCCCAACAATTTTTGAATACACATTTTTCTTAGTAACAATAACCACAGAGAAAAAAGATTCTTCTAATGGGGTCTTTATGATATCAGTATTTGCATATATCCCTACAGTTATACAAAACTGATGAATCTCCTGTTGCTCTTCCTTCTGTGTAGATCAGCCCTCACAGATTTGTACTCAGCATGGGCATAGTTATCAAGAAAATTCAGATTGTAACATTACATCAATATTAAAAGTCTGCAGATGCTCAGACCTAGGCTATAAAGACAGCAAAGCATGCAGAAATACTATAGACTGTAAACACGCTGTCTGTGCTGTACGCTTTGGAAGATACAGTTTCCCAGACTTTCCTCCAATAGTATGCCTTCCATGCACAGTGGCTGAACACAGATGGAATCATGTCCTGGCTTGTACCTTGAGTACAAGGTATTTTTAGGATTCACCATGAAATCTATATCATATACAAGAAGTAGTATCCTTTAATCAGCAGAAGCACAAGGAGAGAGAAATAGTTTTAGCAAAGAATTACTATTCCAGCATAAGGTACAGGTCAAACATGACTATTAACTTTAAAAAAGACAGATTCCTCTATGGTCAATGCCTTATCTCAGAATTTTCTATTGAAATTAATATAGATAAGAAGGATAATTTAGATCCTGAGTGGGTAAAACAAACAAATTGGAATAAATGAAGTTCAATCCTAACTCTTCTACATGCAGCAAAAAAGTGCTACCATATACAATATATTACCTACTTTCTAATTAGAAGCGGAATATTTGAAATGTTTGTTCACTGATAGATAGAATTTTTCAAAAATCTAAATGCATAAACTGATAATTTTAGTATTTATTTTCAGGCGTGATCCTGAAATTTAAGAATGAGGAAAATTACATGCATGAAAATGACTTTTTTCAAACATGATCTCTTTTCTATTATAACCTAAAAATTACACTTGGACAAAATTTTAAGTCACAAAGGCTATAACACATTCCACAACTGCTGTAGCTGCCAAAACGAGGTTATCTTAGTATTCAGTTCATATATGACAATAACATGAAAATCTGGTGTTTGCAATATCTGCACTAGTACGTTTGTGGCATAAATGTACAGATTCCACCATAACAGCAAACTAGCATACTTACAACAGAAATAAGAACTTAGTAGCAGTAATCACACAAGTTCTTTCTAGGTAGCACAGTAGTATCAAAAGCTGTAATCCATAGCTGGAAAAAAAACGCATAAGCATTTCCTTCCACAAAATCACAGAATTGTTTAAGTTGGAAGGGACCTTTCAAAGATCATCTAGTCCTACTCCCTCCTGTGATGAACAAGCACATCTACAGCTAGATCGGGTTGCTTAGAGCCTGGTCCAGCCTGACTTTGAATATCTCCAGTGATGGGGCATCCACCACATCTTTGGGCAATCTGTTCCAGTGCTTCACAACCCTTGCTATAAAAAAGTAAGGGTTCCTTATACCCAGTCTAAATCTCCCATCTTGTAGTTTGAAAACATTTCCCACTGTCCTGTCACCACAGACCGTGCTAAAGAGTCTGTTGCCTTCTTTCTTGTAGGCCCCCTTTAGATACGGAAAGGCTGCTATCAGGTCTCCCCAGAGCCTTCTATTCTCGAGGCTGAACAGTCTTGGCTCTCAGCCTCTCCCTGTAGGGGAGACTCCTTAGATCATTTTTGTGCCCCTCTTCTGGACATATTCCAACAGGTCCATGTCTCTCCTGTGCTGAGGACTTCACATCTGGACAGAGTACTCCAGGTGAGGTCTCACCAGCGCAGAGTAGAGGGGCAGGATCACCTGTTTTGACCTGCTGGCCACACTTCTTTTGACGCAGCCCAGGGTGCAGTTGGCTTTCTGGGCTGTGAGGGCACATTGCTGGCTCATGTCCAGCTTGCCATCCACTGGTACTCTCAAGTTCTTCTCAGCAGAGCTGTGCTACATCCTTTCATCCCCCAGCTTTTATTGACAGCAAGGGTTGCTGCAACCCAGCGGCAAGACCTTGCACTTGGCTTCACTGAATATCATGAGTTTCTCTCAGGCCCACTGCTTGAACCTGTCTAAGTCTCTCTAAATGGTATCTCATCCCTCAGGTGCATTGACCACACCACACAGTTTGGTATTATCCACAGACATGCTGAGGGTGCACTCAATCCTACTGTCAATGTCATTGATGAAGATATAAAGAGCATCTCTCCCAGTACAGACCTCCATGGGACACCACTCCACTCATCTTCATCTGGACATTGAGACATTGACCATTACTCTCTAGAGTAATGGTCTTGCAACCAGCTCCTCATCCATCAAATGGTCCATCAAATCCACATCTTTCCAGAGGTGTAAAAGTCTATTCTGTAAAAGCCATTCAAATATCTGGTTTGTGAATGAATACCACAGTTTCTAGTACCAACAAAAATTAAAGGTTGTGTTTCTTTGTTTTTAATACATGTATTTTAAAAAAACTACTTTTCAAAATGTTTCATACTGGATGACATGAAAATACTCATTTTTACTCTGTGTAATAATCTCATCCAACTTTAGATGCGTAAAGTACAGTTGTTCATATAAGGTACTTTCTCTAGGTTCTTGTATCTAATCACTTTTTGAGTGCAACTGTTCTAGCCTTACTGTTCTGCTTTACGATGATACAAACTGTCTCCTAGGCTCCACTGATTCATAAAAGGAACTTTCCAAGATGAACTCCAGAGATATAGATCTGCAAGGTAGATATCCCTTTAATTAGAGCAAAAGTATGACTTAACTTTTTTTTCTGCTTCCATTTTAAACTATATAACTATTTTGAAACAAAACAAGTAGGTAGAATAGAAGCAAAGAACAGAAGAAATCTAGGTCAGAAGACAATTTGAAAAAATACTTGCTTTCATACTATTTTTCCTGTTGAATTATCTTCTTATTTTTTTTTTTTTTTTTTTTAAGTCCTTCATAAAATGTTTGCTGCTGAGGCACATGCGGCTAAAACAAAAATTAAAAGAACTAGCAAGTATTTAAAATATTTTCAGCTTGTTACTGAATTCCTGTTATAATCTTAGGTAATTCTCATTCTCTCAGAGCAAAAAGGAGCTTGTGTCGCTAAAAATATTTTTTCCTTGGACAGAAATATTTTAATATTAAGCAAAATACTGCCTTTACTACTTCCAAATTAATACTCTGTAAAGTTATCTCCCTCTTGGTGTTTCTTGTCACATTGTTACAGCGAAAACATTAGCACATAATCACATATGAATGATAACATCAAACATTAAGGATTCAGTTACTCTCTCGCAGGCAAGAACTTGCTACTTTGAGCTTATTGCTCAACAATGGGAAGAAATTGCAGCTTATTAATATTTAGAATGCTAACAAAATCCATGCAGGCCTATTGCAACCCTTGAAGAGGTTTCAAAACCTGCTGGTAATAAGTTGTGCTTCAGAAACTAAATGACTGGAGGGAGAGGTAGAGAAGTCAACATACTGTGAAGATATTTCAGTAGTGCATGCGTATTTTTCACACACATGCACATACACACATAATTAGCCAAACAAAGAAAGTCAATACAAAATTTCTCAAGTCAAGATTAAGAAGTTTGGCTTGGCCAGGTATTTGTTCATGGGTTTAAAGTTGAGGAATATTTTTCTTTAAAGCTCTGTGGGATACGATAGTCTCCCAGTTCAGTTCCCATTGAATTCAGTGGTATTTTGAATGACAGTCCACTGATAATGTAATGAGAATTACATCTTTCCACAATAAGTGTAGAATACTCTGTATACTACCAACACCACACTGAAATGCATTTTTAATGGTATTTAAACTTACTATAAATACTAAAATACCAGAGAAAGTAGAAATTCTGTTGTTAAGAAACTCGGATTCAACTACCTACACTATTTTGCATAACTGTAACAAATAACACTTAATCTAATAGGCAAAACATATTTAAATTTTGTATCTCCAAAAGTCTTTTATATTTTTTAATGCTAAGCATTTTTTATAATTGCAAACTTGGATAACTCTAAAAACCTGTTGTACAGCCACTGAAATTCCAAAGACTGTTTCTGCTCTGATGCCTTCCAAAGCCTTAAAAGCAAAATATAATTTAAATGCGACATCTGGTAGAGTTATTAAATCTAGAAGCAGCTGAGGAAACATAAAAGGATTCTTCTTTTAAATAGAAATCAAGCTGACATTTTACAAATACTTATTCACTATTTTAGAGAAGACTACAATCATCAGAAAGAATTTGAATGATCTACAAAACAAAGTATCTAGTAAATTACAAAGGCAGCAGATGTTTCAGCATTTATTTCTCTTTGAGCCCTCTGCTTTCACACATTTCCAGGTCAAATATTCAGTGTGTATATATTTTCTGCTATTAATTTTCAACTGCATATTCCATTCCATATCACATACGGCATTTTGTTACTCAGCCAGATCAGAGAAATGTGTTGTAACAGTTTTTCCTCCTCCATAAACAGGTCCTTGAACTTCAGGTATCTGATTTACATAATCACAGGGGTCTTTATTGTGAAATCATTATTATTTTTACTCCATGCATATCTTTATCCAGGCATGACTAGTTGTTGTAGAATAAAGCATTTTCAGAAGCAGCATACATTACACGCTGTTTCACAGCCAGAATGTTATGTGAATCCAACCTTGTTCCAGTCACAGTCAAAACAACAAATTAACAGTTCACTTACCTAGTCCAGTTTACACAATCTGTTTTTAACTGATTCCCATTGACTTCAAATGAGAAACACTAGTTCTCACTACATAACTTTCCAATCAGATGGTTGGCTTGTTTCAGTCTTTTTGGTGGAGAAAGAAAAGATCTATAAATCTACATTATAAATAATAATAATAAATAAATATACCATTGACTCAAGAAGACCAAGATCTTGATCACCATGGCCTGGAATTCATTCTGTAACCATTTTCTTACCTCTACCAATTAACTGGCTCTTTCTGATATATAACACTGCAGATGCAGCACCAAAACAGTCACAGTCAATCCACATCTAACTGCGCCTCCAATCACAAAGACAGCAACATGCCATGGTAGTGGGGAAATTGGCTTACAATAGTTTTCTCTAGAGAGAGAAAAAAAAATACCTTTTTCCTTGATAAAAATGGAGGTTAGAGGATGGATTTAATAAAGCACAAAGGAAATAGAATAAACTTATATTATTTACAATATCAAGTGACTCCCACTAAACTGATGCCAATTTCTCACAGTTGTAGAGATGAATTTTTTTATATTCATTGTCAAATATTCAGAATAATTCACATGATAGTAAGTTCCGTGCTTAGAAGCCCAAGACCTAATTCTAACTGTAGCTGTACAATATAATTTCTCATAAAGGACATGTGAGGAAGAAAAATAGCCTCAAGTGCTGGGAGTACTGAGCAACTGAAGCTGTTACACAACCATTTTATTCTAAGGCAAACCTTGTCTGGCAGCCTCTCCCAGCCACTCACCACTTGCTGTGCCAATGCAACCATTTAGAAAGCTTCACTTCAAACTGAATCATCAAAATACTCCTGGTTATAACAGTCATTCATTTTACAGCAGGGTCGGGAACAAAAACTATAAAAATCTCACTGCTGTCTCAGATGCAACTTTGAATAATGACTGAAATGTGGCTCAGCCAACTCCCTGC
Source organism: Penelope pileata (assembly GCA_013396635.1). Taxonomy (NCBI): domain Eukaryota; kingdom Metazoa; phylum Chordata; class Aves; order Galliformes; family Cracidae; genus Penelope; species Penelope pileata. Next base: position 140,499 of record WBMW01001867.1, read on the forward strand.
AGATCACTTAAATCTACTACCACGTGATAAAACAGCCTGTAGTTTTACCAGGATTTAGAAGATGAAAGGAAACCTTACTGTTCTCACAAATAATGAATTCAGATACTCAAGAACCTTCAAATGCCAACATTTTTATTCAGTAAAGTTTTCTGACTGCCCAAATTCTTCTAAGTTTTTCTGTCTTCTTATATTTGTAAGCATGTTAATGGATTAAATAGCAGGAATAGTACTCATTTATTTGTATGTCAAAAAATAACCTATAATATAGCAGAAGTGATATGTCCAAGAAAAACATGTACTATTTCAGTTTTCCAGGAAACTTTTAGGTTTTACAGTTTTAAAATGACTACTGAGGTAATTATCTATCCACTATTCCCAAAATAAGCATTCTTAAATTTAGTTTTATACTGAAATAAAAAAAAAAATCTTAATAATAATGTAAATACTTAATACTTGAAAATAAATCCAGTGTTAGAGTAATTTGTCTTCATTTATTTTACTTCACTGAAATGCCACAGGAAAGGATTAATTTCACTGTAAGATGATTGAAAACTGTAAGAAAAATACATGCTTTCATCTACAGTTTGAAACTCTTCATATTACTTCAGGCCAGTGATCAGAACATGAAAGCTTCCAAGAGGTTACATCTGACATCAGCACATGATTTTAACATGATGCTTTAGTACTGTTTGGTCCTCCATTCTGAGTCAACCAAAACACTTGAAGAGTTAAGGTGCACTGCACAAAATTGTGTACATGGCATCAAAAGCAAAATACCCATAAGTTATATGCTGCAGTACTGTATCTCTTAGGCAAAAGACAGCTATGTTTCACCTAGACTTAAATCTTGGGGTTTTGTTTTGTTTTTATTTTTATAAAAGTTTTTGCTAATAAAGTACCACAACATGTCAGTTGAGTGCTAATGCAGAAATCAGCATTTTAATCAAGTCTAAATGCCTTTTTAAATGCATAGGCCAAAATAGAACTCATGGACTGAAATGTACTGACCTTTCTATATGTGAGATCAAACTATTCTAATTGAGGGTGTTTTTTTTCTTGTTGTGTAAAAATTCAGTCACAGCAGATGATATTTTCCTCAAATACATCCTTAGATTCAGCAAAATCCTGCAGTTTCAAAAAACTACATATCAAGGATCTTGACTCAGTCTAACACCCTTCCAAGAATCACCATTTATTGAACAATAAATGACCAAAAATATAGAGCCATGACTCCAAAGGAATAACTATGCATTTCATTCCTCACTGATTTCATACAACTTACTAGCTCCCTAAAGCTAAAAAAAAACCCACCCTAATTCATCTTGAGTAAATGAACCATCTTTCCATTCATCTCTTTCCTTTAGGTACTCTACATTGGTTAGGAGAATTTTTCTAGGATGATCTATCAGGAATTAAAGGCCATAAAACCAGTTTTTTTGCAGATACTATTATGTTAATAAGAATAAAATTTTAAAAGGCCCCATTTAGTTTTTATACAGTCTTGATACTGATCTGTCCTACAGAAAATGATAGCACAAAGTAGAATTTTCATTGTATGGTCAGCCTGAGAATTTGCACAATGTAGAAAACAGCTGCCTCATTTTCATCAAGTACCCTTCATCACTGCAAAAGATGAAAAGACTTAACTTTTTATCATTTTAAAAAGTCATTGAAAGTCAAAGTAGACTGTCTCTAAGTATACTTATTCTTACTTGCTGTGTTGGGTTGACCTTGGTTGGCTTCCAGATGCCCACCCCACTGCTCTCTTCCTTCCCTTCCTCAACGAGGCAAAGGGAAAAATAAGGTGGAGATGTTCATGGGACAGGATAAAGACAGGGAGGTCACTTATTGATTACTGTCATGGACCAAACATAATATTTTGGAAAAAAATTATTTAATCTTTCATCAATTAAAAATATAGTAGGATGGTGCGAAACACAGACAAACCAAAACCCCTTCTTCCCATCCACTCTCTTCCTCCCAGGCTCAGCCTCATGCCATTCCCAACTGCTTTATTCGTACTACCCCAATCGTACTACCCCAAGCAGCACAAGTGGATTGGGAATGGGGGAATTGCTGTCAGTCTCTAAGAGTTCCCCTCTGATGCTCCTTCTTACTCATGCTTTACCTCTGCTCCAGTCTCTCCAAAGGCCAAAGTCCTTCAGAATAAACCTGGTCCATTGTGGGCTGTCTGTGGGCCACAGTTCTTTCAGGGAATATTCTCCTGTTCCAGTAATGTTCCATGGGCAGCAGGGGAACAGTCTGCTTTACCACAGGCCTCTCAACAGGGATCTCAGCTTTAGCAGCTGGAGCACCTCCTGCCCTCCTTCTGCACTGACCTTGATGTCTGTACAGTGGTTTCTCTCTCATTTTTTCCTCGCTCCCAGGCAGCATTTCTGCCTTTTCCCAAAAGACCCACCAACTTCACTCATAGGCTCAGCTGTGTCCTGCAGAGGGTATGTACTGGAGCCAGCTGGAATCAGATATAGCCAGCATGAGTTATCTATCTTCACAGATATCATCCTGCAGGTCCCCATTGCTCCAAAACCTTGACACCTTCACCCAATATGCTTGCACACAAAATATCAACAGCTGACCGTGTGTGAAATTTAAATCATAACTTCTCGATGAGCCATTACCATTTTTGAGTTCAAATTTTAAAGATAAAAAATAATTCAGAATAAATAAAAAAATGTTTTTGTTTTCGCACTTCAGCTCTGTGGTTCACATCAGAGAACAACTGATGTATGTAAACAGGATTCCTTTCAGAGGAAACTGAACTGGAAGATGCACTCCAGAAATGAACAGAATGAACTTCAGCTCCCTATGTCCTTCAAACCAGATTAGACTAGATATACTCTGAAGAAAAATTCTCAACAGATATAGTGTGGGTCTTGTATCCTCAACATCAACTGCTTCAGTCTACAGCTTTGCTCCTAATACTCTACAATATTAATTAATATGAATGCATCCCAAGTCACAAGTATAGCATTCTCTCATTTTGAAAACAAGGACACATCTTTGCTATAGACACTATCAAATTGACTTGAGGCTTTTAATTTCTCATTGATGTTGAATTCGAAAAGAGAATTTTAAAACTTACTAAAGGTAGTAAACAAAAACTGCACACCAGAACCATATACAGGCATTATTTTGCTCTTGACATTAAGTTGAAGTAATTACTGGCTTTTTGACAGCTAGGAAATCTTCTATCTTTCAATTACTTTTCCTTTTGAAAGCTTAATCAACACATTTGTTGTTACATACTTTGAACTAAACTTTTCAAAAGAAAATGAAACGCAGTAAAAGATAAAGCCTTCAGGAAGCTAAAGAATGTAAAGATCATGATGAAGCGGCATCTAAGTAAAAAGGTAGCAGAGCCATAAAAACTAGTGACACTCTAAGTAGAAAATTTTACTTTTTGCAAATAAATGTAAATAATAAACCAAATTTCAGTTTTATTAAGTGCAATTCGCATGCTTGAAAGGTGTTCTTATTTAACACTTGCCAAAAGTAACTTTTCCTCCTTCAGCTATCATGTTTACAGGATGCTCCCTGAAACTACATGAGCATATTATTTTTCCTGAAGTGTGGTTTGTTTCAGTAATACAAATGCCAAGCCATTTTCATCCTGATTGACATTTAACACTGATAACACCTACTTATTTTACACTGTAGGACATCAATTAAGTTTTATTTTATAATTGTGTTCTAAACGATGATTTAGACAATTACCTCCTGAGCAATTTGTATCAATATAGTCCTGATTCACATTGCAGAAAAGCAAGGTTAAGTGCTAACCCTCAAATAATGAAAAGAAACAGCTGAGGATGAAAGTCCATTTGAAAGCACAAACCTCAGGCTAACATATTAGATTGTCCTTAAAGCAAACTTTATGGTTTTAAAAATTGCTGTGTAGCAATGCCTAGTCACTAGTAAATCCTAGCCTCATAGACACGGCATGTCAAAGGCAAGGAATTCACAGTATAGTGACAATAAGCAGATGTCAACTTATGCCTTTTTTTCAAGCGTATTTCTCAAAGAAGCTAATAAATTCTTTGAAGTTTAGGCTGATTTGAAAATTTAAGCTTTCAAAGTTCAAGCTCCTACTTAATTTCCCAAACCTCACAAAATGTCAAACACTTTGATTTTTATCTGCTTTGTGCTGGAATTTTCAGCTTCTAGTTCTTTTTATATAACTAAAATATATAAAAGTACGTGATGAAAAACGATTTTTCTAATTACATGTACAAAAGTACAGGTCAGATGCATGTTTGCAGAATGGAATATTTTGCCTGCTTTTTTATGTGCAGGTGTTTATGCTATGGATTCCACTTTTCTTTAGGAGTTCTTCCATTACTTCACAAAGCCACAAACAGGCCTGCTCTTTCAAATGAATTGATTTCCTATCCATTATGGTCATTATATGTCCTATAGCATATTTTTCAGTTGGATCCTCTGTATCTCATGTACTCAAATAGAATGTTCTTGAATAGCATTGTGCCCCTTATTACTGTCTCTGCATAATTTTCTAATAGTGAAGGGAATATTTTGCCACTAAAGTGGTTGTGCATTACTGCTATGATGTTGTGCACAATTAAACAGCTGCTGCATAAGTAATGTCACAGAAGTGACTGCATTTTATTATGCTCAGTGAATATATTTTCTTGTATGCATCTGCGATAAGGACAGCCATGAGACACATTACATTTTTCATGTATATCTCCTTACCTTCACTGTCCACTAATCCATCTCCCTTAGAGCTATATCTAATTTAAGTGAACTTTCTAACTAGCCTCAAAAATGTCCATCGAAAAGGCATGCTTGGGGACAAAAACTTCCTCTCCACAATATTATGTGAGGCAAGTAGAAAATAGACAGAATTCAAACAATTTTCAACCTAGCTTTCAAAAAAGCATTAAAATAAAGGACACAAAAAACAACAATAAAACAAACACCAAAACATCTAAATCCAGTTTTCTGGCTGAAACACTTCTACCTTCCATGAATTTTGTTTCAAAGAAACATGTTATGCTTCATGGAAAAATTTAAGTGAATAAAAATATGCCTGGAGCTTCTATAGGGAAAAAAAAATCAAATTTCTGGAGAAGGATCAAACCCTCCCTCATCCAATAATTTACTATTCATCTTTTCAGCAATAAATTGCGGATGAATAAAAATTCTTATAAGCCATTAGTTAAGACAATCATCCAACATTATGCCAAAGAGTTAAAGTCAAGGATGCTCAGGTGAACATCTCATGCACCTAATCTACACAGATGGATTACTGTGCAGAATGAAAAATAAATGCACAATGAATGTAATTTATTCTAGGGCTATATCTATCATATGTGCAATAGAAAATTATATTCACAAAGTATAATAAGCTCTGAGGGCATTTCACAGACAGAGCTTTCTGTTAAGAAATAATCTTTTAGATATAAAATGTATAAACAGTCATTGAAATAGCTAGAATGATTCCACAGCTCAGTAGAATAATTTTGAAGATTTTAAGTCATTTCTAGCAGAAAGCGAAATACTATTTAAATTCCCTATTTTTCCTAGATGAAGGCTCTCAGTTTTTCTTGGAGTAAGTAGATAAAAAATGTGTATCAACGTGCATTCCAAACGTTTGGAGAGGACAGTCTTAAAGAACATTTTTTATCCATCTTTCTAATTCAAATGTTGAGTTTTCAGTTCCAATCTCCAGTAATACTGGGAATAAATCTTACAGAAATTAATAAATACACTTTTGGCTCTTTAAGTCTTGTTGAATAAAAGATCAAGTGTCCTAAAAATTAGCTTGGTTGGTAAAGTCATTTAAAAAGTTTCTCAAATGAAGAAATGTATTTCTACAGTATATATTCTGTACAATGTTTCAAAAATTTAAGTTTAGCAGTAAATTCACTAAAAGAGAATCTAACTCCTCCCTTAAACAGTATTTTTCTTCAATCTTACAACCATTTCCCAAGTCATTTGTTTGCTTTCTTTGCAAAATGTGTCATAACTAAGGTACACATTGATGTATTTTATGAGTGTGGTAGTACTCTAGATAAAGCCAATAAGCCATTGTGCTGCATGTCACTGAAGATGGATGAAAATCCTTCCTTAGTTCTGGTACATAAAAAATGAAGGAGGTTTATTGAATTATATATGCAAATGAATAACACAACCAGTACAGCGCTTGATTTCATTTCGAACTAAATTCTGCTTACTCTACAGACTGTATCCAAACTCTCCATTTTGATGTGTTGCATAATTTTGCACTGAAAATACTTACTACGCTGTTAAGGTTGTTAAGGAGGAATTTACCACTCAGAAGAGTAACCACAAATCCTGAAAGATATATTGTGTGAAATGTTTTTAGTATGGATGGAGATGCAATCAGTGAAATTCACAAACAACAGATTTTTCGTAACAGTACATATTACAAAGCAGAAAAGCAGATGTCTATTGTAAAGGAGCTTCTACAATCAACAATAGTAGATCTAAGTAGAAGTAACAGGTTACTCTGAAGGAGTTCATTGATGTTTGGAAACTCAAACAAGTCCTGTCTCCATCTTTCATTCTGTTATAAGCACTGGATTGTTTTTTTTTGTTTTGTTTTTTGGCACATGACAATCTAGCATTCTGGAGACCTAAAAGTGACCAAGGTATAAATATTCTTTATATAAACCTTTGGCATTCTAATCAATGTTTCTCTTTCATGAGAAAAGTGCTAATTAGGTCTGAAGAGCACTTGGGGAAAAAAAAAATGACACTGCTGTATAGTTGAAATAATGATAGTACAACCACCACATTATTTAAAATGTCAGAAATATTTTTGTGGGCTTCTCCCTTCCTCAAAATATTTTCTTTGATCTAAAAAGAAGTTGTTGACTGAATTATAATACGCAATTTTCTATTTTCCTATGAATATTTTTAAAAGATTTTGCAATTTCTTTTTGTGATTCAAAAGCTCCTGGCATTCTTTGCTGTTTTTTAATTTAGTTATTGTGCTAACAAACACATGAATATTTAAGAAACAAAAAAATCTTGTCAGATGGAAGGACTCATCAACAAGACATTTCTAAGAAGTCTTACTTCAGCAAAATTGGAATGCTTTTACTGTTAGATTTACTATCATCCAATCTTTTCATGGGTTGTGTATGAAAGTAGAGCTTAGTGTTTCAAGAATTGGCCAAGTTTATAAAACCAGGTAAAATCAAATCAAACACATGCTCACTAAGACACTGCATTATTACTATAAATCTTGATGTTGTGTTGGCCCAAATGAATCACAAACTTGGCAAGTAAAACTCAAGTATATTACACTGCACCTCACCTTACAGGAGGAAATCATTCACTTGTGCTTCATATCACACCAGTTAGTCCAAAGCAATCCATACAAACTCTCATGCACAAGTGAAAAAGCATTCAGCTAAGTAATCTCAAGATGAAATAAAGTATTTTGATTAGAAAAACAGATCTCTCACTTTTCCTCATGATTTTGGTAAAGAAGTAACCATCTATGAGACAAGCACACTGTGGAGAAGTAAAAAAATGCCTGTTACAGATAGCTTATCCGTAATTTAACATAAAAGGAGAGTTATAGGCTGTTAAGAAGCAGAAGCATCTGTACAGCACTAATCAAACTGAATTTTCATTGACCACAGGAAGCAGAAACTTACATATTAGGCATCTCTTTCACAAGAGTATTTAAATGTGTTCTAATTTTAAATATGAGAAGACCTAAAGAAATCAGTGGAAACATACACTGCATACAAATTTTAACAGACTGCACCATACTACAGATAAAAGGATTTTCTCCCTAAAGGTTTGAGCCCTTTCATCTTTACAAGCACAGCATTAAAGAAAAACATTAAAATGTAGTTTAATTATTTTTGTCCACTGCATTTGCAGTTTTGCTCATATGAGCAATCTCTTTACATTTACTGTAGATGAAATAGGTGTATATAAAATCCAATTTTTATCCCTACATGTATATAATGTTATCCTTCATAAGTAGTTTAGGAGTAGCAAAATATGAAATCACTACAACTAAAGAATCTGCATCTCAGTTGAAATCAAAAGGGGCTGTGTATTATGAACACAATGAAGAAATTCTAATTGATTATAATTATAGAAATATATACACACAAATAACTGATACACAAAGCAAGGGTTCATCATCCATTGATCAATGCACAGCCAGTCCCTGAGCAGCTGCCCCTCCCCAGCTACCTCCTCTCCCTTATATTTACATGGCGTCATATGGTATGGAATATGCCTTTGGTCAGGTTGAGTCAGCTGCCCTGTTCCTGTCCCCTCCCAGCTCCCTGTGCTCCCCTCACCCCTCCCCAAATCTGTCACAGGCAGAACAATACAGGAAACTGAGAAACTGAAATGTCCTTGGCTCTATTCAATGCTGCCAGGCAACAAGTATAAAACATAGTTATGTTATCAGCTTGTATTTTTCCTAGAACCAAAACATAGCCTCATACCAGACACTATGAGAAAGGCAACTTCTGTCTCAGCTAGAAACTAAGACACTGTAATATAATATGAGCTTTCTCTTCAATGATTCAATGTGCTCCCCCTGCACCTTTTTTTTTTTTCCCTTCTGAAACCTAATACTATACAAATATGTTTAATAATTTTATTGAAAGAGTGTGTCCCTCACATGCTTTTCCTGGTACATTCTACTACCTCTGAAAGTGTTTGCACTTAAATATAGAACTTTTAAAGTATCCACAGAAATATAAATACAGAATTAATGTCAAGCTATTTAAAATTACAAATTTTCTGAATAGAAAATCTCATTATTTTGCAAAACATTGATGTTCCAGACATCTATTAATCTTTGCAGCTCTCTCTACAGAGGAGAGAGACCCTTCAGTCTTTCATTCATGTGTTTCATTCACATAAACAGTGGATATATAAGGAGAAAGAAATGTAAGCTCTAAAATGAACTAAAATAGTTTTTCCATTCATAAAATAAATCTAAACCATAAAACTTGTGAACATTATATACTCCTTTCTTTGGCTGGTGTGTCCAGCCAACCAGAAATTCAATGCAAGGTCGCACTAATCTTTGCCATTCTCCCTTCAATTTACCCTTGGGCTCCAACAAGACTCATGGCAAGAGACCTTTTATAACTATTTAGTTTTTGCAAGACAAATATTGATTTCTGAAAACTCTGTTCAATTTGATCGAAATTATAAAATGAATTAAACTAATTTACAAACTGTCCAACTTCTAAATCTTCTCTGTTCCTGCCTCTTTTTGACTGGAGGTTGAACAATTTAAATTGGACATTAATCTGGACACATTTTCGGAGTGCAACTATTATTTGACATGTTCTTAAGAACACAAAACCTTTGCTAGAATTTTATATAAAGTAACACATGTCCAATAAGTTCTATAGTTGAAATAACCTTCCATGTTACTTCAGTACAATGTCAGATAACTGCCATGCAGTATCTCAACACATTTGTACACTCCACTTACATCAATTCTAGAAATACTTTTTAAAATACCAAGACATTGAAATAGCAAGTGTTATGGTACTTTAAAGAGAGTATGAGGGGAAACGTTTCCCAAATAGAAGAGGGTGGGCAAGGGGGTAAAGTAAGAAAGAATTGTCCTTCCTGTCACAAGTCGTTTTCCTGTTCATGAATGACTGCAGGGATGAAAATGTGATTTAGATTTTGGAACAAAGCCATGACACCACACACAATTCAAATGGGAAAAGGACAAAACATTCTGACAGTTCTGTGCTGTTTAGCAAGATCTCTAAACACACCACATAGGGCCACATAATGCTTTACAACGTAACTTTTCCACCACCAGTGCCAATTAGAGGAAATGTCAGCAAATTATTGTCTGCTGAGGTGCAATTTTTTGTCCAGGTAGTAGCATATGAACTAACACCAGCAGGAAGTAAAAATACTTCCCATGTCTGATGCAGTCCCTGGAATTTAAAAAGTTATGCTCAAGTTTATACAGTTGGTGCAACGCAGCACAAAGAAGGCTTTGTATTCTTAGAACAATTGTTCTTCAGAGATCAGTTAAAGCTTTCCTTACGCTCTGCATACTTCAGAATTTAGTAGCCATCAAACAAATCATAGCAATGGTCAAAGTATGTACGTGTAACATTAGGTGAAAGTAAATATTTTTGTTCCACCTTCCACTTTCCTCACATTGCCAGTTAGGATTTCTTAAGCCTCAGCATACTTTTATCTTGTTTACTCTGAAAATTCAGTGAGGAGTTAATTTCATAAATACTGAAAATTAAAGCATGAAGATGGCAAGATTGATCATTTAGAATGCTTATAGTTATGTTTAGAAATAAAGTAGAAATCCAAGAGCATTTCTGAACCCATTGTGTACAGCATAGCTATTGATAAGAAAATAAAGTTCTTACATGATTCTATGAGTCAAGGTAATAATCTGCGGTTTTCAGCCAGGTCCCCACTTCTAGAACAACAACAAAAAAACAACCAAACAAAAACTCTGATGTGTCATTTTAAGAAAAAACTGAGCAGTAGCCAAGACACTTTCTTTTGCAGATGAAAAATGTAGTAAATTCAACCTTATTCATGTGATTGCAGATAATTTAGGGTAACAAGCTTCTGTAACTCAGCAGGGAATAATGTTAAGGCTGTTTCATGGAAATCATTGTTATGAAGCACTCAGCAACAACACTTTGTGCCAGCTACACTTCCTCATGATTATTGTCATTCTCCTCCTAAACTCAACAGCAAGAATCCTGGAAGAATGTGCCATATTCAAGACAACATAGGGTTTAAGAAGTTGCACCATCTGCCCATTTTGCCATTTCCACAGCCCTGAAAGTAAGTATGCTCAGGTAAAAAATATCTGAAATATTATGTACCCATTTAAGAGCCTTAAGGATCAACAGCAGCACCTCAGACATTAATCTTTCTTTCATCTTAACAGCCATCCAGATTCCTTTTCTTCACCATCCAGTAGTCAAAAGCAGCATATAATGCAATAACCTCAGACCAACAATTAAAGAAGCCCTTTACAGCACTCTTCTAGTATTGCCTAGCAGTATTCTTTGCTCTAGTATCGGATTTAGAAACGGTAGTTAGGCCTGAAAATAGCTTTTGGAGGGAGAAGTAAAAAATTCTTAACATTTTAAAGAAAAATTATTTCAGATCTATAGTTTATTCACACTTGCATTAGTTTTAGTCTGTGTTGTCTTCATTCTTGCTGTACACGTATCCATTTATGCATTCTTAAATTATAATTAAAATTTGTATTTTGAGTACAACAGGATAAAATAACAGTACCTGAATTCCTTTTGGGTATTGGTCACATTAACTAAAAAAATAAGTCCCTTTGCCAGGAAAATTTCATCCTGCCATCATAATCAAGCATCAGAGCAATAAGCAATGAATCTTTTTTCAGGAAGAGTGATGCAAACACCTAGCTTTGTTGTTCGTCATTCTGACAAGGCATGATAACCACTTGGAGGTCTTTTAATGGCTGATTCTCATTTAAATGGTAAATCAGATAATACACACAAATCAGGTGAACAAGGTGCTTGGAGCTTTGACTTTCTCTAAAGATAACAGATTTTGTATGCCAAACCTCTATCACTATCCATAAGAGGAAAGTTAGCAGATATTTCTGACAGTTTCCTAGCTGGTCCACAGACTCTGCACAGATAGATTTAAGGCCCCGGAAAAAGTGAAGACTCAACACTGACTGTAAATCCCAGTTAGAGAATTTTCTTTTATCTGCATCATAGTCCGAGCATCCCTGTGTAAAAGGGAAAGATTGTTATGACAGATTGCTCTCCAGATTCACCTGCTTTCTTTTCCAGTACTCCATATTCAGATCCCTTTTCTCTCAGTGCTTCACTAGATTCATTTAGCTGTTCTTAACAAGTACTTTAAAGAAATGAATACTCTGCAAGGAGATTCAAAATAACTTCTGTTGGCCTTCTCTCCTTCAGTTATCTTTTGTTCTTTCTAGACAAATGGTATTACACACTGGTGTTAACTACAGGAAAAAGTGGAATGAAGTGCTGCTCATTTTTCTGACATGTACTAGAGAAGCGGCTTTCACTGCACCATCTTTAGGGAGTAATGCAATAAAAAGACCACTTTTTGGCTAACCTATTCAAATTAGCCCTCAGAGCCTCTAGTTATATTCCTGACATTTGTATCTATGGCCTTTCCATCCTTAACTCCTAAGTAAAATGTAAAATAACTTGTTTAACTTAGTTGAAGGTAAATTTAATGTTAGAAAATTATTGACTGGAGAATTTAAATTTAAACCTTCTCAAAGATGAAGCACAAGCTTTTCTGCAAAAACCTGTCTGTGGGAGTAGAACATGATAAATGTAGCAGAGTGTTTCAATCACTTCTTATTTTATGTGGATAATAATTCTGTATGATCAATTTCCACTCATTTATCTTTGTCATCCTAGTATGTACATCCTGCCTACTCTTCTTCTCAACTCTTTTGCCTAAATTCTCCATCTTCTCTGCAGTACTGACTTTCAGCTTTATTGACACTTACAGGCTCTTGAAAATAATTTTGAACTAGACCCCTTCCCTCAGTTTGCCACAACGATGTGCATGAATATACATTCAAATGATTTATACTAAAAGGTTTCCTAAAATATCAGATTATGTTCCCTACTCATAGATATTGTCTCCCATTAATTTTTAAGAGAGATTTCTGCTGAAGGTGTAGATGTAATGTAGCATTTGCTTTACTACAGTTGCATCTACAATAAAAAATGAAATGAATACATTATGGCGACAAAGCCAAGGAGACAAGTAAGAAAGAGAAGTCAGAAGGGTAGAGGTTTACTAAACTCATGTACTTGAAACAATCATAGTTAACTATTTAGAAGAAATTTAAATATGTAAACAAAATTATAATTAATAAAACTATTATAATTTATTTAGAAAAAAATACATCATTACAATCTTGCTCATCCTTTAGTTGAGGGATGCTATATTCCAAATATTTATAAACACTTGAGAGGTGGAGAATATATCACTTTCTTTCATGTTCAGATAAATTAAAGAAATCCCAAGAGTTTCTAAATTCTGTCATACAAGAACAAGAAACTATCTAGAGTATTTGTATGAAACAAAGTATATAACTTGGAGAAACTTGCCTTATTCCACTGTGTTTTGACAGTGCCTTTCAAGAAAGTACAACTCATTCCACAACAGCATCATCAGCTAATTTTATGAAGCTTTATCCTATTCCACAATTAAGGTATTAAATGAAATCACTCAGTAAAACTTGGAAAGACATCTTCAGACTAGATGGCCTCCTAATTTGGTAGTATAACAATTCTATCTAAATTTTGCATCACTTGTGTATTTATCTTTTCCTAACTGCACTTGGACTGTACATTAACCTGTTTATGATAGCATAAATTAAAACTGATCCTATTTTTAAGACATAGGCAGTCAGATTCATGCAGTCAGTCACTTCAGAATCTTTCTTGGGAGCTTCAAGAATATGAATCCTTACAACATTTCAAAAAAATCAACAAAATCCTGTCTGTGCACTTATTGGTGGGTTTTGTGGTATCTGTACTCCTGTTAGTATTAGAAAAAGTTTGAAGTTTGTTGCAAATGGCCTTAAGTAGCTCCTCTGTAAAGCAAGAACTTGTAGCTAGAATAATAAAGCATGCACCCACCTTTTTTTGGCCAAGTGTCTAGAACTCTATTTACCTTTTGGCTTCACATCTTTATATGTAGTCATAATTTCATGACAAATTATTAATACACTAAATCCCAGGGTATGTGTAAAGGGTTATATCAAAATTGAGATCAACATTGCCAGAAGTTGCAGAAAAAACACTAGCAGAGCGTGAGTTTAATTGAAAAAAAACCCAGCACAAGTGGAAACTGCAGTGAAACCAGGTTCTTGTTACAGAATAATATACAAGAGTATTCTAATTTTTTGTTGAGGGGCAGGGGGAGAACAACACTAATACTACTACAATAACACCAGTGGATTAATAATATTGGGCATAATATCCTCTGTAGACTGAGGTGTTCACTGTGAATGTCATTATATTCCACGGCAAGCGATAGTGCAAAACACTGTTAGACAAACAGGCCAGGCTTTGCTTAAAAAAATAATTTACTTGAATTCATAGGGGAATTACCTGTGATACAAGAGATACTTGAAAGCAGACCTGAAAGTCAATAAAATTAAGTTATCAACAGTATTCACTAATAAATTTAATAGCTTGGCTTCTTTATACTTGTCAGAAGAAGCTCCAAATGATAGCTTTGTTCAGACTAACTCCAGTTACTCCAATTTTGTTCTATCCTTCATAATTGTCTTCCTTTTCCTTCCAAATATTTGTAATTTATTTTAATATCTGGTCAAATCTTAAGTGACATTCTTATCATCAGGTATGTTGGATACTCAGCCTGATCAGATGTTCAGACAAAAAAAAAAAATCAAATTTTGCTGCCTTTATTTCTTTTGAAATACAATTACTTCATCAATAGGACAGATAACACCTTTTACTTTTCTTGGGTAAGAATGATAAATCTAGCCCAAAATATATTAGGAAAATATTTGCTTATTTGTAGATGCACAGGGTTTTTTCTTTGTTGTTGTCTTTGGTTTCTGTTTACTTGTATTCCCCTCTCTACTGGACAGCATGGCCACGCACATAGACATTTTCCAACTGAATTGCAGCTAATTCTCCATGACTCAAAAGTAGAAGTACACTCTGTAGTAGTTTTTAGTTCTTGGTCTTGTTCTTCTTATTATCTGCTACTACAAAAGATCTTTTATGTCAGATTAAGGGAAGCTTTTTCATCTTTGCATGCATTGAAGCTTTAAAGCTTTACTTTTGAAATTGCAGCTGTCTCCTTGATCTTGAGCACTTTGGCAGGTGCTTTCATACTTTTTAGGATTACTTTTTCCTTCAAAGTTTTGCAACTTTCACAGAGAAAGGTAGCAGCCCGTTTTGGAAATTTTTCGTGGAAGCAGGAACAAAATCATTAAAAACACTGTCACGAGTAAATTCAAAGGAAGGTATTATTTCAATTCCATTAGGATCAATCACATCAAGCAAATGCTAAATTTATTTAGAAAGATAGATCATGCTCAGATATCAAAATGTCTTAGGATGCTAAGATAAAACCGTCAAATATTATTCAAACAAAAATATTTAAAATGCAAACTCCTGCAACATAACAGCTGATCCAAAAATGAAAAAGTTCAGATTTCAAAAATATTACCTTCCTAAATAATTCTAAAATTGTAATTGATATTGTTGTGCACACTTGAATATATACCATTATTCACAATACATCTAGTATCTTACTTCAAGTGATGTTGTCATTTTATGTTAATGATGTTGTAAGTCTCTAATTTCTACATGTGGGAAATACAAAGAAGTACCACCAGTAATATGTAGATGAAGTTATATAGGCAATCTAGCTTCATTTGGCACTTCAAAATTCTCAGAACCGTACAATTTAAGTAATGTGGAGGACTGTAAATCTAATAAAATTAAAAAAATCATCCAGCAAACTGCCACCCTCACCTTTGATCACTACAACATGAAACAGACCACAGGAAATTCCACAGTTAGTTCTCACTGAAACTACAATGCACGTTTTAATTGCAGTATATTTTCCAAAAGCCATCTAAATGAACTCTTTTAACAGTTCTTAGTTCATTAAGCATATATGTAACTTAGTGATACAGTATCATTCAATTTTCAGAAATCAAGATGTTATGTAACATCAACATTTAACAGAAGTCTATGAATATATCTGTTGTTTTCATCAACTAATCATGTGAATTCCTACAATAAAGTTAGTTTGGCAAGATTTTTTTAAAATGTAAAGCAGCTAGTTATGTTTTGCTCCCTAAGTCTTGATTCTTCAATAGCCATACCATTCCATGTGTATCATCACTGTTCAGCTCCTCCACATTTTCAATATTTTGTCAAAAAATAAACTTGTTGTTTTTCTCTTTTGTAAGTCTTCACTTTTCCACGATTCACTGGATCTGCCAAATGATCTAGAATTCAAGGATTTTTTTTTTAAAGTTCTAATATTGATAAATATGCTGATATATACATACTGATATTTACATATAGATATCATGTGATCTCTTGCTTTAGAAAAAACAGCTTTAGGACTTATTTCTGAAATTCCATTTCATTAAATTTGGAACAGAAAGTATTTTTCTGTCACTGGCATCATCATTAACAAAGCTACATTCGTCGCTTGTCTTTCAGTCATAAAATATGAATTCTGCTTTTTCTGCATTAGTAACTAACTATCATTTCTTAATGGTCCATACTGAGTCTTCATATTTCAGATATTCACTTTTACAGACCTTAATTATTCTGGCCAACTATTTCCTCTACATATTTTAAATCTTCTGTCATTTTTTAAAGCTTTTAGTAATTTAGTGTATAATTAACTTTCACATCTTTCACATCTAACTTTAGATTTGTATTTTGCTTTTATGACCATTTCTCCTTAAATACAGCCCAATTTTTAAAGTGTATAGATGCCTTTTTTTTTTTTTTCTTTTTAAAAACATGGAACTGCCATTTTTCTGCTTAGCAATTGAGGCTGCTGGATATTTCTTAAATATTATTACCGCTTCTTTGTTTCAACATTTTCTCCTAGTTGATTTGCATCATAACATTTTAGCTTTTGAAGTGCGAAAAATTTACATTTGTGGTTTGGACTTTGAAATCAAGTAATAAGTCATTGCCACCTGAGACAGTAATCCATCAAATAAAAGAGCTGACTTGTTTTATTTGTTAAGATATAAATTCATAGTAAAATAATAAATTTCTGTGCTCCCAAACATGCAACTTCATTTTTTGCTGCAGCTGACTCCCGCTAAACCTTTTGCATGTTCAATTCAAGTAGATTACTAACAATTATTTTAATATTTATATGATATGAACTTTCCTGTCTGGTTTCCTGTAACTGCAGACAGGTTTTTCTCCTTCAACTTTCCATTGTATTAAAATAATTCATCTTCTTAACACTCTTTATAATCTTGATTAATAGATCTAGGCATCTTAATTTTGTGCGCAGTATTTTCATTACAAGCTTTTCATTACAATCCAGCGTTTTCCACTACTCATACCATCCATAGAATTATACTGCACAAATCATATAACATCCATACTTTTCTTCATTTTCTTTTCAGTCAGATACACGTTCTAAGTGGGTGCCAATGAACTTTAGAGAACTTTTTATCAAAACTTAAAATTGCACTTTTTCAGTTCCATTCACATGCTGAAACGTTTTATACTGTCTTTGAAGAAAAGCATTATTTTGACAGTTTCATTTTCCCATTATCAAATGTCTTAGTATAGTATTGAACATCTTTACTTTCCACTCAATCCACCATGAAGTGAAATTAACACCACTGCACTAAAGAAAAGGCATGGTGGAGCTTAAAAACAAGCGAAAACCAACAAAAAGAAAAACAAGAAAAACACACAAATTTTAAGAAAAGGACAGTTTTAATGACATAAAATTCTGATTATTAAATGTAAAAGTTGATTGAATTTTAGACTAAGCATGTTATCTCAGTACTGGTAATTCATATATATTTACTTATTTTCAATTCTACATCAGCTGACCCAATCAACTGCAAAGAATAAATGATTGCTTAGCCACTTTACGGTACTCTTTTCTCTGATGAATAGCAACTATAATGCAATTAAATACCTTGCAAAAGCTTGATAAGTCACAACTTAGTTCTTTGACAACTGTCATTTTTACCAGAAGATTTCTATGTTACGACAAATAACTGCAACAGAAGAACCATTAAAAGAATTGCCAAAAGGTGAGTTGTTTCTGAAAAGTAAACAAATCTGACCAAAATTTTTACTCAACCCAATGCTTCTCGTGACTAAACGCAGACTTGGATACTTCTCATCTCCCAGTAAAACAGTTGCCCTGGGACAGGTATCCTGCAGGTGTCTTGCTTCCCTTTTGTTGATCTGAAATTTGGTTCAACCTTCCCAATACTCACACTTTAGTCTCACCTCTTTCCTTCTTGATAAAACCCTACTTAAGGGCTTCTTCTCTGTCTTTATTTACTTCTAAATGTCCTTTTGCTTCTTGCTGCTGTTAAACTCTCTATTCAGTCTCAGTTAACAGCAAACCTAAACTCATATATATTGGCACACAGCACAAAACGTCCCTGTGAACATTCATTTTTCTGACAACTGTAAAAGCCAACAGAAATCAACAATACGCAAAGAGCAGTCAATAAGCCAACTTTCTTACACACAAGCAAGAAATTGGATCAGGGCAACCAGCAGAAAAAAGTTAGTCTTCTCTTTTTAGGGACCTCGCATATCTGAATAACCAGCATTTTCTGTTTTGCATCAGGAGAAAAATCAGGGTTTCAAAGGTACATCCTCCCATACTACGTAAAAGCATGCTGAGCTAGACCACAGCAAAGACGTAGACTGTGTACCCTCACTGTTTCCAAGGTATTTTACATGTTTTCGTCAAATGCAACACAGCAAAAGTGTTGAAACTCAGCAAGGTCTAACCTTGAAAGAGTCAGTGGGTCTGCGCCTGGACTGCCACCTCGCCCCAGCTCCTCCATGCTCTCAGAAGCCTAGCAGTAACAAATCTACTGAGATTGCAGGCAGTATACCTGTAAGTATATATACCACTTATATTAGCTCTGTTATGAATTAACTACTCCTTTCTTGATGACTGACTTTGCAGACATGTTAATAGGAATAGCTGTGCCCTTCTAAGTCCAAAGCCTTGGGTTTTTTTTTAAGATTCATTTTCCCTAAGGAAAAAAACAAACAAATCCCACTGTATTTTCACAGATTGAATTATTTCCAGTAGGAACATGAAAAACACCCGCAGCATGTTCTGCTGTTCTCCTTCCTGTCTCCCTCCTCTCTTCTTCCCTATACATGCTTCCTTTTATCACTCCCAGAGCTATCAAGCTTCTTAGAAAATAATCAGGCTTGACAGTTCTAGGGTTAAGAATAATATCTTGTCGTCTTTAGTCCCAGCAGACACACACTAAGCAATTTATCACAGTCTACACAGCAGGGTTGTACTATCTCATATTAAATGCAAAAGCTTATCTAAAAATGTGATACAACGTGTTTAGTGAATTTAGTTTGAAATACTATGTATTCATTCAGATCTTTGTTTCAGTGCTAATCCTCCATTTGACAGCACCTCACATTCCTTCTCTAAACATGGCTATACAAATGCCAGTTTATACTAATTAAAATGAAAGATTACAGTTATTGTTTGTTTATTAATTCAACCAAGATGCTTGTAAATAAGACAGAACCAGGGCAGAGGTGTGGAGGGAATGGAGAAAAAATGCTTGCATTATACTTGTCAATTATATCTGTAGAGTATCAACTTTGGTCCATAAAAATTAATGATTAGTAACAGAGCCAGTTATTTCCTCTGAGAAAACATTTATTACAAATCAATTATAAACAGTGATTCTGATACAGTTACAAGGGTAGTAAATATACCAAAACATCTCTTTATAGATCTCAAAACAAAAACAAACAGAATTGACTGTGAAAGGATTATCCAGAACTTCAGCAATTTGGGTAGTATTAAAATGTCACTGTAGTGAATTGGCTCTTGTTACTGGATTACATAAAGCAGTTACTGATGTATAATCTCTATAGCATGTAGGTACTAAGGGATTTTCATCTCTTGCTCTTCATTTCCACCATCCTCTCTTCTTGTATAGATGACATGTATATAATGAATCATGTATTTTTGTATATATAAACACATGCACCTATACATTTGTTATCCAGAGAATGTCAGAGTTAGACTAGAATGGCATATCGCGTGTTTCTTCTCTGCTGTATCTTGTTTCCATTTTAAGACCAAAAGAAAAAAGTCAGATCACCTACACTATGCATCCTCATTAACTATTTTAGAGAGAAGTAGAACAATAAAAACCATCTGGTAGACTGAAGATGAAACTTCACTGCATGGGAGAAAACGTCCTTTACCAGGGTGGATTTTCAAGGCCTTGAAAGACAGGCCTAGTTCTAAGGAATATTCAAATGTGGTGAAGAAATTCAAACTGAAAACAAGCATAGGAATCTGAGCCTTTTAGTTTCCTGACAGAGAGGGCTACCTAGTATCACAGTCACATTGGTATGACATTTCTCCACACCCAGCCTAACAGAAAGAAAGGATATATCCACCTGATGTACAACAGAAGAAAAAAAAAAAATTTGTATCCCACAC